>LPNX010276336.1:364560-415696 GCA_001517045.1 Pseudotsuga menziesii
CATATCAGCTATCTTTTTCTGAAGGTCTTCATTCTCCTGTTGTAAACTTTCAACTGTCTTCTCTAGCTTTATAGAATACCTGTCAGTGACTGTCTTCCTTTTTAGCACTTCTTTAGACACTTCTGATAGCTGTAGGAAATGATGATGGACATATTGCAACTCCTCTATAAGCCCCTTGTTGACTTTAAATAAACTGTCATTAGTCTCTTGTAATTGTTTTACCTGCTGCTTGTATTTCTGAACTCTTTCCTGCAAGCTTTCATCATCAAAACTAGGGTTTTCCAGTACATTTGCATCCTACATTAAAAAATCTGAGAAATCAACATGAATAATAGACTCTTCTATAATTCCTGCTTGCTTGAGTATAGCTTCATCTTCTTCCTCCCATTCCTGATTTTCAAGAGGACATGCTTTTTCCTTTTCTTCTTCCTGCTGTTTCAAGAGTCTATCTTTTACCTCAAAAATTATTTCAGATAATTTATAAACAGGATGACTTGTTTCTTTTGCAGACTGTGACAATTTTTCTAACACAGCAGGTTGAGGAGAAGAAGGACTAACTACTGATTTTCCTTTGTTTTTGATGTCTATTTTACCAACTTCTACTTCTTCACTTGAAGTAGTATCAATTACAACAGTCTTTTGTTTGGAATCCAGCTTAGGATTAAGTAGCCTTTTCATGTTCCACCTTAGCTTATTGGTTGGCCTAGTTTTAGGCTTTCTGTATGAAGCTACAGTCCTCTTTTTCCTTTTATGAATTTTAGCTGCTTTGATGTCTGAGGTGAGGAATTCTCCACAGGCTTCAGCACTTAACCCTGCTTCAGCAATTTGCTGCTCATCTTCTAATAAGTATCCTTCATCCTCAGACAAAATGGTGAGGGGACTTCTTGGTTTGGTTTGCACTTCATCTTCAGGTATAGCAGCCTTCTTTTCAACAATAGTCTTAGGTTCTTCAGAATCTGCTACTGGTGTCAATTGCAAACTAGGCTTCACTTTTTCTCCTGCAAACAATGAGTACCTGCTTTTAGAGCCAACTGAGGACATTTTGAATTGACTGTCAACCTTTACCTGCTCTGCTACCTTCTTAGCCTCAACATCATCTTTGTCTGCAGGTTTGGCTGTATGACCTAACTTTTTCATCATCACTTTTCCTTTATCAGTCTACCTCTTAGGCTGCTGATCTCCCTGCTGGGGATGAACATCTGACCAGAACAGAAAGAAGTCCCAAGTCCTATCCTCATGTTGCAATACAGTGGTGATGATCAGTTTGATCAGACCATGATGAAAAATTGATTGGGAGGTGTGATCTTCATGTTGCTTTATCCTGCTGGACATCTTCTGCAAGCTCTTCAAAAAGAAGAAGGGCAGGTTCATCTTTGAGACTCCTACTATGTGTTGGAGGAATCTAAAATGATATTTAAATACATATGAATACCTACCTTCACAAGTCACATAGATTTGCAATATTCTAATTGGCTGAACCCATTCTTTTCTGAAATTCTGGATAAGAATACCTTTATTCCAATTAGGATTCACATTGGGTAACAGGTATCTGTGAGGTTCAAAGTCAAAAGGTAATTTCTTGAACCAAAGCTCACCCTCATTACTGATCCCAGTGGCCTCTGCAATTAGTTCCACAGTCAATTTGAATTTTAAAGCATCCAGGATGACCATATCATCTTTAAGTCCTTGAGCAAACTTACAAGACACCTGTGCATTGTAGCTATCTATCTTCCTGAAGAAATTCGGCCAGCCTGCTTGTTGGAATAATTCAGCACAATCCGAGAGTTTCTCAATCCAGGTTAAGTCAGTGGGCTCAGCCCTATTGACCTTACCACTTTTGCCACTTTTACCCATCTTTCTCCTTCAGAAATTAGATGCTGTCTGGTTTTAGGGTTTAGAAGATGTTTATAAACTGGCTTTCTGCTCCTTTAAACTTTTTCACAATCTGCTATATACTCCTGCATAGGCCTGTTTATTTAAAAGATGAAGTAAAAACTTCCCAACATGGGGTCAAATTCACATCTTCAAGGGTTTCATGTTGTTCTGTCTCAACTATACAAACTAGGTCTGGAAAAGATTTGAAATCAATCACCAAACAGACTGTTTTTGAACAAAAACTATCTTCAACCTGTTAACAACTGTGTATCAGTATCCTTAATCTGTTAGCAATTCATGAACCATTCTGCACAAAAAGGTTTTTTTTATAAACGAACTGTGTTGTCACTTTTAAAAATGGATTGCAGACTATTCATCTCACACTATCTCTTTTCAGCTCATCAAAGTGCTACTAGACCTTCCTATACCTGCATTCTTATGCTTCTAAAAAAAAACAATTAAACTCTGCACCAGACAACCCGGTTTTCAGCAATCCTCAAGGTATTATATATATCTTCATTTTAGACCAGAGACTCTTATTGAAACCTGATATAAATGCCAACATTTTTCTTCTAACAATTGACCTTGCAGAGATGACAACTATCATCAGCTTCTCAAGCAAACTGAAAATTTTCTGTGTAAGGGATGAGCATAATAAAACAGTCTACAATTCACTCCAATGATGCTTCCTGTAGACTCTGATTCAAATTGGCATTAGGTCTGAGAGGAATCCTATCAGTCAGTTCATTACAGCCATAATACATCAATATCAGAGTTCTTTTGAATGTATTGGAGAGCCAAAGCATAAATAACTTTTCCCTCAAACTTGTCTCGAAATTCCAAAAACTGAATGCTTTAAACTTAGGGTTATTTTGATGCTCTATTCAACAACATTCATCAGCACAGCTCCAGGAAGTTATTTCTGGGTTCAATATCTCATTTTGGAATGTATTCTATCCTCTGCATCAACCAATTTCTCCAGAATGACCTCCAGCGAGAAAATCCCAATTTTTTCAATTTTAAGGGTTTATATTGAAATACCTGTCAATTTTTCAACTGCAACGGTTTAAACCTTCATTTTGAGCTATCAATTGCCTCTTCCTGAGCGTACATATGTCTTCATATGGTTACTTTGACTACAGGTTGCGAGATTGAAGAAGCCCTAATTTTCGCCATCATTCATAACTCTGTCTATGCTCTATAGAAACAAAATCCACCTTTCGAGTAGTTAAGCTTACTTCACGAGCCCTCCTTTACTCTGATCATGCGTGTGAAAAGAAAATTATGCCAGCTTAGACTGAGATTTACTGATAACTGTCCAACTGATTCCACATTATAAGCAATGATGAGCCTGATTTGTTTCGAGACTGAAAACCACCTGAAATCGTGCTGAAACTGCAGCTTACATGTGGTTAACAACTCACCCAATGCGATTAGTCATTCCCAGATCAAAATCATGATGAAAACTTGCATGAAACTTGAAAAAAAAAAGGGCCGCGATATTTTTGTAGCGCGCCCTTTGTAAAATTTTTGTCCAGCGCTACGAGAATATCTCCCAAAGTAATTTTTCGCCATTTTTCAGCTTTTTGCTAATTTGTCGGAGGTTTAAAAAGCTGCTAAAGTGATAATCATGTCTAGGTAAGCTCCAAATAAACATTCATGAATCAAATATTTGATATAATGACCTTTCTTTAACCCCTTTAAAATACAAAGGACCAAAATTAAAACAAATCTATAAAAAGCAAGCTCAAAAAAACCACTTAATCCACTAAAAACAATTCCTAAAGGAAACTAAAAATGAGCCTTAAAACAAAACCTTAATTGAAATAAAATGAAAAAACAAACCAAAAATGGAGGAGACAAACCAAAATTGAAGAGAAAATTTACTGAATTAACATCTGGCTCCAGCTGCGGGATGAAGTCCTCCCTGCGAGGCTTCAAGAACCTTTAGACCAGTGCCTTCTGTCCTTTATTCACCTATCTGAAAACTTCCATTGGGCTATGGAGTCTTTATTCTATTTTACTCACACCGGTATGTACAATGATTAGTGAAAAAATGCCCTCATAAACTGTAAAAGTGTTTGAGGAATCGCCCATTAACAGGGCTGGGTAATTCCTCACCTTCCATGGACTGCAAGATAAATGTATTATTTTCCAAAATTTTTGATATCAGAAAAGGGCCAAACCAAAGATTATCAAATTTTCCATGTTTACCCTTCTGTTCCTTTCTTGCATCCCATCTTAAAACCAACTCACCTTCTGAAAAAGTATGCTCTTTAATTTTTCTGTCAAACCTGTTTTTTACCTTAGCTTTGTACAGCTGAGCTTCTTCGTCCACCTTCTCTCTATGCTGCTGTAGCTCTATCATTTCAAAGATCCTCCTTTGCATATCATCTGATTCCTCTTGAGAATTCTGAAGGAATTTCATCACTGGAATTCCCAGCTGAACAGGAAACACCGCTTCTGTTCCATAAACCAGCTGAAAAGGAGAAGTGCCAATGGCCTGCTTAATAGTGATTCTATCTGCCCACAATGCATATTTCAGCATTGAATCACAAGACCTTTTATTATGCTTCAGCAATTTCTTGATACTTTGAATGATATTCTTGTTAGATGATTCAGCCTAGCCATTTCCCTGAGGATAATAGGGAGTTGAATGCTTCAGAATGATGCCATTTTTCTCACAGAAGGCCACCATTGCCTTGGATTTGAATGCCTTGGCATTATCATTTATTAATCTCTGTGGACAGCCAAATCTACTCAGGATATTGTCTTCAATGAACTCCATAATCACCTTATCTGTAGCATTCCTTGTAGGAATGGCTTCCACCCATTTTGTGAAGAAATATGTGGCAGTCAGAATCCAATGATGCTGTCCTAAAGATGCTGGATTTATCTCTCCAATAAAATCCAGACCCTATTGGTGAAAAGGGGCATTGACTGCAATAGGCTTTAAGGGAAAAGACAACAACTTCTATTTACCTGCAAATTTCTGACAAGGTATGCAAGCTCTTACCTGCTGGTAAACATCTGTGAATAGGGATGGCCAATAGTATCCAGCTTGTAAAATTTTATATGCTGTAGCTTTCCAATACTTATGCCCCCCACAGGCTCCCTCATGAGATTTTGAAATTACTTCCCCTATTTTAGTTTGATCCAAGCACCTTAACAAGATTCCTCCTGGGTCTTTCCAAAACAATTGATCCTCAACTAGACAGTACTTTGTAGCTTTCAGTTTCAGAGATCTGGCAGCCTTCCTATCCAAGTGTTCAGGGCATTGCAAAAATAACAGGAAATAAACAATATCAGCATACCAAACTGAAGATGAATAAAAATCCATGATCCTTTCCTTTTCAAGTGCTGCTTGATCTTCTTCATGAGCAATATCTTCAGCCATGATATGTAATCCTAATGCCTGACAATTTGAATCAGCCAGCAGCTTGGCCAATCCCTGTCCCTTGACAAGCTTAGTAGGTCTGATTTCCACATCGTATTCCATAATCTTTGCAATCCATTTTCCTCTCTTTCCTTCATTGTCGGGCTGTGTCAAGACATCCTTCACTGCAGCATTTGGAACAAATGAAACAACCTTTGAATGCAAGACATAAATTCTGAAAAATTTCAAAGCTTTTACCAGAGCATAAGCTTGTTTCTCCAGTATACTGTATTTCAGTTCAGAATCTCTGAGTGTTTTGCTGAAAAAGGCAATGGGCTGCTCCAATCCTTCTTTATTCTTCTGGAGTAGGACAGTAGCAATTGTATCTTCTGAAGCAAATGAAAAAGTAAGGAATTCTTTGGTAAAATCAGGACTTACCAAGACTGGTGCTTCAGTGAGAGCTACCTTAATATTCTCAAATGCAGCCTTTGCATCAACAGTCCATCTGACTTCTTGGTCCTTCTTTAACATGGCTGTGATTTGTTTGATATTTCAGCAAAATTAGGAATAAACCACCGCAGAAAATTTATCTTACCAATGAATGATTGCACATCTTTCTTACTCCTGGGCAAACTAATCTTCAGTATTGCTTGGACTCTCTCTGGATCTATCCTGATGCCATCAGTAGACACCAAGTGGCCCAACTATCTTCCCTCTTGCACAGCAAAATGAGATTTCTTAGGATTCAGAGACAGGCCAAATTTTCTGCATTTCTGGAAAGTTTGCCTCAAATGTTTTAAGTGCTCATCATCATACTGTGAGAACACAGTGATATCATCTAAATAGATGACAACAAATTTATCTTTTTCTCCCACGAATGCAATGTCCATTTCCATCTGAAAGGTTGCCCCAGCATTCATCAGACCAAAGGGCATCTTGTCATTCATGAAAGTCCCCCAGGGAGTGGTAAATGTTGTATTTTCCTTGTCGTCAGGGTGCATGGCAATCTGGTTGTACCCTGAAAATCCATCCACCATGGAAATCCTCTGTGCTCCGACTACCTGCTGTAAGACCTGTTCAGTCTTTGGAAGAGGATAGTTGTCTTTTAATGAAGACCTGTTAAGATTTTTGAAATCAACACACAGTCTGATCTCCCCATTCTTTTTCCTGACAGGTACAAGATTTTCAACCCAGGAAGAGTACCTGAGAGGCACTATTATATTCGCATCCAACAACTTCTTTATTTCCTTTTCAATCACAGGAAATAAGGCTGGATTTATCCTTCTTAATTTCTGTCGGAAAGGCTTGACATTGGGCTTCAAGGGAACCTTATGCTGAATGATTGCTGTGTCATAGGTTCTTAATTCTTCATAGGACCATGAAAATACATCCACATATTCTTTCAAAAGCTTGATATATCTGCTCCTTTGCTCAGCTGTCAGAGATTTAGAAATTTTTACCATTCTTGGGTTTTCTACAGTACCAATATTGCAGTCCACTACATTGTCTTCTGAAGATTGAACCACTGGCTTTGAAGGAGTGTCATCCTTGGTAAAAATTATTTCTAAAGGCACTAAACCTTTAGGGATAAAGTTACTCTTCAACTCAATGATCTTATGGCCTGCTATCTCTTGTGCAACAAACTCACTTTCAGCAGACTCACTTTCAGCAGACTCATCATCCTGTTCTTCTCCTTCATCTTGATCAATTTGAGCATTGGAAAACTCATCTGTAAGCTCAAGAAATTTCTTAATTTCAATATCATCTTCGAAAACCCTCCAGTTCTTCACATTGTCAGGGACACATGGTCTGTACCTCACCTCTATAGGATACCTTAGCTGAGTAGTTTTAGGAATTCTGAAGTATGAGGCAACCAAAGCTAAAGAGTCTGCAGTCTCATTGTGATTTCTTGGAATATGAGTGATATTAAATGCTATGAAATAATTGTCAAGCATATCCCATACCTCATTCCTATAGACCTTCAACAAATCCTGCTTTACTTGATAGTTGTTCTTCACCTGTCGAACAACCAACTCGGAGTCGCCATATGCAGTAATTTGCTGAATTCCTAAGTCTTTAGCATCTTTCAGTCCTAGTATCAGAGCTTCATAATCAGCAGTATTGTTAGTGGTAACAAACTCCAGCTTATACATGAGTTTCACTGTTTCACCTCCAGGAGAAATGAGTAAGACCCCAGCTCCAGCACCCTCTTTGCATGAGGATCCATCAAAATACAATTCCCACAGGTGATCTTCTTCTTCTCTGCAATGTCTCACTGGTTTTTCTTCTTCAACTTGTAAGAGGCCAACAGAATTATCTTCATCACTGAAATTCAACATGCAAGTCCCTAGATCTTTGTCAACAGAGTACAATGGATGATTAGTGGGGTTTTTATCATCTGTGACAATGTAGGAAAACTGTAGTTCTCTGTAAACTCTCCTATTTTCTCCACCAAAAACAGGAATGGTGGCATATGAGAGATCCATCTGTAAGGTTCCTCCAACCTTCTTTTCCCAGGATCTTGAAAGAAGCATACCAAACTTGGGTGTGATATCAGCTACAACAACATCCATTATGACACTCTTCATGGGCAGCTGAGTAAGGTTAACAACCATATCTTTAATGACTCCTAAACACTTGACAACTCGGGAGTCAAAGGTGTATAAGTCATGATAAGGTTTTGTGATACTGAGACCAAGGGCTTCCATCACATCTTTGGGCATTAAGTTATGGGATGCTCCAGAGTCTAACAGGCAATTGTGAATCATCTGGTCATGGACAGTCAAGGTAACATAGAAGGGAGGAGAAGCACCAGCTTCATTTTCTGTTTTCTCAGCTAAGGCAGACCCAATGAATATCTTTGGGCTTTCTTCTTGCAAATTGACAGTATCTGAAACAGGCTGACCACTAGCAGAATTCATAACCTTTAAGACTGTTTGTTTATATGATGGATTCTTAATAAGCTCAGTCAATGGTACAAGAATTTTTAATTTGCCTAACTCATTCTCCAAACTGAAATTTTGGATTGACTTGTTTACCTCTTCAATTTCAGCATTCTTCTTGGACTTTTCTGCAGGATGCTTCTTTTCTGTGACAGGATCAACAACTTGTTTATCAGGAACAGCTGCAGCAGGAACATCAACTTTCTTCTTGGGAGCTTGGACTACTTGTTTCAGACCAGATCTGAGATTAATAGTCTTCTTAATTCCATTCTGATTAGCAGCAGCATTTACATCAGTTTTCTCAAACTCCAAATCCTCTTCAACTTCATACAAATCAGCATCATAGTACTCATAGTTTAGAAAATCTTCTTCTGTTACGAAACCTCCAGATAAACCATCTCCAAAGTGGTTCATATCCTGATTTGTTTCAGTCTCTTCAAAGAGCAACTGTTCATCAACCTCTTCTTCATCAGCTACATTATTCTGGAAAGGTGGAGGTACTCTCTGCTCCTCATTCTCTCTCCTTTCTTGCTGGATGTCATTATTCCTTTGCTCCCTTGGCATGAATCTAGGAGCAAATTGCCTTCTAAACTGATTTTGGTTATTTGGGTTCCTCTGAGCTTCTTGAGCAGGTTTAGTTGAATTCTTTTCAAGCTCTAGTTTGTTTAACTTGGTAGTAAGAATTTTCACAAGCTTAGACATTTCATCTATTTTGGCTTCAGCAGACTGAGGGGCAGCACTTGTTGAAACAGCTTCCTTCTTTCCCTTTCTTTCATACTGCTGCTAAGGTGTTTCTTTTTTAAGCCTGTTAGAAGCCAACAAATTAGACTCTACCTCCAATGAGGCATCTTGCATGTTCAGCAGAGTGATAGGTCTTCTTTCTCTGAGTAATAACGAAAATTCATGGTCAAATGCATTTGCATAAGTCAGCTTGGCTGATGTTTCAGTAGGTTTGATCTCTGCTGGAATCCTACTATACATCTTGTTAAATCTTTTGGAGAAATCAGCAACAGTCTCATCTTTCTTTCTTCTGAGAGCACCAAACTCAGTGATATAATAGGTATGGTCCTTCGTGTCTCCCCACTGCCTCAAAAATAGGTCTTGGAGTTCTTCAATTATGGTGATAGAGTTGGCAGGCAACTCTCTAAACCACTTTCTCACATCCCCATCCAGACTTTGAACAAATACCCTCATCCATATATCTTTAATTTCAATGTTCTGATTGTCTGCATAACTCAGGAAAGCCTCCCAATGTTCTTCTACAGTTACTTCACCTTGTCCATTGAATCTGGGAATATATTTCTGATAATCTCCTCCAGGCAAAGCATGTAAAGGTTGAGGTAGGACTAATGGAGCATACCTGGCTGCTACCATCCTTTCCATCATATCCATGGGTGGGTTTTGACCTGCCATTGTGGACTGAGGTTTAGACTAAGGTTTTGAAGAGGAAGAAACTTGACTGGAACTTGCTTGAAAAGGGTTCTTTCCTATTTTCAGCTGAAAGAGAGGGATTTTTCCAGGAGAAGTAGTCTTGGCTTTCAAAAATGTTTCAGGATTGGTAAAAACTTGAAAGGTAATTTCAAGAATGGTAGGTTTTATCCAAGGTGAGTTTTCAGCTAGGTCTAATGAATCACCCAATTGGTTAGGGTCACAAAAGGCTGGTAAAGATTGGGACCTTCTGAGTTTTCTTGTTTTTTTTAAGATCTGTTCTGGGTTTGAAACCCCTGAATGCAATGGTGAAATAGGTATGCTCCGGGTTCCCACTCCTCTAGAAGCCAGTGTGTCAAAATTTGGTGAAAATAGCCTTCAAAAGATGCTGGTTTAAGTCCACCTCTTAAACCAGGAAAACTGATAAGTATCCCAGGGAAGATATGCTTCAGCTTCGTCCCCAGCAATGGCGCCAAATATGTTTGTGCCAGAAATTGTTCCTAAGGCTAGGGGAACAAGCCAACACAATCTCGAGAGTAAAAATCAATAAATAAAACAAAGTTTAGGGTTTTTGGTATGATTTAAATGGTTGTAAGCTTCAAGAACAGTCAGGGAATACATTCAGAAGAAAAGTAACAACTAAATCATAAACATAAACTGATAAAGATGCATAACATATATAACAAGATCCAATCAGAAACAACATTAATGTTCATACATAAACAACAGGCATTACCAGCAAACACACATTAACCAGCAATGAATCTGTCAATTTAAGCAACTAGACAAGAAGAAAAATGAAGCCAATACAAACAACTGAAGGATAAAGGTCATGTATATCTCATTATTTTATCAGTAAATGCCTATAAGAGTTACAGTACTTATCTCTGAACAAGTTTGCAGACAAAATAGTCTTGTAAACCTCCTGATGCTCCCAAAAATCAGAACCCTCAAAATGTCTTTCTAACTCCTCTAAATAGAAATATTCTACAAAATCAGTTAGGTTTTCCATCCTAACTGTCTCCATCGACCTACTAAGGTAAAAATAAAAAGTAAATTTTACAAAATTACAAAATTGCTAAAAATAGCAAATCATTAACAAAAACTGTTTGTCAAACTGATTCATTAATCAAAGCATAATTGATTCAAAGCTCCTTCGCTGCTTCAGCAAGTAGGTCTAAACCATCTAGGTTTTGAGACCTCCTTTTTGTTCTTTTATGTTTCTTTTCCATATCAGCTATGTTTTTCTGAAGGTCTTCATTCTCCTGTTGTAAACTTTCAACTGTCTTCTCTAGCTTTATAGAATACCTGTCAGTGACTGTCTTCCTTTTTAGCACTTCGTTAGACACTTCTGATAGCTGTAGGAAATGATGATGGACATCTTGCAACTCCTCTATAAGCCCCTTATTGACTTTAAATAAACTGTCATTAGTCTCTTGTAATTGTTTTACCTGCTGCTTGTATTTCTGAACTCTTTCCTGCAAGCTTTCATCATCAAAACTAGGGTTTTCCAGTACATTTGCATCCTACATTAAAAAATCTGAGAAATCAACATGAATAATAGACTCTTCTATAATTCCTGCTTGCTTGAGTATAGCTTCATCTTCTTCCTCCCATTCCTGATTTTCAAGAGGACATGCTTTTGCCTTTTCTTCTTCCTGCTATTTCAAGAGTCTATCTTTTACCTCAAAAATTATTTCAGATAATTTATAAACAGGCTGACTTCTTTCTTTTGCAGACTGTGACAATTTTTCTAACACATCAGGTTGAGGAGAAGAAGGACTAACTATTGATTTTCCTTTGTTTTTGATGTCTATTTTACCAACTTCTACTTCTTCACTTGAAGTAGTATCAATTACAACAGTATTTTGTTTGGAATCTAGCTTAGGATTAAATAGCCTTTTCATGTTCCACCTTAGCTTATTGGTTGGCCTAGTTTTAGGCTTTCTGTATGAAGCTACAGTCCTCTTTTTCCTTTTATGAATTTTAGCTGCTTTGATGACTGAGGTGAGGAATTCTCCACAGGCTTCAGCACTTAACCCTGCTTTAGCAATTTGCTGCTCATCTTCTAATAAGTATCCTTCATCCTCAGACAAAATGGTGAGGGGACTTCTTGGTTTGGTTTGCACTTCATCTTCAGGTATAGCAGCCTTCTTTTCAACAATAGTCTTAGGTTCTTCAGAATCTGCTACTAGTGTCAATTGCAAACTAGGCTGCACTTTTTCTCCTGCAAACAATGAGTACCTGCTTTTAGAGCCAACTGAGGACATTTTGAATTGACTGTCAACCTTTACCTGCTCTGCTACCTTCGTAGCCTCAACATCATCTTTGTCTGCAGGTTTGGCTGTATGAACTAGCTTTTTCATCATCACTTTTCCTTTATCAGTCTGCCTCTTAGGCTGCTGATCTCCCTGCTGGGGATGAACATCTGACTAGAATAGAAAGAATTCCCAAGTCCTATCCTCATGTTTCAATACAGTGGTGATGATCAGTTTGATCAGACCATGATGAAAAATTGATTGGGAGGTGTGATCTTCATGTTGCTTTATCCTGCTGGACATCTTCTGCAAGCTCTTCAAAAAGAAGAAGGGCAGGTTCATCTTTGAGACTCCTACTATGTGTTGGAGGAATCTAAAATGATATTTAAATACATATGAATACCTGCCTTCACAATTCACATAGCTTTGCAATATTCTAATTGGCTGAACCCATTCTTTTCTGAAATTCTGGATAAGAATACCTTTATTCCAATCAGGATTCACATTGGGTAACAGGTATCTGTGAGGTTCAAAGTCAAAATGTAATTTCTTGAACCAAAGCTCACCCTCATTACTGATCCCAGTGGCCTCTGCAATTAGTTCCACAGTCAATTTGAATTTTAAAGCATCCAGGATGACCATATCATCTTTAAGTCCCTGAGCAAACTTACAAGACACCTGTGCATTGTAGCTATCTATCTTCCTGAAGAAATTTAGCTAGCCTGCTTGTTGGAATAATTCAGCACAATCCGGGAGTTTCTCAATCCAGGTTAAGTTAGTGGGCTCAGCCCTATTGACCTTACCACTTTTGCCACTTTTACCCATCTTTCTCCTTCAGAAATTAGATGCTGTCTGGTTTTAGGGTTTAGAAGATGTTTATAAACTGGCTTTCTGCTCCTTTAAACTTTTTCACAATCTGCTATATACTCCTGGACAGGCCTGTTTATTTAAAAGATGAAGTAAAAACTTCCCAAGAGGGGGTCAAATTCACATCTTCAAGGGTTTCATGCTGTTCTGTCTCAACTATACAAACTAGGTCTGGAAAAGCTTTGAAATCAATCACCAAACAGACTGTTTTTGAACAAAAACTATCTTCAACCTGTTAACAACTGTGTATCAGTATCCTTAATCTGTTAGCAATTCATGAACCATTCTGCACAAAAAGTTTTTTTTTTATAAACGAACTGTGTTGTCACTTTTAAAAATGGATTGCAGACTATTCATCTCACACTATCTCTTTTCAGCTCATCAAAGTGATACTAGACCTTCTAGTACCTGCATTCTTATGCTTCTAAAAAAAAAACAATTAAACTCTGCACCAGACAACCCGGTTTTCAGCAATCCTCAAGGTATTATATATATCTTCATTTTAGACTAGAGACTCTTATCGAAACCTGATATAAATGCCAACATTGTTCTTCTAACAATTGACCTTGCAGAGATGACAACTATCATCAGCGTCTCAAGCAAACTGAAAGTTTTCTATGTAAGGGATGAGCATAATAAAATAGTCTACAATTCACTCCAATGATGCTTCCTGTAGACTCTGATTCAAATTGGCATTAGGTCTGAGAGGAATCCTATCAGTCAGTTCATTACAGCCATAATACATCAATGTCAGAGTTCTTTTGAATGTATTGGAGAGCCAAAGCATAAATAACTTTTCCCTCAAACTTGTCTCGAAATTCCAAAAACTAAATGCTTTAAACTTAGGGTTATTTTGATGCTCTGTTCAATAACATTCATCAGCACAGCTCCAGGAAGTTATTTCTGGGTTTAATATCTCATTTTGAAATGTATTTTATCCTCTGCATCAACCAATTTCTCCAGAATGACCTCCAGCGAGAAAATCCCAATTTTTTCAATTTTAAGGGTTTATATTGAAATACCTGTCAATTTTTCAACTGCAACGGTTTAAACCTTCATTTTGAGCTGTCAATTGCCTCTTCCTGAGCATACATATGTCTTCATATGGTTACTTTGACTACATGTTGCGAGATTGAAGAAGCCCTAATTTTCGCCATCATTCATAACTCTGTCTATGCTCTATAGAAACAAAATCCACCTTTCGAGCAGTTAACCTTACTTCATGAGCCCTCCTTTACTCTGATCATGCATGTGAAAAGAAAATTATGCCAGCTTAGACCGAGATTTACTGATAACTGTCCAACTGATTCCACATTATAAGCAATGATGAGCCTGATTTGTTTCGAGACTGAAAACCACCTAAAATCGTGCTGAAACTGCAGCTTACACGTGCTTAACAACTCACCCAATGCGATTAGTCATTCCCAGATCAAAATCATGATGAAAACTTGCATGAAAATTGAAAAAACAAAGGGCCGCGATATTCTTGTAGCGCGCCCTTTGTAAAATTTTTGTCCAGCGCTACAAGAATATCTCCCAAGCTAATTTTTCGCCATTTTTCAGCTTTTTGCTAATTTGTCGGAGGTTTAAAAAGCTGCTAAAGTGATAATCATGTCTAGGTAAGCTCCAAATAAACATTCATGAATCAAATATTTGATATAATGATCTTTCTTTAACCCCTTTAAAATACAAAGGACCAAAATTAAAACAAATCTATAAAAAGCAAGCTCAAAAAAACCACTTAATTCACTAAAACAAATTCCTAAAGGAAACTAAAAATGAGCCTTAAAACAAAACCTTAATTGAAATAAAATGAAAAAACAAACCAAAAATGGAGGAGACAAACCAAAATTGAAGAGAAAATTTACTGACTTAACACATTCCATTGCAAAAAAAATTCTATTTTTTTGCAGAACATTTTTATGTTCCAATGCAAAACCTTTTCTGTTTACTATAGAATACCTTTCCTCCCATTGTAGAACATGTTCCGTTCCATTACAGAACCCCTTATCCATTTCACATACCCTTTCTGTAATGTTACAGAATCTCTTTCCGTTCCAGTCCCCATACCTTTCCGCAACACCACGGAATCATTTCACACAATGTTATCGACTCCTTTTTCGACATAGCCCAACACTTTAAGAGTCATATTTCCTATTACCTTCCATGTCACAAACTACCCCTATCCACATGGCGTCACGTTTCTTACATGTACGGGCCCAGTATCATTGACGTCGCCATCATGTGGAGGATAGGAATCATGCATGATAGATCCACCGCATTGCGGATTCAGTTTCAACAGCCAACACGGGTAACATCAGTTTCACTTGGCAACACTCCATCTCGGGACATCATTTCAACTCGTCAACAACAAAGGAAATGATGGTAGTTTATCACATCCATCAGCTCAAAGAGTGGAGAACCTTTTGTCCTTCTTTGTACCACTATAATCAATCAACCATCGAACTCCATCCATTTCTTCCCAGGTAAGGCAGGTACGTAACCATTCTTCATCTGCTTTTGATAAGTACAGGAAGACAGATCATGATTTATTAAGCCATTAGTACCACACAAGGTCGTGTGTCGAATTGGTTGGGGGGGAGAGACTGTAGAGGTACCTCTACAATATAGTAGCCATTGTTATACCAAAGAAAACTTACTAATCCCAACTAGTATTAACTCCACTACCCACGAAATTTAGCTAGGCTAGTACTGATAACACCACGACACCACCTTGCGACATCATGAACCCATCTTCTGATAATCCAAACCCATACGTTTCTTGGGAGAGTTGACAGGAAAATCTAAAGCATTGTAAGAATATGAAGGGAAACAAAGAATGAAGCACAATGAGGGGAACAATTGGTAGTGAACCTGAGATTAATACATATATGGTCTATGGATACAAAGAAGTGAAAACAATTTTTCAATAGGTAGGGTGGCTGGATGTGACTTTGATAAATTGAAGAAGAGAGATGTTGCCATTGCAATGGAGTTCATGCTCACATATGACAATGCAGTTGTAGTGGTACAAGGATTGAAAATCCAAGCAGATGAGCTGACAATAGAAAGAGTCTCTGGATTACCATAGATGGGTGAAATATGGTTCAAGAGATGTGTGCCAATAAAGCTGCTTATAGACGCGTTTTTGGAACCTGGTGAACTGGTGCAAGGAACAGAGAAGGGGATGAGATGAAATTCATTTCCAATTCCATGGGCTGAGGTGGCACTCTGTGTATGAAAATTTATTACATGAGAAGTTCGGTTTAGTCTTGTATTTCCTTATCACTTTAAAATTATGAACCATTTACGACACCATAAATATATTAATATGCCATGTTTTCTGTGGAAATACTTAGAATTAATGAGAAAAATGGTTAAGGGCAGTAAGAATCTAGAAAAAAGTCTGGCATATCATGGTTTGATTATATTCTTGGTGGAATATTCCCTACAGAAGAAGAACTAGACATGGGAATCATTTGTGGGCATATCCTCGAGGACTAGGCAGGCAGGGAGGAAGAAAAGGAAAACGTTGGAAGATACTCTAGAAACCCCAAGGAAGAAATTAGACTATATGGGAAATAGGAGAAGATTGCACGCTGAAACCCCAACGAGTTTGATAGAATGACCCCATACCCGGATGAGATCAAGGGACCGAAAGGAGCAACAAGACCAAGAAATATTGCTTAGCCAAAGAAATGAATTTGATGAAGGATGGGAAGCATTTACCATGCCAGAGAGCACCAACGAAAACCGGGAAAATCAAGTTGGGTTGCAGAATGTAGAAGAACAAAAAAAGAAGGAAAATGGTGGACAGATAGATTCAAGGGGACATGAGGCAACAAGACGAGAAAATTTCAGCATTTTCCGCTATGCAAATATTGAAGAGCATATGGTAAGATGATGAAAGATTACTGGGATTTATAAAGTTCTTATTAGAAGCAAACATATGAAATGGTGGCCCTACAAGAGCAATTACAGAGGATAGGGGGACATAAGATGGATACCTTATTGGAAGCCGTGGAATTGGAAGGCGAACAAAGGGAATATTTCAGGGAGACACCCAATGATGAAGAGATAGAGGATAACGTGCAAGTAAAAAGTATGGAACCCGAGGAGGTTTTTGAAGAATAAAAAGTAGAGGATCAAGAGATGCACAAATATACCCCTTCAGATGAATCTCGAATAAGGAACTTAGAGGGAATGGTAGCGCAGTTGCAAGCAACAACGGGGGAAATGGAAGAACAACTAAAGTTGGCTAGTGAAAGGATGAAAGGGAACATGAAGGAAACAATTGCAGAGCATCTACAGAAACATGACTATTCCTTGGCCATAAGGAGGGTTAGTCAAGAAGTGGAGAAATTGAAATTTGAAAAAGAATACATGAATTATCTGGCTCATTCCATAAGGAATCTATGACCCCCTTTGAATATTTACTCTGTGTTTTTGAAGGAACAACTTATATCTTTTAGACTGTCAATGGTAACCATGGGGTATAATGATCATATTGAGATAGAAGATCAGTTCATTGCTACTTTTTTCAGGAGTAACGAGGAAGAACAAGATTTTTTATGTGAATTATATATGCATAATCTGGTTATGACAGGCTATGCAGACTAGGACCCAAACCATCATGTAGGGGAAGTACAACTGAGAGAATTCATGTACTTCATGAGAAATCATTTGAGATGGAACAATGCTTCCACCACTGTGGAAAAAATTGAATGGGAAGATTCTCTTTGGGTGAGAGGTTCCCCCTCAGTTGAAAAATTACTCACAACCAAGAACTAGGTTATGCAAGATCAAGCATTTATTACTCTCCTGGAGACCACCCAACTTAAATTTGTTCATGAATGCAGGAATTGGATTTCCTTTCATAGGTTGGAGGTTTTTCTCTATCTATGAAGAAGGATTAATGCTCTGAGTCCATACTTGATAAGAAAATATCCCTTCTCTGTTCGAATGTTCTGTTGATGTAATTCTAACTTCGGAATGTATTCACTTGTATATCATATGTATTGTACCTCGATGTTTATTCCAGGAAGTGTTTGTAATGTATTTGAGTCATGTCATGCCCTGATGTTCCTATCAGGAGATTCAATAATGTAAACAAGTCATGTCAAGTCATTGTGGGTAACCCTCTTATTGTTCAAGGGTTAAAGTCCCCGCAGTTGTGGGGCCCTAGCGTTATTGGACTATCCTAGAGAAGTCGACCCTAGGTGAGTTATTGTGAGTCGGGGCAATAGTCCCCACCATTGTGTTAATGATAACCCTCCTTGTTGGTCAGAGGGGAAAAGTCCCCAAAAGTAGTGGGGCACTAGGGTCATTAGACTCTCCTAGAGATGTCGGCTCTAGTAAGTAATTGTTAAGTGAGGACGACATGTTGGAGTGGACATTACGTGAACGAAAGAATATAAATAGAGAGTGAGCCTCTCTATTTATCACACACACACTCACTCATTGGAGCGCATGAGTGAGAGAGAAGTTGATGGGACAAGAGAGAGACTACTGCTATCGGGAGATCATCTTTATGTTTTCGGGTTTTACTTTTGGTGCTGATTCTATCTCTGAGGAAGTTGTGGGGTTTTCTCCTTTATGGTTTCCCTGAGGAAAATTCTTTGTGTATCTTGTCTCTTGTGTTTTATTTATGTGCATGTTATTCTCTCATTTAAGGATCCTAAGATCATAATGCTAGCTTGAATGATAAAAATCTAACATGTTCGAGCGAGCCCTAGACATAACACAATTCTATCTTGACTTCCTGAGTATGCATAAATCCAATTGGATTTGGCTTTGATTTCATTTTCCTATACTTTTGTGCCCTGTGGTGGATGGAGAGGACAATGAATTTTTCAATACCATTAGTGAATAGAGGGGATTTTACAGTGCAATAGAAGGTGGTTATTCTTCCTATAAGTGGAGTGATTAGTGCCTAAACAACTCTCCAAGCACCCCTGTTAGTGGATCACAGTCTTAGTTTGTTTGAGGACATGCAAACCTTTTGGTTGGGGGGAGATGAAGGGTTGTATATGACCCTTTTTGTTCTAATATTTTTCCTTGTTTATGAACTTTCCGATGTAATCCTATATCACTATTTGATCTCTTTATTGTATTTGGAAAATTTTTGGCTTTGGCAAGGATTGATCTTATTTTCCTTGTTATTTTTCAATTGCTGATGATTTTGATAGAGTTATGATGCCATGATTTCCTACTAAAGAAGTGGTGTTTTCAGGTTCAATATCATTTTACTTTCAGGTTGTAGAATGAAGGACTTATGGAAGATGGACATAAAAGATAGGTATCGAGTTTGTATATTATGCTCTTGCTCATTGTTTTACATCATTTTGGTCACCTACCTAGTGCATACACGATGATGCAATCAATCCAAGGATCAAAGATTCTGTGTCCAATTCATCACTTTGGGTTTTTAATGATACATGATTCATTGGGTTATCTAAATAGGGTGTTGAATTCTTTGACATATTACTGGAGTCATATCCACTCTCCACGGTATTATATCCTGGGGTGGCTCGTGAAATATTCTAAGAATCAGTAGATGAGATTTATTTGGGAATTTGTTGTAACTATACGATCTTTCATAATTCTCTCATGAGCACTAATGTATAAGAACTTGGAATCTCTACTATGATATTTTAGCCATCATTTTGCATAGATCTACTGAACACTGCTATGATCAGACCTTTTTATATAAAATTCCTTTATTATCCTAATTCGTATGTGTTAATTAATTTCATGTGAGTGAGTGGCTGGTTCAGCTCCTGTATCTGAAGGCAAGCCCCCCTTCTGTGACAGGTGCTATTGTAGTTAGAATTTATTTTCTTTATGCACGTAGTTGATATTGATAAAATTAATGCCTTATGCAGTGGATGATTGATTTAATTATTTAGATTCGAATTTGGTGTGCTGGTCATAGTTGAATGTGAATGCCTGAGTATTGACACGATTGGATAGTATAATTTTCATTATCATTGCTAGTGAACAAAGGGGAATGTGTGGAATATGAACATTGAATCAGTATTACTTCTGTGGTGAATGATTTCATTAGAATTGTTGTTGAGAATCTATAGAAGTAGGCTGTTGAATTAAATTAGCTCTTTCCAATTCCTATACTATAGCTGTTGTTTGTTAAATTGCTTTCGTGTGAAATATCCAATGTGTTTTAATAAGATTTAAGCATGAATGTATTTCTGTAGCATAGCAAAACATTACATCATAGCAGAAGATTTGTTAAATTTGATAGTCAGTTCTTTTGATTTGATTACATGATTCTTTCTGTGAGTTGTGATATTATTAGAAGCTTGTTCACCAACAGTTGAATTTTAATTCTAATTCTGTAATCTTTAAGCCTCCTCTGTGTTAAAACTGTTCCAAGTTACATTGTGTTACATATACCTTGTCAAGTAGCTCATAAGCCTTTGTGGCCTTGGGTTGATAATTTATGCACAACTTTCGAGTTGCATTTTATTTGAAGGTGAAAGAAAAGCTCATCAAGTATTTGATACACTAGGATCATTTTATATCTTTTGAATGAGCGTCTACATCGGTGGGTCATTCTTCCATTCTTCTATTGTTCCTATTATCTAATCGGGCTATATAATAGAAATACCATAAAGTAATGCCTCAACATCCTCATCTTTTCTTGAGAGTGCATCTGCCACCATATTTGGTTTTCCTTTTTTATATATGATTTCGAAGTCATATCCCAACATCTTGGTTATCCATTTTTGTTTCTCTTATGAAGATAGTCTCTGTTCTAAGAAGTATTTAAGACTATCATGATCTGTTATGATCAACCTCGAATTTCCTACCCATTATGTAAGGACGTCATTTCTTAAGTGCATGTAGTATTGATAACATTTCCTTCTAATAATTGGGTTAGTGTAATTTCTTTCCCCCGATCGACCAAATTTCAAAATCTAGGGTCTTTTCTTCTTGCATTAGAACAACACCAATGGCATTTATTGAGGAATCACATTCCACAATAAAGGTTTTTGTAAGTCTGGAGTGGTTAAGACATGGGATTTGCACATTTCCTCTCTAATTTGTTCAAAATCTTGAGTTGTATATGGAGTCCAAGAGAATGAATCCTTCTTTAATAATGCTATGAGAGGTGTTTCTATTCTTCCATAGTTCTAAACAAACTTGTGGCAGTGCCTTGTCAAACCTCAGAATCCTTTAAGATTATTCAATATTTTTGGAATCGACCAATACATCATGGATATAATTTTTTTAGGGTCTACCTTGACACCTTCATGAGATACAATATGACCCAAATAATCTACCTCCTTTACCCAAAAGAAATATTTTGAAGGTTTTGCATATAGTTGTTGTTCTTTAGTAGTTATAGAACCCTGTCAACATGTTGAACATGTTCTTCCCAAGACTTGCTATTGTTAGAATTGTTGTGCCATTTATATCTTCAAGAAATGAATCAAATATTATTGATGTAGTAAAAGAGGAATGAAGATACACACCGAACAAATAAAACTACACAGGAAACATATGATTATAGCTCAAATAATTAAAGTATCATGTTCATTACAATATCCGATGTTACAATAGTGTTACATAGGAAAAGAATTCGAATCATTAGGGATGAATTTGAATCTCCCAAGTGGATGCGACTGTATCTCACTGACTAGCTAACTAAGGATGTCTCAATCACTATCGGAGTCCAAGTGGTTAACTCCAGATGTCAAATAAAGTCACACAATCAATTATAATTAGTTAACTCAATCTAACTGAAGTGGTAGGTGAGGAAAAATGCATTATCCACATGCAGTCATGTCTAACTGGCGCTAACTGAGATGATTGTGATATAACTGAAAGTAACTAGAAAATAACTAATCTTAACTAGTTCCAACTCCAACTGACTGAAGGAGGTTAGTGCTGGGACTCCCAATGGCTCCTAAAATGTAGGTAATGGCCTAGGAGGCACCTAAAATGATTCATTGAAGTGCAGTCAGTGGAAGTTAGACTCTATTAGTGTTCCCCACACTCTAGTATCTGGTACATGTGGCCCCATTAGGCCAAGTGGACCCAATGGTAATAGTGGACCAAATAATTAAATACAACTCCTAAGTTAGGCTAAAATAATCTAATAGATAGTTTGGTCAAGGGACGTTCATAAATCCTAACAACTATAGATTAGTATGCCATCAAAAAATGCCAACACAAATTTTCCAAGGAAGGGATTGGAAATGGAATTCATCAACGTGGAAGTTGCATTTGTAAGGACAAAAGGCATGGGCATAAATTCATAATGACCTTCATGAGATCTAAATGTTGTTTTTGGGATGTCTTCTTCCTTCATTATAATTTATTGATACCTTGAATGAAGACCCAACTTTGTGAAGTAAACTGATCCATGTAGTTCATCTAACAATTCATCAATGACCTGAATGAGTAACTTATCTTTAATGGTGTGCATGTTGATCTCCTTTATAATCTGGTCACATACACCATGAGCCCTCCTTCTTGTGTACCATTACCATTGGTGCAAAGTAGGAAATTTGGATAGACCTAATTATGTTAGCCTTTAAAATTTATTCAACCATACACTTAATTTCACCCTTCTGGCAACATGGGTATCTGTAAGGTCTGATGTTAGGAGGAACACTTTTCATAATCAAGTGAATAACATGATAATGATCCTGAGTAGGTGGATTTTTTTTGTAATATCTTCAGATACATTGGAATGCTTATCAATGACCCTTTGGAGATATATGGGACTAGAAGGCTTAGATGTTTGAACCTTTAGTGAGAATAATTGTGAAATTACACCCCAATGTCACTTTTTCAACAATTTTGTCATTCCTTTAGAGCTTATCACCTTCTCTAGTTTCCCTGTGATAACCATTAAATCAAATTCTTTTCCATCCCAAGAAAATTGCATGAAAATTCTTTAAAATTCAAAGTCATTATTCTCAATGATTGTAACCATTGAACCCCTAAGACAAAATCAACACCATCCATTGGGATTGAAATCATTGAACTATTCAATACATATTATCCCATAGTAATATTGATATTATGGCATTTCCCTAAGCAATTTATAGTTCCTCCATATGCAATCATTACTTGAAACTATTTTATTGGACACAATGTCCACACTGAGAGGGGGTGTGAATCAGTGCGTGACCAATTTAAACCTTTTTACCTTCTTTTAGTCAGTCAGAGTATATAAAGCATTAATTTATCAATTACATCAGCTAAATCAAGCATGAGTCATAAGCACATTCATCACATCGAAGAGATAAGAATATATGTAATTTTGATCTTTATTATGGTAATGGAAGACTACAATATTCTCAATTATAATCAACACCAAATGATGAAAAGAGCACCAACTCTTGTAACAGGACCTAGCTTGGTTTTCTTAGATCCAACTAAGAAAGGGTTGAGGAGTCTAATCCTCAAGTACAAGACTTAGCTTGCATTGGTCTCTGCTCATGTGCCTCTGCACATCGATCTCTGCTATTCAACCTCTGCTCATTTACTCATCATCAATGCTGGTCAATATTTGCTCATCAACGCTGCTGGTCAAGTTGGTCAATCTATGCTCATCAACACTTATCAATATGCTCATCCACATCATTGTTGTTGTAGGTATTAAAACTTGGTTGTGTATACCCAATTACTGTGTATAAGTCTTCATATATTACTGTATGTATATATACCACTGTAGTAATCATTAACTACTGCTCAACCTGTTGTGTACATCACTATACATACATACTTATGAATACATCACTATGCATGCATCTTCATCATCAGCAGGGTAGTAGAATGTGCATCAATACACCATCATTATCACTTGTGTAAATCATTCATCTTCATCATCATGTGCATGGATTATACATCATCAACATATTTCAAAAGGCATAATCAAAGTGTAGGAATGCATCATTATCACATCATGAAGTGTCAATAAGTCTGTATGCATCACTGCATATGTGCACTATATGCATCACTTTCCTCATCATGTACATCAACATATAATTATAGCATGTAGTGTATAACATACATACCTTCAAAATGCCAAACAAATCTAGACTTAGGAAGACAAGCTAGGACTATGCATAATGCTGAGATGAACTTTGGTGACTATGGTCTATGCTTTGCAAGAGCCCCAAACTCTAGTTAATACTTTATAATGTCAAAAGAGAACTGCCTTAGCAATAAATGATTAAACCCAAAATTAATCCTTCTCTCTGTAAAGAATTCGGTACTGGTTTCTCCTCTATCCTGGGTCAATATTTGACTGGTTTGAAGACTATGAAGAGTCCTAAACTAGATTGTGCACTTCCTTGGCACAAAATCAATTACTGATAAAATCCTTAAGTCCAAAACTGAACTGTCACAAGCAGTAAGGAGATAAGAAGATTAACGCTAAAAAAATTTAACTTTAATTAGCTTTGTGTGTGTATGTTAAAATTCATACTTTGGGCTGTGTATGTGTGTCAAAATCACTATTTACACACCAAACATTCATCTTCATCATAGTGTGCATGCATCATCTTAGGGTTTGCATAGGGCATCATCATATCATCATCCTTAGTGCACGTCTGCCCAAACAAAGACAATCTCATACTATTGAAAAGGAATTAACCTCCATTAATTCCATGACTGTGATAAACCCAAAAAATAAATGTCACTGCTATAACAATGTTGGTCATCAACAATTAGGGACTATTTTTAGTGTGGGAATGCCTCCAACACAAGTCACAGAATTCACCCCAACGTCTGCTGCAAATTTCAGATTATGTATTAGCTATTGTTGCCTTGATGAAAAATATCAGACAATGAAGTAACTTACTACAATCCCCTCCACTGAGATTGCCCATGATACTACTTCTGCTGCTCACGAATTTTCCTTAGTCGAATTCATAGATGATATTGCTCATCCAAAATTGTACACTTGCAAAATGAAAGCTTGATGGGGTATTTATACAAGTTTTCCATCAATTTTTTTGAGCCGACCTGTCAATAAATAAATAAAAAAATATTTTTGTTTGGAGCCAACTTCACAACATTTTGATTATTAAATTATATTTTAAATCATTAAACATAACCTTTCAAATTTCTTCAACCATAGTTCTCCATAAATCAATGGAAAGGGCTTTGAATAGGACCATGATGGTCTTGTGTTCAAGCATCAAAGACCCAAGGTAGCATGTGCAAGGGTTTCAATGATACTTTCAAAATATTTCATACTTCATCAAGGGATTCATACAAAAGGAATCCAATCATAAACCCAACCAACATGGGTTCCATCATTGTGCAATAATTCCACCAAGGGCATCATGGACATTATGTCTTAGGGTTTGTAAGCCATTAAGTGTCATGTACCCACATACAACATCTTCACACCTCCTTCAAGGGTACAAGTATCATCATCAAGTGCAAATAAGTATGTCCAAGTGTCCAAGCACCATCATATGTGTGTGAGTTCCTTCATCATGCCATCAAATGTGGGCCCAAGGGCTTTTTCAAGGGTTCTTCAACCACCCCAGTCACACAAAGATACCTCCAAGGGTCAATATCCATCATGAAATCACCTGTGGGGGTTCTAGGCCTTCTCTTGGGGTACCATGACACCATCAGAGCATGAATGACCACATAATGGGTCATTAATGCTTCTCCAACCCATCTAGGGGTTTTCCATCATCCTCAAGGGCTTCAGCACCATCTCCAGGGTCTTCAGCATCATCACTAGGGTCTTCATGTAACGTCCTCGACCCTCCAGCCGGTGAAGAGGATGCTACCATAATCGTAAACATCCGGGGAACTAGTCCCATAAACATGAACATACATAATATTAAGCCGAAATGCTTGAACATAAAACATGCTAAGATGCATAGTCATTCACATACATAGCGAAAGAAAACATACATTCATTCAGCATTCAACATGTTCATTATAATTCATTCACAGTAAATATAATTGCAAAGACGAAATGGTCAAGAATACTCATCTTATAAAGAAGTCGTCCTGCAACCAGCTACGTCGCTACAACGTTCCACCCAACCATAAGCCAGTGTGCTCATCAATCTCTCAGCAACATTGCCACCCCTGAGCTGGGCATAATTCCCCAAGGAATAAGGAACAAATAGGCTTACACATAGCCAAGGTACACAAATCAGCAAAGCCAACACAGTAGGGTTTATCAGGCTATCAAGGAGCTGGGAGAAGCTGAATGCTAATATGGTGAGCTCATGGAAGAGCTAAGGATGCCTACACCAGAGCTATCCTGACTTCTAAGACACCCACACCCACCCAACACCAGAAATCAGTCCATTCTCTGCTTCACAATCCCTCAGGCCCTGACTTCCCTTTCAGTTCTCTTCAGGGGTTGTGGAGAAGAAAGCCAGCCATATAAATCTATCTGTGTGGATCCCAAACACCAGGTTTCTCAAGCATACCCAGCCTTCAATCCCACTCCACACAGTCCGAAGACCAACCACTGCGTACCCGCAGTAAAACAAGTGATTCACAGCTTGGACAGGGGAAATCATTTCCTGAGTTGTTCTTGGCCCTATCATGGCCAAAACGACTCACTCACAACCCACGACATCCCAAAGCATTGGTGAAACCACAACAACCCACAAATCTTGGGAAGAACGACAGCAACCCACAAATCAGGGGAAGAACAACAGCCCGATCTCACAATGAAGCAATGGGGACATTACACAGTCCCAAAATGGGAGAGAAAAAATGCTCTCGGTATGGACAGGAGGAAAAGCGTATACACAGGCCACCAAATCGGTAAGGAAACATATGCCCCCGTAGAAAAGGTGAATCGCTCCTTCACCAGGAAAATCATGGGTGACAGTAATCGATTTTTCCCTGCTCTGTGTGTGGAAATGATGAAGAATCCCAATCAGTGTGTGAGAGAACAGAACATCTCTGTGTTAGATGGATAGTGAAGAATTATCATGCATGCAAATGAATAGAACAATGGAGAGTTGGAGAGTGGAAGTGTCTCCTGGAGGTTTTTCCTGGCCATGTAAAGGAATGACCCAGCTGGTAGAGTGTGCATGGGGACAAGTCTGCCACCCACCACTACCCAACATTAATTTCCCCCAACTAACAACAGGATTTTTAAATGGGTGGTTGACACATGGATTTTCCCACAGGATCAAGGCTCAATAATTCCCCCCCCTCATCCTTAGGAAAATCATGCACTTTTCATTATCATTGCACCATCGTAGCTGGTTGTGGGTTCATTTAATTAGAGTGCATATTTACATAATGCCAAACTATAATGTGCCAGATAGCATGATATACCATCAACAACGATCCCAATTGCCGAAACATAACACAACCAAATCTATGGTGGGGCTTTTTCCTTTAGCTCCACACCACAATTAATTACAATATATACATCATGTATCTTTTAATGCAAACGGGGTCAAAACTAGGGTATTACAATCCCCTCCCCCTTGGAATAACACCGTCCTCGGTGTTCTAATACATAGGAATACATATGCAATTTACACATCCAAAATTTTAAAATTTTGCAGATCTGTCCCATGTTCAATTCTTTACTTTGAAATTTTAGGACCAAGCCCTTTGGCTTCCATGAGCTTCTCCTACTGGTTCTCAGCTTTCAGCTCATCCCAAAGTCTAGGAACTTTGTGGTTGCCACCCTCTTGATGTTCCCTCGTTGGGCAGTCCCGATGGTAATGATGTCCTTCGCACTTCCAACATTTTGCTGGCTGCTTCATCTTTACCTGCTCAATTTCCTTTGAGTCTTCATGCCTGGAACATTTCTTAACGGACCGATTGGACAAATGCCCCATCATTGATCCACTTTTCTTTCCCTTACGGATTGCTCCCAGAAGGATTTTTACCTCCTTTTGCAAACATATAGAGTCTTGCAAAATATGGTGGTTCATCTCATTTTGCCTTTTATGTATCTTGAGCATCTCTCCAAGATTTTCTTGGGTCTTGGCAATTGTTTGAAGGAGAATTCCAGCCAAGTCCAACAACTTTTCGTCTACTACGATGATCAATGTGCATGACTAGATTTCACTTTTCTCACCTGTGAAATGCACCATTGTAATTCTGTTAGACCAAGCATAATATAGGCATTAAAATCAGTCAATTAATTGCCCAATTGGCATGGCAGTCCAAGTCTTATCAAGGAGAATTTCATATTTTTCATGCGTTCCCAACAGGCACATGAGCTCATTCATGTCCATTCTTGGGCAAGGAATTAACTATTCCAGCATTCACAATTTATTTTAAGCAAATAAACACATTCTATTTTCAGCCATACATGCATTCAACAATCTTCTGTTTTCACAATGCATAAGTGTATATATATATATATATATATCATCAAAAAAGGAAAGAGAGAGAAGCAAGAGTTTTTCCCCTCTTTGTCTTGTTCCATTCTGGAACTCACACCACCACTATGGCTTTCATGCTCTTAGCCTCTTTCACTTCACCGTGAATGTTGGACCAACCCTTCTTGGCCATGACACTTAGTGTCTTCGATCTATTCTGGACATTTCAACCATGGAGCCTCCCCACATGGTTTGTCTACAACTCTTGGCATCTATGGCCTTCACAGTCCCACTTGCACCTTTTTTCATTATTGCTCATTTTGAGCTCTTCAAGACAGTCACATGTCCACATGCACCCCTAGGATGCCCTCATAGTCCTCACTCCCAGCGATACCTATATTCAAACATTGAATAGATTCACATGTTTAGTTTATTCTCATCGGTTTGTCTCTACACAAGAGTTAGAAGATTATAACCAAACCATATACACAAGTATATTAATAAGCAAGAAGTTGCAAGATAATCCAATACTTATCTGTATTGAGTGTTTCCTCGTTGGTCCACAGGGTCCCGCTTTGCTTTGCAAGCCTTGGAATTGCCTATGGACTTGGATGATATGTTAGCACGCAGGCTGCTCCTCAACATCAAATAATTAATGTCCAGCCAGTACACCTTCACGGCGACTGGGAAGGAACAAATCAGCCAAGCCAACACAGTTGGGTTTATCAGGCCATCAACAAACCAGCCAAGCCAACACAGTTGGGTTTATCAGGCCATCAGCAAACCATCCAAGCCAACACAGTTGGGTTTATTAGGCCATCAACAATAATACATGCACTTATATCAACAATAAACGACCATTTCTAGGTCCAAGATCTACTATGGATCCCTAGGCATATAACAGCCCTATTTCAGTGACATCTTCACCACATCCTTTTATACATATCAAGCACAGTCAAGCCAACCTACAACTGGGTTTATCAGACTGTCCAACCAAGCCAATACACAATTGGGTTTATCAGGCTGCAGGAAATCAAGCCAATACACTTATATTAACAACCAAATTGCATCTATTTAGCCTGGCAACACAAGCAACATAAGCAAACTCATCAACGTTATTGCTCTAAAACTGTAATCATGTTTCATATCATTCACTATCAAGTATTGAGACACCAGGAGTGTGTCCACTCCCTAGGGTGTAGTCAATATTGAAAACCCTTTCATGACTCGACATCGGGAAAAGTGTGCACCCCTTTCTTATGTGAGCCATGTAGGCCCTATTCATACTCAAGCAATCTGCCATAATGGAAATAAAATCAAAACATGATCTACCTATGGAATTTAACAATTTGACATGCATATTCTTAGCTAGGGTCACAGGACACTTATCCATTTGTTGATGCAGTATTCCTTCATTAAGGAGGAATGGGGGCTCCCTTCTTTGA
Source organism: Pseudotsuga menziesii (assembly GCA_001517045.1). Taxonomy (NCBI): domain Eukaryota; kingdom Viridiplantae; phylum Streptophyta; class Pinopsida; order Pinales; family Pinaceae; genus Pseudotsuga; species Pseudotsuga menziesii. The sequence goes on from LPNX010276336.1 coordinate 394,066, forward strand.
GTTGATAGTCCCTCGGTTTGCCATCCCCAACTCCTTTTTACATTCCATATCCCACACATGTCTTACCGACATAATCTATACCATCTCACTCATGTTGCTTACCAAACATGTAGTGCAGATGGGACATTTCCAAAATGTCCAATGGAGTTTTGCCCGAAACCCATTTCCAAGATAGGGGAAAACCTCCCCATGAAGTTTGGCTTCTGTAGGCCATCACACATGGTCTTCCTGCAGCATGTACCCCTGGAACATTCATCAAGTAGCCAAATAGTCAATCAATATCTATTAATACAATCCAAATTTGATTGTTCCATAACCAAGCAATGGCATTAGTAATTAAATTCAATATGAATTTGCAACTCTGTCTACTACATAAATTGATTTAGTTAGCAATGAGGTGATCCTCATTTGTTGGTCTCTTATAAGAAACACCACTATGCCCATTATGATTTTACGCTTACTAGCATAACATGAACACCCACTTACAACACGTCCTCCTGAAAAAATTCTACGCAAGCCAACAATGATTAGTAGTTATCAACAATTTCTCAAATATGAAATTTACAAGTCCAAATTGACAACTCATTCTGCATACAAACTATTTTCACAATCATGAGACTCTTCTCATGAGGTTTGGCTCTTTCACATGGTAGATTGCGGCCTTTTCCATGGTCTTACCCATATTGCCATGCCCCAACCAATCTACTTGAAACTTGAACCTCAATCAGCCGAACAAGTGTAAGTCTTGATGCATATAACTTTTTCATTGCTGCAACGATCACTGAAGCATTTTCAAAATTATAGAATTCAAATACTTCCAGCTGTTAGCATATCAATATCACCAAAACTCATTTACTTCATGTGAATCATTATCATACTAAAATTTCAAAGTCACATCATTTATGCAAGTTAAATGAAATGTTTAGATACTACTTACTTCACAGACGTATCATTTGTACCACCTTGCCCTTCCATAGGGCGTTTCCTACAGCCAATCGATCATGACTATCATCTTCATGCACTTACCATCCTGCATTCATAACAACTCTTGAAAGGATTCTAGAATTATCATCAATTCATCATTTCAGCCATTGGTTAGTCATAATAACACATGCACTATCTCGATGCATTCATGCAATGCATCACAACATTTGCAGCTGCACTTATGTATGCATATTTACAACATTTATTCAGACTTTTCATATGCATCCATTCAATGCATAACTACAAGATTTATAAAATCTCTTAATGCATATCCACTCAATGCTACCTTGTATTGATTCAGGAGTACTATGCATTCAAACATACTATGGCCTAACCATGACTACCTGATATAGGATGCATTACTATAATCAAGACCACCAGTCCTCACTTGTCCTGGTTATTAAGTTCATATCAACATTCATAGGGAAGGATATACTTCTATATGAATGTAGTATAAATTTTAAATAACCACATGGTATGAGATCTCTTGCTTTTCCACTTCATGCAATTGTCATAATTGAACCATTACCTGCATGGATCCTACTTACACCCTTGACATTACCAGTTTGGTTGGTCTCTTGCAGGAGATTGTAGAAATCGTTCACCAACTTTTGATCCTGGATTTGTTGCCTTATCCCTTTCTCCATAGGGTTGCTGGTCACATTCATCAGCATCAGCAACATATTCAGCCATGCTCATGTTGTCGTTGTTTTTTCCACTAATGCCAACACCAATGCAATATTTATCATTAGTGGTTCATTATAAATGTATAATTCTCACTATTTTTACTAATATGTACTATCCTATGCACGCAAGCATATCCCCATGCATTTTCAGCATCCCCATGCCATAATTTCTATGTACACAAGCTTATAAAATATAATATAGTTAGCGAGACAAGGTTTAAGGGATTTTCCTTTTCAAAATCCTCATCTTTGCTTGGAATTCCTCTTCCGCATAATAGCTGGTTCGACTTCATGGTCTTTGCTATCTCTAGGCATGCAATCCTCGGATTGTCCATATTGACAGCAACACAATTCTTTTTAGCAACCGCTAGTAATTTTCTGCTCCTCATTCAAATTCTGGTGATTCTCCCTTGTTCCCTACTAGATAAGCTTTCCAACGCCTATCCCCATGCTCCATTATGACTTTGGATGTGAAAACCACACCACTTATAGAATGACGATTTTCACCAAAAATTATACACTTTTACATACAACTGTATTCTGGTCCGAATTGCCAACTTCAGCCACCTAGAATTTTCTTTCTTTTCAGCCCTGTGATCCACTAACAATCTGCTGAAAAATCCACTTAAATTCACTAAGAAATCCCACTGGAAAAACCCCAAATTCTTTTTCCCAATCGGATCTCTTCCCCACTAATTTTCTGACACTTCGACGATCCCAACAACAATTTTCCTCCGGCGCTCATCGATGGCCCTATCATCTAGAAATTTCTAATGTATCAGATCCTTAGTCATCTAAGCTTCTGGACTACTATCGGCGATGCCAAGGACTGTTGTATATCAGTGATCGGAACTATTATCCACTAAGGCATCGGTGAGGAAACTAACTCCATAACACTGTATCGGCAATCGAAAGCACTCTTCATTGGGTGGATAGTTCCTTAGGCGACCGCAATAGCGGGCAGTGAACCAAATATGGGTTCCATGGACCATAAAACTCATCGGCGGTCGAAAAATCTAAGCACTATGTGTCAGCGATTCAAATCTGAATGTCTCCACTGCGTCGTCAATCGGATCACTATCGGTGGTTGAAAACTCTAATCGTCAGAGTGATAATCCAAATGATAGCCGCAACGACAGACTCACAAACAACTAAACTTTTTCAACATCCATCGACACTCAAGACAACTAAATTCTCTTGACACATCGGCGGACCCATCAACTAATTTCTTCTGATGTGTTGACAATCCAATCCTCTAATCTTCTTCGACGCATCGGCGGTCCAAACCACTAACTTTTTTCGATGACGTTCATCGGCGGTCTCATCAACTAAAATTTTTCGATGTTTTACGCACTTAGAAAAATTTTCAAAAATTTTCCTTCCTTGTCTGCCGCCACATTGGCTCCTTTATCAACTAACTTCCTCTACCGTTTTGGCTTCCTTCCGGTGATTTCCTCTGTGTCGGCACTCCCATCCACTAACTCTCGCCGTCGCATCGGCGCCTTCATCTCCTATTTCTTGTCGATGTTTCGGCAATCTTCAGGAGATCTCTGCAGAAGCTACGGCTCGGCCTTCACCTATTTTCCACCGATGGAATCGAAAGCCCTTCTAGCTAAAAGGTGCCGATGTTTCAGTGGTCCCATCCACTAACTTTTGCCGATCCAATCAACTAGGCTTCGCTAATCGCAAATGGTCTCAATACTTAGAAAAAAATTTTAATTTTTTTTTCCTCTTTCTCCTTTCTTCCGTCGACGTATTGGCACCCTCAACATTTATTTTCCACCAACGTCCGCCGCCACTTCGGCTGATTCATCATCTAATTCTTGTTGACGTTTCGGCAGCTCAACCAACTAATTGTCACCGATCAATCAACTAAACTTCGCCGACGATTTCCTTACTTAGAGAATTTTCCGAAAATTCTCTTTTCTCCTCTGCGTCAGCGCCCTTATCGTCTAATTTCAACCGACATTGCAGCGTCTTTATCATCTATTTTTCCGTGAAAACTTGCTTTCTCTTCTGTCGATGTTTGTCGCCTCATCGGCTGTGCATCCACTAAACATCGGCGACGTTCGACAGTCTTCCAAAGATCTCTGCCACGGTTTCGGCTACTCACTCAACTAATTTTCTCTACCATCGAGGTTTGCATCTGAGGTCTATTCGTCTAAGTTTTCCGATGAGCCGACGACCGAACACTTAGAAAAATTCCATGAATTCATTTCACCTATTCCTCGTCGGGTGACCTTCCAAATAAATTGTCTGTTGTATCGGAGGTGCTTCCCACTTAGTCCTCCGATGATCCAACGCGCTCGGCACTTAGAAAATTTTTCAACGAAATTTTCTGAAGATTTTTCTGTCATTCCATTTTTCTTCTGGGAAGAGGGAAACTTGCCTCTGTTAATTGGTTTCTCATGGCCCTCTGAGGCCCAATGCTGCAATGATGGCTCTGTCACTGCATCTTCATGGTCCATTTAGTCCCATGCTACAACATGCGCTCTGATACCACTCTGTAATGTCCCCGACCCTCCGGCCAGTGAAGAGGACACTACCATAACCGTAAACATCTGGGAAACTAGTCCCATAAACATGAACACATAATATAAAACTGAAATGCTTGAACACAAAACATGCTAAGATGCATAGCCATTCACATACACAACAGAAGAAAACATACATTCATTCAGCATTCAACATGTTCATTATAATTCATTCACAGTAAATATAATTGCAGAGACAAAATGGTCAAGAATACTCATCTTATAAAGAAGTTGTCCCACAACCAGCTATGTCGCTACAATGTTCCACCCAAACATAGGCCAGTGTGCTCATCAATCTCTCAGCAACACTACCACCCTCGAGCTGGGCATGATTCCCTAAGGAATAAGGAACAAACAGGCTTACACATAGCCAAGATACACAAATCAGCCAAACCGACACAATAGGGTTTATTAGGCTATCAAGGAGCTGGGAGAAGCTAAACGTTAAGCTAGTGAGCTCATGGAAGAGCTAAGGATGCCTACACCAGAGCTAGCTTGACTTCTAAGACACCCACACCCACCCAACACCAGGAATCAATCCATTCTCTGCTTCACAGTCCCTCAGGCCTTGACTTCCCTTTCAGTGATCTTCAGGGGTTGTGGAGAAGAAATCCAACCATATAACTCTATCTATGTGGCTCCCAAATGCCAGGTTTCTCAAGCATACCCAGCCTTCAATCCCACTCCACACAATCTGAAGACTAACCACTGCATACCCACAGTAAAACAAGGGATTCACAGCTTGAAATAGGGGAAATCAATTCCTGAGTCGTTCTTGGCCCTATCATGGCCAAAATGACTCACTCACAATCCACAACAGCCCAAAGTGTAGGTGAAACCACAAAAAACCACAGATCTTGGGAAGAACGACATCAACCCAAAAATCAGGGGAAGAACAACAACCCGATCTCACAATGAAGAAACGGGGACATTACATAGTCCCAAAATGGGAAAGAAAAAAGGCTCTCAGCATGGACAGGAGGAAAAGCGTATACATAGGTCACCAAATCGGTAAGGAAACATATGCCCCTGCAGAAAATGCGAATGGATCCTCCACCAGGAAAATTGTGGGTGACAATAATCAGTTTTTCCCAGCTTTGTGTGTGGAAACAATGAAGAATCCCAATTGGTGCATGAGAGAACATAACGTATCTGCGTGAGATGGACAGTGAAGAATTCCCGTGCATGCGAATGAACAGAACAATGGAGAGTGGGAGAGTGGAAGCATCTCCTGGAGGTTTTTCTTTCCCACATAAAGGAATGACCCATCTGGTAGAGTGTGCATGGGGACAAGCCTACCACCCACCACTACCCAGCATTAACTGCCCCCAACTAATAACAGGAGTTTTAAATGGGTGGTTGACACATGGATTTTCCCATAGGATCAAGGCTCAATAGCCCCCCCCCCCCCTTATCCTTAGGAAAATCATGCCCTTCTCATTATCTTTGCACCATTTTAGCTGGTTGTGGGTTCATTTAATTAGAGTGCATATTTACATGATGCGAAACTATAATGTGCCAGATAGCACGATATACCATCGGCAACGATCCCAATTGCCGAAACATAACACAACCAAATTGATGGTGGGGCTTTTGCCTTTAACTCCACACCATGATTAATTACAACATATACATCATGTATCTTTTAATGCAAATGGGGTCAAAACTGGGGTATTACACTTCAGCATTATCCACAAGGTGGTGGCTCCAAGATCCAACCTTGTGAGTACAGGGACCTTGTCAACTGGGTACAAGATGCTTCAAATCACAAACCAACTCTATGTGGGATCCAAGGTACTGGATGTGAGGGTACTGGGATCATCCATACTTGTGCACTGCAAGAGGGACTTGGTGGAACCAATGACAACTTGTGGGGCCACTACAAGTCCATGTTGGAATCAATGACAATTTCATCAACATTTCCCTAAGAAATTTATAGTTCCTCAATCTACAATAATTACTTGAAAATCTTTTACTAGATATATAAATAAATTGAAAGATTTGACTAATTTATAGTGAATGAAATTTTGAGTACTAACATAATCAATCAACATTGTTACCTTTTTCTTTTTGATATATCCTTTTATCTTGATAGTTTATGGAGTGCTAATTCCAACCAATGCATGACAAGATATGGTGGTAGTAATCTCTTCTATTTCTTTAGCTGGAGATGGTTCTTGTTCTTTTGATTCTTCTTCTTCACAATCTATGTAAAATAATTTCTTATCGTCACACTTATGTCCCTTACTATACATGTTGTCACAATTTTTAACATAGACCTTTTGCTCTTCTTTCATCCATTTGTTGAGGTTTCAACCTTGTAGGTAGAGGCGGGTTAGAAGAATGAACATTATTCTCTCTATAGGTATTAGAGGTGGTCCTTTTAGTAGTCGTTGCCATATTTTTACTTTCAACCTTCCTTGCTAACATGAAATCATTCTCAAAGGATGTTTTTTTTGAAGAGACACACCTCATGTTGAATGTTATCCTTTAAGTTTTCAATAAAGAGATCCAAGAATTTATCATCTAGTATGTCCTCCATTCTGAGACTCAACTTTTGAAATGGTTGAATATTCTCTATTATTGGACCATTTTGCCGTAGATTTATCAATTGGGTAAATAAGTAATTTCTCTTAACATCATCACGATATGACACATTTTTTCTATAAAAATGGACCAAGAGATAATGGAGTTATTTTTTAGTTCACAGAGCCATTGGTGCCAGACAAACCACTGAAGTTCTAAATTTAAAGATGCAATAGTTACCTTTTGTAGATTTGGAACATGGTTTATGTCAAAGAATTTCTCCATCTGGAATATCCATGTTATGGTGTTCTTTCCAACAAACTTCCTCATGTCAATATTAAGGAGTTGGATACACTTTTGGGGCTACCCCTAATTACTTCCATTATTAGAATCAAATAATCTTCCCATATGCTTATTAATGGAAGGTTGCTCAACATGGAAACCATCTTTATCTTCATCATAGCTCGGGACACATATTCACCCTTAGGGTGGTTTTTCTTTGTATTTTGTATGAGCTTAGGAATCCTTTCCATTTCCTCCATATTATTATTCTCTAAATTAACTAAATGAACCATTCTCATAGTATCTTTAATTAAATATTGCAACTTAGACACCTGAAAAGCTAGGTCTTCACTTTCATGAGTCCTTTGATGGTTAGTTTGGAGTGTGAGTTTTTCCATCACCTTTTGGTGCCATGTGGAAAAATAAAAATATATACAATATTTATCACACCATTTAGATCACCCAAAATATATCCTTCTATTAAAAGTTATTCAAATTTAAAATGGCATACATTTTTCAAACCTTGATTTGGAGATTGATTTGCTACTGAAATTCAAACTGAGATGACCTTGAAATTTTAGCCCCTATGAGTCTAATTTGTTTTTCTACAATATTCTGATATCTCTTCTATTCAATTCCATAGGTATGGCTTAATTTTGTTGTTCCAATAAACGTTATGTCAATTTTCCCAACACTTGTTATTTTTGGCCCTTTCAAAAGAGCGGAAGTTTACGACTTGCAACGTGTCCAATTTTTTGGAACTGATTATGAAATTTCTATCAAATATATTGTGGTCCATCTTATTTTTGATGCAATAGGTCTTTCTCAATTTGGAGCTTGCATGATCCATATATAATAGTTTTTCCTAGAACACTTGTTTGATAATAGTTTTTGGACTAGTAAAACCCGTAACTTCCAAAGGGTATAACTTCAAACATGTAATGAATCAGGATATGGAAATTGTACCAAATATAGTTTGCTTTTTCCTATATGTATCTTGTGATTTTTTTAGTTTGAAACATCTTATAAAAACGTTATAGAAAAAATTCCAAGATGACACATTTTGGAACTGTCCATGTTCTCATACTAAATATTATGCAACAGATTCCCCAAAAGAGCATAACTATACAAGAAAGAGTAATCCAAGACAAAATAATAAAGAAAATAGATTAATATCAAGTCTCTTCGAGGGGGAAACCTCCTTATACAATATAATAAGTACACACGACAAGTCAAGACAAGATTCAAATGAAAATTTCTCCTTTATATATATATATATATATATATATATATATTTTTTTTTTTTTAAAGGTAGTTCACCATGGAAGCCCTATTTACACCATGGATACGACCACCTGGGAAAATATCTCTTATACTCGCTGAATAAGTATACATGAATGAGAAAAAACATCCATGAGAGGGCCAATCATTATAAACGACTCACCAACCTAATATTTCATTACATACAAGTGCTCCCAAGGAGAAAATGTCCCCGACGAGATTTGAACCTGGGTGGGGAGCGCAATAACAAAATATCCCAACCACCCAAGCTACACCCCATGGACTATATATATATGAGACATAGAGGTACAATTACCACTAATGGGCTCAAGATGACATTAATAATGTAACAATACTAATATAAACTTCCCAATTTAGGGGGGAATGGGCCACAATAAGGGATTAACAATTTCTTATGGGTGAATGGTTATGATTTCATGGTATCCCTTAAAAATTATCTAGCACATTACTTGGGGTTCCCTAATTTGCTCAACAAGTCCTTATTTATGAAGGGAAGAAATTGTAGAATAATTATCAATAAGTTAGGTTATAATATTCGTAAGGATTCTACTATCCATCTAGTGTTGCATTTGTGAGGCGAAGCAATAGCACCTTTGGTTTGTGATGCACTTCTAATCTGGGTTCTTACAAGGATGCAACCACTCCAATGATTCTAAATCATTAGTTCAACCTTCGATCATGCCAAGTCCATATATTGTTTAAAAACTAGACAAAATGATGGCTTTGAAGGTCAAGGATTTAGAGGTAAATTTTCCAATTTAATGGGATTTGGCATCCATCGACTGAATTGCATTAGTAGTTTCATTCTAGTTTGGCTAAACATTGCAATATCCTTTTGTGCTCTAAAGGGATTTCTGTAGTACAATTATTCACTTAAGATGATTAGTATTTTTTTTATGATAGTCTCTAGTCACGGGGAAGAGCATGACTCTTTGCTATCCTTTGGTTTCTAGATTTTGATCCATCTATAATGGTTCATCTGCCCTTATGGTTTTCGTTAGCATTTTAAGATATTCATAATGCTTTAGGTAATTATTTGAAGTATGATATGGAGTATACTTAACAAGGCCTCTTCACGTATGCTTGAATTTATGTGGAGATTGACCATAGAAAAAACACTGTAGAGATAATTATGTTAAAATGTGGTAAATTTAAATGGATTCAAACTTTGGATGACACAAAGACAACATTTATGTATCATATTTGTCATTATATGTGGCATCTACATGAATCTTGACCCTAGGCTCAAGGTCCTCCTAAGAGGGAAAATGGTCATTCTTAACAATCCAAAAGCTGGCATCTTTATGAGCCTTCACTTATAGATGATAAATATGATTAGAGTTCATAATATTTTTGAAGTGCTCATAATTAGAGAAAGATGGGATCAAAATACACAGTGGATATTTAAAACATAGTTATGAGTTTTATGAAGAAGAAATGTATGAAGGGGATCCTTCCTCCGTGCGATGTTGCAAAGGACAACCCAGGTAGAGGAACAAAGCTCAATCGCACGAATTTACAACTTTTGAGTATGATAAAGAACAATCATTGAATTCCAATTCAAATATTCATAAATTTTATTTTCAAGCAGTCATTGCGAAACCTCCTCTAAGGAGATAAATAGAGGTTAATTTTTTTTTATAAAAGAAAGGGAAATATGGTCAAATTGAGGTCATTGCCACTTGATGGTTTTGACCATTTAATGCTAGTGAATATTATGCTTATTTTCTCTCTAGTTTTAAGGCATTTTTCTTGATATAATATGGGGTTCCTGACGAAGGATCCCAAACATACTACAAAGCATATGAGGAATGTAATTTTGATTCATTTCTACATAAATTACATTTTTCATTGGTAAGAGAAAAATTGAAAGACGAGGATATTATTTTAATTAAATTATTCTAAATTAAAATCATCATCAATTCACGTGCACTTGCAACCAATAGTTTTTCCTCTTGTGCTTACAAGCCAAACAATGAATTTGGGCATTAAAGAATGAATTACTTTATCACATCCAATAGAAAATACCATTGTGAGTCCCAATTTGCAATAGAAAAGCCCAATGTGAGTTGTAGAAGGAATCTTCTACAATATAAAAGTTCAATGTGAGTTGTAGAAGGAATCTTTTGCAATAGAAAATGCCAATGCCACTCTCAAAACATATTTTTGGGACCCAAAAAAAGATCTTTTGGGATCCAAAGATGTGACATTAGTATTTTCATTTATGAAAACACTAGTGACATTTTTTTTTAATCCCAAAAGATCATATTGGTACTTTTTGTGTCTAAAAATATATTTTCTCCAAGTCTCAAAAGATCTTTGTGGATTCACCCTAAAATGTGTAATAGAAAAATACCAATGTGAGTCCCAAAATGCATATTCTTTCTCATTCATTTATAAAAATATAAAAAATGATTTTTTTAATGTTTTGGGTTGGGATTGGTAAGGAGATTATTTAAATATGTACAAGACAAGCATGGATGAACTAAGCTGAGGTGGAATCAATAACTAAGGGTTTTGTTACATCTGTAAATCATTCTCATATCATGTTTGAGGGGAGACATATGTTCCCCTTTACTTTAGAGTTATTTAGTTTTTTTGTGAGAGGTTTTTGGCCAGTTTATCAACATTGGATCATCAACCCCCTAAGTTGATGACTAATGTACATACAGACATGTGGGGGAAAATTTTACCAAAGAGGGGTTAAATAGAATACCCTTGTATGCTAGTGTTTAGAGGTTTTGGCTTTGTTAGCAACAAACATAATCACATCCCTAACCTTATGCATTATCAGTATGCAAGGATGGACTAGTGAAGATGTCTGAGCATCCAATTTAGTTAGGTTGAGAAACCATATGAGAGATATGATATTATTGTTAACTTTTGATTGTTTTAATTGTAATTGATTCTAAGGTTTTGTATAAATTTTATAATTATTGTTGTCTACTATTTTGTAAAGAATGGCTTGTATGTTGGTGAGGGGAATCATGAATTTGATGTCGAGATGAATGAGGTTAATGAATGGTGAAGTACCTTGGAGCACAAACGTAGTATGTTGCAGAGATAAGATCATAGTTTTATTTAGTAGGTGATGAATCAATTATGTACATTGATGGTTGGTTATGGAGTGGTCCTAGTATGAACTTAGGTAATTGTGTAGGACATGAGTTTTCAAAGGTATATGTGATCCTTCCTCGAGATATGTTGTAATTCATGCATCATATAGTTAGGTTCCTACTCCTACTCCATAGGCTGGGTGTTGAGGTCATTCAATGAGCTACATGACATGCTTATCCATCTTCTTCATTTATTTAATCTTATGAGGATGGTAACCTCCACCTCCTTTTCCTAGTCCTTCACCTTCTCCTTTTCCACCTCCTCCTTGCTGGGTGTGTCTTATATTCTTTGTATGTGGGGTGCATCACCCTATGATCCATTTGATTTGTAAAAAGTGTAATTTAATCCTAGTTAAGGGATTGAAGTATAATCTAATCCATGTGAACATTTTAGGATTTTGGATGTTGTGAAATACCTAAATACTGTATTAGAAATGGTTAAGAAAGTACAATGAGAAAGTGAGAGGTGCGGATCTATGTTTTGTTGGTTTTCCTAATTAAGGGTTTCTAGGGTAAATATTTGTGTATTGTGTGTGTTCCATTATTTAATATATATATTTTTTAAGAATATGTGTGCATTATTTCACTTCATAGGTTTAAAACTTACACTTCTTCCCCTCTTCCTCTTCCACTTGCTCCACCAAATACACTAGTTATTGATCCATTTATACGCCTACAAACCCCCCCATCAATTAGTTGCACTAACTTGTACTGATCCATCCACTAAATTACCTACTTCTTTTCCTACATCACCAACTATACCAACTACCATTCCATGCATCGATCCATCTATTGCTAATTTTCACCACCAACTAGACTAGTTATTGAACCATCAATCCACTTGATTCTCCACCTCCTCCACTAGCTACATCAACTTATACTAATCCATCCACCTACTACTTTATCTACACCACCAACTACATCGAATATCTATCTACCTACTACTCCCCTTATGCCACTAGTTGCACCAACTACTAATTTTACAGGTGTTATGGTCTGACCAAGTGATAAAGATCTTGTTGGAAAGATATATTAGAATCTAGTTGAATTCTTATCCAGCGGAGGTGTTGGTGTGTATTTTTATTTTGGTGATATACTTACGGTTAACTGACATGTTTATTGATTGATGTAATGTATATTTGACATATATATTGTTTTTGATGTTATCATTCATGCATATTATGTCTTTTCATATCATGTTGATGTTGACATGTTTTATCTATAAAATATAAATGTGCATATGTGAATGATTTAACTTTATTAATGATTTCTTTGCTTTTAATTTAAACTTAAACTTGAGACATATCACTCATTTAAATTTCAGATGCCATATAATGTTTAACTAATTTTTAAGGCGAGTTCTTTATTTTATGGGAAGATACAATATGTTTATTATTACAAACTTGATTAAATGATTTAATGAATGATTATATAATTTGATTAATTTTTTAAATAATTTTTTATTGTTTAATTATTTTTTTAAATACTTTTACTAAAATTATTATTAATATTGATAAAATTAAAATCATGATAGTAAATCTAGCAAAAACATTATTCCTCCATTTTTATATGGTGATAACATTTTGCATCAATTCATTATTGGTTATCAAATAGGTGTATCTTATATGGCTATGAGAAAAAGTTGTTATACACCCTACATAGGTTCAAATTCCACTTTATGACATATGTTTTCTCTAAGTGAGTTGATTTTTAGCGAGGTATATATGATCTATTCACAAGTACATTGTATAAGGTTCTCTTATAGATGATATAGGAATAAATCTAAGACTAAAATTCCAAGAAACTTTAAAGGGCCTTGTGTAAAGTGGGTCATGTAGACTATTGTATGTAGCTTGGAAAGAACATCGAGTGAGTCCCACATATGCAAAGGTAGCTATCTTGGGGATTTGATCTCGAGAATCACTACTTGTATTCATAGCTCTCACCCACATGAGGTATCCCATCGAACTTCATTACTTTGAAATATGAAATTGGTTAAAGAACAAACAATAGAGTTGAATTTTTATCTCTTTGGATTCTCATAAATGTTATGTCTAAATAAAGACATTGCAAGCTACACGTCACTGGAGACTCCAAGATTATAATGGATTATATGGAGTTGTACCCCTTCTCAATGATTTTGATTGATTGGTTAACAAACCAAATTTAAGTGATACAAAATATATTCATATAGCAGTAGATGCATTGCCTCTTTCATTTCCCAAAATCTCAAGTCGAATATAGTTGTGTTTAGAACAAGGATTTATCCAACAAACAAGATCTGATAAAAAGGATGAAAACTTATATAAGGAATGCTACATAATAAAATTATGATTTGTAAAAAAATTACTACAAGATATTGAAACAAAAATAATTTGTTCACTTGATATTTTCATTAAAACTACACTACTTCTAGGAAACTTATGTGCATTCAATATTATTGCACTACATGCTTTCCTCAATCTTACTTTGTACCGCACACTTTCTTCAGTGAACTATGTTTTATTCACTTAGTTCAACATACTCTACTTTGTTCACTTTGAACTATTCTACACACCTTCCATGACTTGTTAAATACTGCACACTTCACACACTATGCACCAGGGTCAGTGCACCTTCCCCAAATTGTTCAACATTGCGCACTTAGATGAACACACTATCCTCTACTTGCAAATTATGCATCAGAATTTGTCCTTCCTTACAATGACAATTTTATCCTTAGCTTTTCTTCGATCTTTGACCTTCCTCCAACTGCGACTTCACCCCCTTCTCCTTCCTGCCACATATTCATTTTTTCACAACTTTTTTTCACCCTCTTCACCTAAGAGTGATAAACATATTCTTCTTTATACACAAGTTGACCTCATCTTTCATTTGAATAAGATGTTCGACTAAAATGATTTTACTCAATTCACGACCTTCCTTAGCTAACTTGACTTGACAATGAATAAGTTATGGACCACTCATGGTGCTCTCTATTGGGTTACAAGTCTGCAACACAATGGGCATTCCTTTGGTACCATGACATGCCCTTATTCTAAAACTACATATCATGAGCTAGTTCCCATAACTTGGTGGGATTTGTGTGCATACTTAAACTAGCTTATGTTCTATATACTTCTTCAAACTAGATTCTAATTACATCAGGTACAATCAGATAAATCACTTTGACATACAAGCCACTCTCCTTTGACATCATTGAAAATAAAAAGTCCAACAATCTCCTCCTTTGGCATTGATATCAAAACTCATTAAAACTGAGATCTTATCAAAGTCGTGCTCCCCCTGACTGGAACCTATGTTCTTCTCCCCCTGACTTCCAACCCTTGTTTACTATTAATCTCCCCATTTGACATAAATGGTAATGACTACTCCCCCTTCCATTTTGCTGCAACTTTTTCCACTTTATTTTGTTGGGAGATTAATCCCATTTTGTCTTAAGTATTTGAATACCTCCCTTGGTAGTGGTTTGGTAGAAATATATGCTATATGTTCCTTGGTATTAACATAAAACAACTTCACATCTTTCTCATCTACATGTTCTCTTAAAAATGTTACTTGATGGGTATTCACTTGGTTTTCGAGTGCATCACAAAGTTTTTTGACACATTGATTTCACTTGTATTGTTGTAGTAGATAGGAATTGGTTGATCATACTCAACCTTGATATGCTTCAGAGTTTGCTTCATCTAGAGTACTTGTGTACAATATTCAACATCATCTATTATTATTCTTCTGTTGCGGACAAGGATATTGATGCTTGTTTCTTACATGATCATGTAACCAATAATTCACCAAGAAAGAATGCATTCCCACTAGTAATTTTTCTATCATCTATACTTCCAGCCCAATTAGCATATGAATAGGAAATTATATCAAAGTTTTTCATTTTTGGATACCATAGTCCAAAATCAAATGTGCCTTTGATATATCTAAATATTATCTTGACTACGACCACATTAGATTCCTTTGGAGTAGACTAAAATATAGCTACCACTCCTACATAATATAAGGTCTTGATGTTGTTAACTATAGTAAGCTTCCAATCATATATTTGTATTGTGTTGAATCTACTAAAGGAGATTCATGTCATCTTTGCTGATTTTGTTAGGTATATTTTATATTATTTGAATGTGCAGATGGAGGGAAAGTGCACCTTTCAATGCTGCGTCTAACAATCCCTGTTGACACCTTCATGGAAGCAGGCATTAGGCCTTTTTAGATGTAGGAAATGACCACATTTTTATGGTTTTTTTTGGCTATTTTGGGAAATTTTCTAAAACTATGTAATTTAATCCTGGCTAAGGGATTCAAGTCTATTTTATATTATGAGTTAATATATTAGAGCAGTGGATGCTGCTGAATACCTATATTTTCTATTGTGAGGGATTCATAATGTTAATGAGAAAATAGGAGGTGTGGCTCCAAGGTTTGGTAGTTTTCCCGGTTAAGAGTTTCCAGGGTAAATCTCTGTGTTTATGTGTGAATGTTGTGGTGTAATATCTGTTTTGCTTAAAGGAATCTATATGCTTTGCTTCTTTGCACATGTTTATGTTAGGATTTATAATCCTCCCTTGTACAAACTAGTCTATTAGATTATATTTTCCTAGCTCAGGAGTCATTTAATTATTATTGGGTCCACTAGTAGGGGTCACATGTACTAGTCACTAGAGTGTGGGTAACATAGATAGAGGCTAACTGAAACTGATTTCACATTCATGCATCATTTTATGTGCCTCCTAGACCAATCCCTACAATTTAGGAGCCACTGGGAGTGCTAGCAACAACCTCCTTCAGTTGTTGGTAGTTGGTGACTAGTCAAGCATAATTATGCTTCAATTACATTTAGTTAGATGTCCTCCAGTTCAGTTAGCGCCAGTATTGCACAGATACATGTGGGAAGGCACCTATTCTCATCTACTTCTCACCTACCGCATAAGTTAGACTAGTTTAACTGATTATAACTGATTGAGAGACTGAGTTAGACAACTGGAGCTTAGCTTGTCAGCTACGATAGTGATTTAGACACTTCAATGCAGTTAGACTGAGTTGGTGATTCGAATCCTATCCACATGATTTGAATTCTCCTTTATGTAACACTATTGCATACTACTGGGACTAATGAAGTTTATACTGTAATTATACTAAACAATACTTGTCTGTTTCCTGTGAGATTTTTTTTGTTCAGTGGGTATTATTCATTCCTTTTACATTGCATAATAATTAAAATCTAATGGCACTCATTTCCTAAATATCAATGGAACATTAATTCTAATATGGTATCAGATCTTCCTCAGGAAAGCTTCAAGTTTGTCTACTCTCCATTGTACACTAGAAGCAGTTGGGTTTCCACAGAA
The DNA here is from genome assembly GCA_001517045.1 of Pseudotsuga menziesii. NCBI lineage: Eukaryota > Viridiplantae > Streptophyta > Pinopsida > Pinales > Pinaceae > Pseudotsuga > Pseudotsuga menziesii. The sequence goes on from LPNX010276336.1 coordinate 410,853, forward strand.
GTACCGCAAAGAGTGCCTTGCTAATTCTGGATTCATTCAGAGTGGAGCTACGGGTGTGACAGACCCTAAAAAAGTGTATATGTCAAGAGGGAAGGCTTTATTCTGACATAATGTGAATTGGTTTTGTTTTGGGAGTGTTTTCTTATAAGTGCTACGTAGTTTGATTGAAGACATTGACTGATTAGAAGGAGGATTGATGGAGAATCAATCTTTGTTAACCTAGATCATGACACAATTCAACTATGTTGATTGGAGGAAATATATGTAGGTCTCCTTGTGCAATCTTGGCCTGTACATGATTCCAATGGGCTGAGAGACTGAACCTCATCATCCATCTAAGAAAAAAAAGTTCTTGAACTGGTTGGATGAATCCTTTGGATTCCTTTGTGCTCACATCTCCAGAGACCTCCTCTTTCACCTTAAGGGATTGAGGACGCCCAAAGAAGCTTGGGAGAATATTGAATTCTTGTTTGGAAAGAAATATGAGCTTTGGGGACACATTCTAGAGAGTGAGATAATATCATTGCAGCCCATTAGTCTCAAGACCATACAACAATTTTTTACCAAATTCAAGTCTCTTGCACTACAATGTAAGCAGTGTGGAATAGAGAGAAAGGATGATCATCTTGTGCTCTCTGTACTCAACAAAATTGGATTTGATTATTCTATATTTGTTTCTACCATCCATTCTAGAAGAGCTTCCATTCCCAATTGGAATATGCCTTCACTTGATGGATTTGTCAATTCCTTAATACAAGAGCAAGAAAAATTGGTCCAGATGGGAATCCTCCAAACTTCCAAGAACCAAGCTCTGCTGATGACAGACTCTACCAATGTGCAAGCTAAAGGGAGGTGTAAGGGGAAGGAGCCTAAAGCATATGATTTGAAGCCTAAAGAGATTTAGAAGTCTTCCAAAGGAGATTCAGACTCCAAGAAAAAATAAAATTTTGAAAAGACAAAGTGTCCCTGTTGTATGATGGGTTTTCGTGTATGAAGAAGCAGATCGACCAACTATCCGCTCTCCTCAAGTAGAACAATATTTATCTTCCACAAAGAGCAAATAATTTTGATGATGGAAAATCGAGAGATGATCATCAAAGGTGCCATGCCGTGAAAGCTGGCCTCTCTCAGTCGACAACCTACTTGATTGATTTTGGAGCATCCAACCACATGGTTTCCTCCAAGGATTCCTTCACCAATATCAACCTCATACGAGGGTCTACTATTCATGTGGGTGATGACTTCCAAATTCCAGCAGCAAGAATAGGTTCCATTAAAATCCAGCATGGTGAGTTCAAAAATTTTCTCTATGTGCCCTCTCTTGCAGCTAATTTGTTGTCTGCATACCAGATGACTCAAACTGGATCACCAAAGCAAGTGGTATTTTTCCCTGACTCGGTAGACATCACATAAATCTCAACTGGGAAGACTATAGTGAAAGGAATTGCAGTTCATTCCTTAAAAGAATATTCTTTCTCTCATTTCATGCCACACTCGGATCTAGTACAACCACAACTTCTATTCGAAGCAGATAAAGGTATCAAAAATCTTTTACTTCCTATTGCAGATACATAATTATTGTCTAACATTTTAGATTCATATTTAGATTTAGAAGAAGAGGAAGACCATCATGATTAAGCTATGTCATCACTTATGTAGAAGTGATACTCCTTCAATATAACCCTTTTGTATTTATCACTATCTGTCCCATGTCTATAGGTGATAAGGACCATAATGCTAACCTGGTCTGAGTGATAATATTCAATCTAAATCTCATTTTGTGCTTGAAGAATGTATTTTTGTGCAAAATCGACCACTGATGAGATAGTCCCAATAGGATATGTATCCATGCACATTCTAAATTGCTCATCTTTCCAATGAGCCACATGCACATGCTTAACGTAATGTCATTTTTTTCAAAGAATCCCTCCATGAAGTCCTGAACCCGTACCTAGTAGATCAACAATAAGGACATATATCAATAGATTGTTACACAAAATTGAAATTTAAAGAAAAAAATAGTATTCAAGAATTCATTACTAACCTGAGAAGTGACCAGTTGTATTTTTGTCCTTTCATTCCATCCATCGATATCATATGTGACATATTTTAATGACTCCAAGTTCACCTCATACCTTCCAATTTCATGCTCATTGGTCGCATGTATGCATCTATCCAGTAATGCAATTCCATCGCACCATGGGCATGTCCCATCTACGTAAGGTATTTGATCAAATGTGAAACATTTTGTCCTTCTACACAAAATGCTATGAATAAAGTCTCTAGATGATATCAATGGAAATGTAGCTGAGCATTCCTGCACAGGAGTGTTATGCAATACACGCAATATATGTATATATGTGTCATAGTAATAAATGTACTCAATGTGGTATCAAAAACAATATGGGTTACAAGTTGTGTTTATTTTAACATACCTTGGTTTGCATTTCTCGAAGGATATTTATCCCAAGCTAAGTTCCTTATGTTCACACTTAAATCTCTCATATAATTCTGTTTGTGTCATGTCAATAAAATGTTTAATGTGGGGCTCAGGATCCCTTGAACCCCTTCTCAATTTTAGTACATATTTTTGGTTAGAAGAAGGTCTAGTGTTGTCATGCCAAAAATCATGTGACAGTCCCTTTACCGCATTAATGAGATTCATATCATAGTGTGGAAACTTGCAAATGAAGGCCCAAACATATTTTTGACTAGAGTCAAGTTGTTATATTCTATAACAATGACTACAAAACATTTTGACATCTAAATTAACAAGGTTGGATGCAGTCTTAAGAAGACGAAGGGCCCTAGTGCTTTTCTTCACTATTGATTGTGACAACACATGACGAGCTACATTGTGATCCTTTGAATGAGATTTATTTCCAATTGTGCTAAATGCATCTTCTAAACTTTTGACAATATGAGAACTTGATTCAGAACCGGTGATCATATGTATCCTTAATTTTCTCCTAACAATAGTCATACATCTATATTTTAACAATGGTAAAAATAATCTACATTTATCTCCATCAAATTTAGAACAAAAATAGTTATCAAGAATATTTTGAGTTTGATATGCAATATTGTGTTTAAACAACATACCTTAAAGTGAAACAATGATTTTTTCATCAATTTGTATACGTTTCGGAGTTATTCGGTGTGAAGTTGCTAACATGGGTAGGGAGGCTAGAACTGTACCTTGTTTCATATTAGTCAGTCAGTTTTGAATTTCAACATGATTTTCATGTACTGTTGTCCCTTTTTGGGTATTGGATGGTGGAAATTGGACATCCTCTTGGATTGTCTCAACAACAATGTCCTCTTCAAACATACGGTTTCCATACACCATCTCTCTAGCTTTGTCACTTGTATACCCAAATCTGAGTAAATCATCAATGAGTTCATGTTGCATTGATGTGCACCCACATCTTACTCTTTGATCAGTGCCATCCGTTGCACTGATCAAATAGTAATATGTAGAAAGAGGAGGGACATGTTAATATTAGGGGTGTACCTATGGATATATGTAGTGTGTGTGTGTGTGTGTGTGTGTGTGTGTGTGTGTGTGTGTGTGTGTGTGAGAGAGAGAGAGAGAGAGAGAGAGAGAGAGAGAGAGAGAGAGAGAGAGAGAGAGGATGGGGGTGTTAGTGGTAGGGAGTGACCTATGTATCTAAGTGTGTGTGATATATATATATACACACATAGAGATAGAGAGAACCAATGGTTGGTGGTGTGTTAGGGGGTTGGGGAATAGATAGGATAGTGAGGGTTAGGTTTTTTTCTTCTTCACTTAGGGTTAGGATCATATGTAACAATAATGTGTGGGATTAGGGGTGGTTTAGTAATATTGGGGGGTATAAGGGGGGTTAGTATGATTTAGGAAAAAGATGGTATAATAGGATTCAGAAGTCCAAGGCATTCGTATAGGTCAATTTTTTGCAGAATTGCCACAGTGAGAAATAAAGCGAGGAGTTGTATGTCAAATTTATCATGTGGTAGATGCAAGTAATGAGATGGTTGAAGCCTTTAAAATGGGTGGGAGATTGTTCTTGGCTAGTTCAAACGTTTTGATACAAGTGCAAGAGAAAATGGCGTGTGGTAGGTATTTGCTTGATGTGTAATCATCACAACGACTAAGAGTGAAAAGGTATTTGCTTGATGCTACAATCCCTGCCCATTTCCATATTTTTTGGAAACTAAATTTAAATTAAACATAATGCCCAAGTAAAAGGTGAAAAGATTCGGGGTCGGAGGAATGCATCAGAAGAATGTTGGAGATTATATTGTCCACTATTGCATTCATGAGCGAATCCAATGAGATAAAGTCAAAATCCTCATCATCGTCATTTGAAAGTAGGAATATGGGAGAGATACCGAGTTGGGAAATTTGGGTGTAGAAAAATATCCATCTATGATAAAGAAGAGAGCATCTAAAAATTTGTCTAATAGAGAGCTTAGAAAGGATGGAGAATACTTCGATATTTGAAATCCTTGAGAATAAATCTAGTGCACTTTCGATATTCATGATGATATACGATAAGTGACAATACCATAAGCATAAAAGGATAAAAAATGATGTTATGAATGTCACAAGTAGAGAAATGGTGTCTGAAGAACAAAATGTCAAATTTGAATATATGGAGACTGTAATAGAGTACTAGAGAATTGAAAGGAAGATATGTTGGCTTGACATGGATTATGATGAATAGAGAGGAAGGTTTGGATTAGGTGTACTTGGATGATTTGGAGAATGAGAGAGAGAGAGGATAAGGGGTTAGCTGAAGACCTAGGGGGGAGGGAGAGAGAGGGGGGGTTAGGGTTTTGGGGAGGAACTTAGTGTGATT
>LPNX010276336.1:418209-502029 GCA_001517045.1 Pseudotsuga menziesii
GAAACCATGTCATAGTGCCTTCATTCATGGGATATTGAATAATACCCTTAATTTCACTAGATATTGATAATTACTTACAAAAATACTTTGTTGAGCCCCCATCCCAATACATACTTACCATTAAAAAACCCTTATTTTTACAATATATTCCTTATTTTTACTAGAAACCTCTTTTTATGCCCCCCTAATACGTATAAACCCCCCATACCCTATTCCCTGCTCCCCAATACCTACAATATATTGACATTATTTTTCACAATTAAAACCCCCCTTTATGAATGAACGTGATATGATATTGCTCAACAAGGTAAATCCATCGTGGCCCATGGTGCATTCATGCTCAAAGGGTAATTTTTGGAAATAACTGTAGAGGACATCTACCTTATTATGGTATCTTGGGGAGAGGAGATCTAGTGAACCTTAAAGGTTCTGTTCGAGGGGATATTTTCTAGTGAACCATGCCAACAAAATTCAATCTATTATAAAACTTTTTTTTATCAGAGTACAAAATGANGATATTGCTCAACAAGGTAAATCCATCGTGGCCCATGGTGCATTCATGCTCAAAGGGTAATTTTTGGAAATAACTGTAGAGGACATCTACATTATTATGGTATCTTGGGGAGAGGAGATCCAGTGAACCTTAAAGGTTCTGTTCGAGGGGATATTTTCTAGTGAACCATGCCAACAAAATTCAATCTATTATAAAACTTTTTAAATATGGAGAATACTTGTTCTCGTTTTGGAACCTTGAAGGTATAAGGTTTGGGGTTTGGGGTTTAGAGGGATTGCTTCAAAAATAGATTCATTGTTGGGAACCTTACCATGTTGTGTTCATGCTAAAAGGGGATGTTTTGGAAATCAAAGTAGAGGGCATCTACTTTCTTACGAAGCTCTCAAGGAGAGTAGCTCCAATGAACCTTAAAGGTTTTTTTCGATGGAATATTGTCCAGTGAACCATGCCCACAAAATTCAAGTTGTTCTAAAAATCTTGTTTATCAAGGTAAGGATAGACTATGTGTACATAATGAAAAGAAAAAAAAGATGATTAGGGTCACTTTGCTACCTGTGTCCTCTTGCTTTCTCCAGAATACATTTAAAATACAGAAACATTGTCGATCTTATGTTGGTTTACATAAATGCTTATCCCCAAATATGCCATCAAATAAAAGAACTTCCTCAGTTTTCAATTAGCTATGAACGACATCTATAAGTTGTGTTAGTTGTGGATAATGAGGAGTGTCAAATGGAAGGCATCTAAAGAGCCAAGTTTTCAATGTTAGAGGTGCATTACCACTTATCAGAGTATGAAATGTTGAACAAAAACTAATGGAACACAATGAAAAATTCCACGGTTCCACTTGTTATTCAAAATGATACTTTCTATTGACAAAACCAATCACAAATATTCCTGTATTATAAATGGAAATCGAGTTACCATTTATGTGGGAAGAAAAACATATATTCCTACAGCTTCCATATTTCTTCTCTGTAATTCGTTCTCCCATTTGAAAAGATAATGTAATAGCCCATTTTTTTACATCTTTCCTNTTGGGAAGAAAAACATATATTCCTACAGCTTCCATATTTCTTCTCTGTAATTCGTTCTCCCATTTGAAAAGATAATGTAATAGCCCATTTTTTTACATCTTTCCTCTACTCATCCCTACACTCCTCTTCTATAGGAAACCACTTCCTCCACATGTAATTACCACATTGTTTCATCAAAAATTGATCTTCTTCTACTAACATGCAAAATGAAGGATTCATTATCATTTCTATGAGGTTCTAAGGTCAGTTTCTTGTAAAACAGAGATTGGATAAATCATCAAAAATTGATCTTCTTCTATTAACATGCAAAATGAAGGATTCATTATCATTTCTATGAGGTTCTAAGGTCAGTTTCTTGTAAAACAGAGATTGGATAAATCTTGTTAAGATACACATGTTCTATCTCATGAACTGTAAGCTTCCTTAACTTAGACATAAACATAAGAAATTTAGGATCAACACAGAGAGTTGTTCTTTACAACTTCAACCTTCTCAGGACATAGGGGTAGAACTATAATTGTATTGGGAATATGGAATCCCCTTAATACACCCTTCCCCTTTCTACATATAACCCATTAACACCCCCTATCTCTCCATCTCTAAGCCCTTACCACCCCTCAATGTNTTATTGGGAATATGGAATCCCCTTAATACACCCTTCCCCTTTCTACATATAACCCATTAACACCCCCTATCTCTCCATCTCTAAGCCCTTACCACCCCTCAATGTCTTTCCCTTCACCCCTCTCTCTATGTCTCTCTCTAACCCATTAGCACGCCCTACTATTTCTCTACCTTTAACCCCCATAGCACACCCTACCCCTTGCTCTACCTCTAACGCCTTAACACTTCTTCCCCCTTTACCTTTAATCCCTTATCACCCCAAATTTTTTTTAATTTTATAAATGACAAATATTAAAATTAACACTATAATCGATGGATAATAAAGAAATTGTTATAATTGGAAAAATAATAAATTTGTAAAATTACNCCATTAGCATGCCCTACCATTTCTCTACCTTTAACCCCCATAGCACACCCTACCCCTTTCTCTACCTCTAACGCCTTAACACTTCTTCCCCCTTTACCTTTAATCCCTTATCACCCCAAATTGTTTTTAATTTTATAAATGACAAATATTAAAATTAACACTATAATCGATGGATAATAAAGAAATTGTTATAATTGGAAAAATAATAAATTTGTAAAATTACAAATCGTGCATGCATTGTAGTTTTACAAAATGCAACGTGTTTTGTAAAACTACAACGCATGTTCGTTTTGGTTTGGCTTGATATTGTTTTTGAATTTAAATAAAACACATGCACATATTTTGCCACTATTGTTGAACCTCCAAATGTGATGGTGTGGAATTTCTATGCCTATGTGTCCGCTTTGTACTTTTCTTCGGATTCATCATGCCTATGACTTNGGCTGGATATTGTTTTTGAATTTAAATAAAACACATGCGCATATTTTGCCACTATTGTTGAACCTCCAAATGTGATGGTGTGGAATTTCTATGCCTATGTGTCCGCTTTGTACTTTTCTTCGGATTCATCATGCCTATGACTTGGAGTATGGTAAACCATGGCTAATTCAGAATTACATCCAATTTTTCAATATGCTCGTGTTTAGACATTGGTTACAATTTGTTGCAGACCATCATTTCTGATGAAATTTTAGACACAAATATGGTTTCTTCTGTAGATTCCAAATACGTTATTTTTAACAAGAATATATAATTTTTTTATTTTTTTCTTATTTCTCTGATGCCATGACTCCTTGACTCAAAAAACACATTGTTAGTGTTTCATCCATAATGCTTCTGTTTCTCAACCATTTTGAAAAAAAAATGCATGCTACACTAAAGGACACCATCCTCTACATGCTATAAAATACATGTTTCTAAATAATTGCATTAAGACCTTCAAAGGTTGCACCCACACTTGATGTACTATTTTTGAGGTTTGATGACTTCGATAGTTAAAATAAAAATAAAAATTATTAATTTTTTTTGGAAAAAATATCAGTGCACTAGTGCTAGCTGTTCTCTATATGTATACCAGTTTTGTAAGTTTATTCCATCATTTAGGCACTCAAAGGCTGCACCCACAAAAACATATACCTTATCATTTGTACCAAAAACAAAAAGTGTTTGTTAAAAAAGACCAAACTTTAGATAGTAATAACATTTTCAATAGAAAAAATTATATATTCAGAAATGTCATTCTATTCCCATATTTGATCTTTTTTACTCATTCCAAGATTCATTGTGAATGTGTCTCAAAATATCCATGTAAGTTGATGGATGCCTATTTTTTCATTTTTATATTGCATCTAATGTGTCAAAAGAGACCCTCATTAGCTTGCACACACCCATAACAAAATCTAACTATCTTTTATTACATGCAACCACAATTCATTTTATTGTGCATCATGTATAGTAAATTTCTTGTTTTCTTCTATTGAATCCTAAATATAAAAAAAAAACTAATGGAGCTCTATCCATGGCATACAATATTTCATATGAAGAAGGAGAAAAGCATAACTATTTTGTTTAATAGAGTTAAATCAATAACACAATTTATCCCTTTACATGATTAATATTAATTGCACAACCAATATTCTCACCATAATTTGGTGAAAAAGGATAAGCTCGTAATCATAGTTAAACAACCAAATCCATATATAAGTATAACATAAATATATTTGAACCGAAAGTATCAAATGCATGCCATACCAATTCAAAGATCTAAAATGCACAAAACAAATTCACAAGAAAAAATAAGAACAAAAACATAATCAAACATCCACACCACTCTAAAATATAGACATCCACACAGGTATGATGTTTTATTTCCATAACAGGCCTAGAAATTTTAACAACATTAGACATCTATTGCTACATCTATCAAGAGACAACTGCATTTGCACCAAAGTGCAAGGAAGGGAGAAGATCTTGGTCCCTACATAATCTGGTCAACACATGCATTCCAATGCTACAAAGGAAACAACTTAGCAGTGGATTTGTTCATATAAAATACATAAGTGTGGGAGTAGCTCCCATCTATTATACATTTTAGAATCTATGGAATCGACAATAACTATTGTGATAAATAAGATAAATTAATTATCCCATGAAAAGCAACAAGTCCTTCCTTAATTAAGGAAATATGATCTTGGTCTATACAAACAAAAAAAGGGAATTCGAAGCTACCAATAACCAAATTCTTGCACATGGAAATGTGACTGAGCACTAACACAAACATTTCACAACTAACTAGACTAAACATGAAAACCTTTGGCATTCCCCTTACCTTACTGGTCGCTGCGGGTCTCCTTCGCTCCTAGGCTCGTCCTTCTTCCATTTATTTTGGGTACTGGTCTTCATTTGTCTTCTGTCTTTTTTGTCTGGTCTTCTGTAGGGTTTTATGGTTTGTAGGGTGGTATATTCCTATGGGTAGCTCTCTTGGAGTCCCTCCCCTTCACTGGGGGACTAGTACCAACCAAGATTAAAAACAAGTGGTAAGTATATTTCCTTTTGGCTGCCTACGCGAATATTTTTGGGTCCACCACCTTTGCATGGATTTCTTGTCGTTTTTTATTGTTTTCTCCACTGTATGCCCCATCGGCATGTTTTGGGTTGACCTCAGTTAACCACAGATGTACTTGGGGTTTAGGGTTTTTTTTCCAGCAGTTTTTTCCTGTCGCCTCGCGCAGTTCACAGTTACACTAGGGGTCACTCCATAGGATTCCCCTGACGTGCTGTTGTTGCCATCGAACCTCCATTATTTCTTGAGAGGTGGTTTTTGGTTTGTCTATCTGGTTAGGGTTTCTTCATTAGGGTTAGGGTCTCATCATTTTGTTAATCTGGGAATGATGGGTTGACTTCTGGTTCTTTGTTTGTCATGTGTTTGGAGTTCTAGAGGCTCAGTCGACTTTTTCTCTAGGAAGGGTTTTCATATCATCATTATTCTGGGGGATCATAGGTTGACCTATGTTCTCTTTCATTTTGTCCTGGGGTACAGTGTCTTTGCACTTGCTTTCCACTGCCCTGCTTGTGGACATTGGCCGTTTCGGGCTCGACTGTTTCAGGGCCTCCTCGTTTGCGGGGCTCTGTTTTTGGGGCTTTGTATTCTTTTCAGGGTTTTTTTTCCTTGACTGCGTAACTGAGGTTCAGGGTTAGGTATCTGTCCTGTTCTTTGAGTCGTTTGACTTTGGGATCCTCTCCTTATGTTTGAGCTGGCTGCTCCTACCCGCTTCTGTCGCAAGAGGAATGCCAAGTGTATTAAAGCCCAGGAGGGGCGCTTTCACTATGTCCTCGGACATGACATTTTCATGGATAGAGTCTCCTCTCTCTACTCCCGTGCTCTGGTCGGGCGTCTAGAGTACTGTCGAATGGGAAAATTGACGTGGGTGGAGTGGGATACTGAGAATTGGAAGCCCCTCATTGATTATATACCCACTATCAGCTTGTTATCAAGGGGGTGGATTGTTTTTTTTTCTTCTGGAGGAGGAACATTGCACTCGCATCCTCAAAGGAATCTGGCGCATCGGGGTAGGATCCCTGGTCCTTGGTCATTGGCACTCTCGATTCAAACCTCTCCAAAAAAGAATCACAAAGCGTTACCTATGGGTTATGCTTCCTCACCTACCGTTCCCTCTTTGGAATAAACATGTACTCGAAGGCATAGCTGATTCCATTGGCCGGTTTGTTGCTATTGAGGCTGAATTTCATCTCGCCTTTGCCAAGAGGATTGCGCATGTACTTGTTGAGATGGACATATCCCGACGTTTACTTGTGGAAGTTGAAATCCTCTGTGGTGAACGTCTCTTGGTCCAGAGGCTCGATTACCTCACGTGTCATTCCGATGCAGCATCTACCATCAAACCGGTCATCTTCGGTGTCATTGTCACACTCTTCGATTAGGAGATGCAGACTCGGGCTTTGATGTATTCCTGACAGCTACAAATTTGGTCAAGTCCAGTGAACATGATCATATTCCAGGTACCCTCACTGATTCCCACTCTCCTACTGAAGTCGTATCGGACTCTTATTTGGATGCCATCAATGATTTGATTCTTTCCCATTCGAAAGGCCCCCAGTCTAAACCCTCTCGGACCCCCATTCCCTCATCAGTTTCTTTGTCTCTTTTTCACGAGCTATCCCCCGAACGGGCTTCTCCTGGTGACCCCATCCCACCTGTATTGAGCCCTCACTTAGCTTGCGAGTCTCCACTGGATTTGGATAGCCCACCTCCCCAAAAAACTTTGGCTATGATGCATATTTATTTACCTTCCTTAGCCTCACACACAACTGATTTTCCTTTACCTTCTTTATCTTCACTTGTCGATTTCCCCCCTCTACCACACCCTCGAACGCCCCCATCGCTTCCTCCTTCCTCCAACAGCCCCACTTCCTCTCCATCTTTCACTAACCCCTCCCTTAAAAAATCACTCTCCCTTTTCACAGCAACTACACTGACTTCTCCTTCAACTCTTCACCTGAATTCCATTCGTTTTGCCAATGTGACAGTCCGAAAAAAAAATATAAGAAGGACAAGTTGCAGGTGGAACATTCCTCTCTCTGTACGCATAAAGGATGCGGCTCATAGCTTGCCTTCTTGGGGACTTAGAGTGATGTCTCCCCTCCAGAATGTTCCTTGATGAAGCTTGTATCCCTCAATGTTAGGGGTTTTGGAGGTAAGGCCAAATCACATAGCCTCTGTACTCTCTTTTGGTCACTTTGTTTAGATATGATTCTCCTTTAGGAAACCATGTGTAGCTCATCCCCAACTTTACTAGCCTTCTCAAAACTTTTCCCTTCTTGGGAATTTTTTGCTATCAGTGTGCCAGGCCTCTCGAGTGGTCTCCTTACGGCCTAGAACCCTCATAAGGTCAGATGCCATGCCTTTCAGACTTGTGCAGGCCTTTTGGTACAGGATTCCTTCCATGGTCTATCCTATCCCATTATTGTCCTTAATGTTTATGGCCCCTACAGAGACCGTGAAATATTCTGGGAAAAGGCGCTCAATAGTGGTTTTCTCAACTATCCAAATCTGGTTTTGGGAGGGGACCTAAACCTCACACTAAACACTTCGAAGATTTGGGATCAAAAGGCTTCACCAGACCCCCTCACCAGCGATTTCTTATCCCTTTTTGAATCGATGGGTCTTGTGGACCTGGCTCCTCTATTTGCTGGTCCAACGTGGCGTAATGGTCGTGCAGGAGCTAAGGGTATTAGTAAGAGATTAGATAGATTTCTGATCTCAGCTTCCTTGATTCCTTCTCTGGGGATCCATAGGGTATGGACTCAGTGTGCAGACATTTCTGACCACTACCCTATTGTCTTGGAATGGAACAAGTAGACAACATCCTGCAACTATCCGTTCAAGTTTAACCACTCGTGGCTCAATGACCCAGATTTCACTGATTGGTTGTTGGAGAGGTGGCCCCTCCTCCCCCAGGGTGACCATGATTTTGGTCTTGATTCTCTCCACCACAAGCTTCGTATCCTTAAAAACGAAGCCAAAGTTTGGATCAAGGAAAGTTTGGATCAAGGATAAATAGGCACGGATCGATAATGATTAATACAAACTCGATCAGGCCATTATCTCTCTCCTCTCAGGCTCGTCAAATGGTATCCTCTCCATCAAGGATTTGGCTCAATTAGCTCACCTTAGGTCTGAAAGAAAACAGATCATGAACCATTATCTTCTAACTTGGCAATTGAAGAGCAGAACAAAGTGGGCCCTTCAGGGAGATTCGAACACCAGATATTTCCACATGCTGGCTTCTGGTAGGTGGAATCAAAACACGATATGGTCTCTATCAGATGAGGATGGTAACGATTTTGAGGATGAGGATGCTCTCAAAGATCTGGGTCTATCTCATTTTGCTAATATTTTTAAGGATGATGGAGGTACCTGTTTAATACAACAACTCAAGGTTGTTTTGCTTTATCCTAGGATGATTCCAGAGGTGAATGCTTATGATATTACCTGTCCTATATCACTAGGGGAAATTGAGACTGCTTTGAAATCTTTCAAAAAAGATAGAAGCCCGAGCCCAGATGGTTGGCCTGTCAAGTTCTATCTGCACATTTTTGAACTCATGGGTCGTGAAATTTTGTCAGTTGTTGACTCTACTAGAGTCTCTAGTATTATCCCTTCCTCTCTGAACTCGACCTTCCTTGCTCTGATACCCAAAAGAGAAAAGCCCAGGACCTTTGCTGACTTCAGGCCCATCTCCTTGTGCAATCTCCTATACAAACTGATCTCTAAAGTCATTGCGGTCAAGATAAAACCCTTTCTGGACTCTGGTATCTCACAGGAACAATTTGGGTTCCTTAAAAATCGCCAGATCGTCGAGCCTATTGGTATTGTTCAGGAAACTCTCCACTCTGTTAAAACCAAAAATCTCTGTGCTTTCATCCTCAAACTGGACTTGATTAAGGCATTTGACTGAGTTAACTGGATCTTCATCCGTCTCATACTGATTCAAATTGGGGGCTCCCCTCCAGACTGTAAATTGGATTCTTGGCTGTCTCTCTTCAGCTACCTTTGTTATTTTGATCAATGGGACCCCCTCAAAGTTTTTTTGACTTCTAGGGGCATTCGTCAAGGATTCCCTCTATCTCCTTTGCTCTCCATCCTGGTCATAGAAGGTCTCAGCCTATTAATCTCTGATGCTCGAAACCATGGACTTATACGAGGCATCCAGATTTCACCCACACTTGCTCTAACCCATCTTCTTTTTGTGGATGATGTGATTCTTATGGGTACAGGTACTCTTCAGGAATGGGTAGCTTTTTATGTCATTCTTGAAACTTTATGCAAAGCTTCTGGAATGAGTATTAGCCTGGAAAAGTCTTGTTTTCTGTACAATAATTTTGAAGCCACAAAATTTTTGGATATCACCAGGGTCCTCCCGTATCAGATGTCATCGATTCTTGCTGGTTGTAAGTATCTTGGTTTCTACATTAAACCCCTTGGTTACAGAACTAGTAATTGGAATTGGCTGGTTCAGAAATATGAAAAGAAGATCAGTCTTTGGACCCATAAGATGCTCTCTCTAGGTGGTCGACTGATACTTGTCCAGTTTGTGCTCTCTGGTATCCTGGTATACTGGCTGGGACTTGCTCCTATTCCGGCATCTATCCTGCACAAGCTTAGAAGCATCACTTTTGCTTTCTTATGGGGATCCACCGAAAATAAGCTCAGATTTCACTTAGCTTGCTAGTTGGATCTCTCTTGGCCAAAGAAATATGAGGGATGGGGGATAAAAAATCTCCACTGGTTCAGTATTGCCCTGCGCCTCAAAAATTTCTGGAGGGTTCTTTTCAATGATGGTCTGTGGCATCACATCCTCTCCACAACATATTTGAAGCAACACTCTGTGGTATCATGGCTGAGAGGCAAGAACTTCAGCACTTGTGGTGTATCTTCTATTTGGAAGGGTTTTTTATAGTCTATCCCTTGGCTAGGTTGCCAACTGGCATGGCAGGTGGGAAATGGTGCTAATATTTGGATTGGTATCGACCCAGTTATTGGTGTCTCCTCCTCTTTTCTCCTCTCGGAGGGTCTGAGATCCTATTTAGAAGACCTGGACATTAAAACTCTCACTCAGGCTCACAATACATTACCCGACTCTCAGTAATACTGGTACACAGATGAGGAGTTATATTTGGATAGGGATTGGAAAGAAGCATGGAACACATATACGAGGAATCTGGTTCTCAATGGTATTCGTCTTAATACACAACCCGATTCTCTTGTATGGGAATACAACAAAAAAGATGGCACCATCTCTGCTGAAAATGTATATGATTGCATTGTAAAATATTTCTCCCCTGCTGTCAGCGACTAGGTGCACACAACATTATGGTCCGGTACTCTTCCGCGCAAAATAGGATGCTTTATGTGGTTGGTAATAAGGAACAAAGTCCTTACCTGGGATCATTTTCAAAAAAGGGGGAGATATGGCCCAGGTATTTGTTATCTGTGCTTCTCGAATGAGGAGACTGTCATACACTTATTCTCACACTGCATGGTATGGAAGAGTGTTCTCGATCTCATTTGTGATCAATATCAGTTGCCTATACCACCTCGCGTAGACACCATCGCTATTTTTGTGGAAAACTGGGCTGCCATATACCCTCGGCACTCAGCTCTTTACTATATCCCACACCATATAATGTGGGTAATTTGGAAAGCTCGGAACCATGCAATTTTTGAAGGGAAAAAGAATACTGTCCTCGGCATTTTTCACTAGATCATGTTCTTTGCTCAGTTGAACTCTTCTCAGCCTGTCATAAAGGCCTGTGACAAAAAAGTCAGACAAATTGGGCTTCCACCCAGCTTGACTTTCCCATGTGGTTTTTTCGATGGTGCTTCCACCTCAACGGCTGCGGGTGTTGGATACATTTTGTTCTTAAATGAGTCTCACCATCTAGATTTCACGTTGGGGGTTAGATATGGCTCCAATACAAAAGCGGAATTACTGGGCGTATGGGCTCTTTTGCACTCTTCCCAGATGATGGGGATCCCCTTATCCCACATATTTGGTGACTCACAAGTCATCATTAATTGGGCTAAGGGATCCACTGTACTCTCCCCACCAAAACTTTTACACTGGTGCTGGGAATCATAAAAGCTAATTTCTAGCTTTCAGGATCTCTCTTTCAGCCACATCTACCGTGAACACAATAGGATTGCAGACCGTCTCTCTAAAACTGCTCTCTCACTGTCTCTGGGTTTTGGTTGTTTTTCTGAGTTTATGGATGACCATTTGGTCACAAATGATACCTTTCAGCTCATTTGAGTCATGCTATGGGGAGATTACTCCTCTCATGGATTTTAACATTGCCGCACATCAAGAGGCATCTTTTAGATTGTTGATCTGATCCCCTTGGTTCACGGTAGATGGGTTATGATGGGATTGATCCCCTTCATGATGAGACAGATTACTGATGGGAACTACACTCTATTGCATGCCTTTCCCCCTGGCTGCGACTGGATGTGATTTTCTCCTTATGAGTTGTTTTCTCTCCGTGATGTAACCCTATCAGGGATGGTGCTATTGATGCCCTTCGATTCTTAATAAGAATAACAAGGACATGCTTTTTTCTTCCTGAAAAAAACATGAAAACCTTTGCATCAAACCAAACTCTTATAGGACAAAATGTGACCAAGCTACCGAAAGGAGGATTTCTCGTACCTTCAGAATGAGGTCACTTCGACCAACTAGAAACACAGCCTTCACATTGAATTCAGTGAAGACCCAAGACAACAAACCAAAACCAATCCATAAGAAGGACAAAATGACGTCCAAAACCAATGAAATAGTCATTCTTCCAACACAGCCTTCCATTAAATCCCATTCTTTTTGCAATAAATCCTTAAAACACCATAATAGACTCAAAACATATCACATAACTAGCTTGCATTTACAAAACCATAAAGACTAAGGCTATGTGAAGCCCAACCGCCCCGACCGATGAAGAAACATGTACAAGCACCGTAAAAACCTTCCACCAAAATTGTGTATAAGCAACACGACATAAAGGATATATGGCACCTCAACCTTTAAAAAAAAGGAGTAGTGTATCTATTCTAAGTTTTTCATATAACTGTGGGTTTTGGGTTTGGGTCTTGGTAAAATCTAATTTATCTAATTTAGAAGTGTTTAGAGTGTGAATACCCCATGGCATTCAAATTATGTAATTTCCATAACTAATATATGTAATTCTAAGATTTTTTTAAAGATTTCCAACAAACAAAATAAGACGGAAAATGACCATAATAGAAAACTAATAGCGGAGATCTATCTATAGAAATCCAAAACTTAAGAAATAGATTTCATTAAAAAAAAAGTGAGTCTTAACTTAAATGGACATTAATATTCATCAAAACTTTATTTTAAAAAAAATATTAAAACAATTAACATTTTTTATATAAAGTTTTTTTTAAGTACCCACAAAGTTTGGAATTGGTGACCTTACATACCTTGAGAATACACCTATTTACCATTTATTCTAAGCGCGATAGACATTTTTTTAATGTAAAAATTAAAACAATTAATTACATCTATAAATTAAAATTTCATTTTATTACTTTTCCCAGTAAAAACTTGTTGGCTTATCTGATTATCTTATTTATAAACGTAGATTCAAACAAAAACAAAAATGCGAAGAATCTTATAAACATATTCAACGAGATTTGGTTCCCATGCTTTTGATCTTGGCCGTGCACGTTAAATAAATTGACTGGTTATTGTGCAGTTAGTCTTCTTCCATGTGAATGCATTACATCTTTTTTCGAAAAAACACTAAGATGAAACTATGGCAAGAACTATCCATTGAGCTGCAAAGCATTTAATGTTGTTCAAGCAAGCTGATGATTGTTAGATCTTGATCCAAGCTGCTCAAGATCCAAGGGTCATCAAGCCTTCTGCAACAGCATTAAATGCTTTGCAGCTTACATCAAGCCTTCTGCAACAGCATTAAATGCTTTGCAGCTTAATGGATAGCTCTTGCCTGAAACTACAGGTTGTGATTCTGTAGAGCATTAAATGCTTTGCAGCTTAATGGATAGCTCTTGCCTGAAACTACAGGTTGTGATTCCATGACTTTTTCTCCTACTTTATTATTGGAGAATTGAAAGTAAAACCGTACTCCCAAATGACAAAAGAAAATTGAAATGCCCTCCGTTCAACACGTTTTTCATGGATTCCTTTCACTGTATAGCAGTTGTGCAGATATTATAGATATGTGTTTTTGCACATTGTATTTCACCAAATCATTTTGAGCCATGGGTTTCAATTCCGAACCTTCAGCTACATTCAAGCATGCTCTGGTTATACCGTTGCCATTGCAGAGTCACATAATTCCCATGATGCACTTAGCAGAAAAGCTTGCTTCTTCAGGCCTTATAGTCACCGTTGTCACAACTATTCAAACCCATTCACATCATAATTCCAATTCCAATTCCAACCAGTCTAGTGAAGTCAATCTTAAAGCTAATGAGTCCAATTCCAGCCAGTCTAAGGAAGCCGATCTTATTCATCTGGGTGCCCGCAATCTGGTTCTTGATATTCGCTCTGCTCAAATCTCCGATGGATTGCCTCTCAATTTCGATAGGTCAGGCAGGTTCTTGGACCATATGCGTTCTGTGGAAAACATGGGAGAGGAGTTGGAAGAACTTATTCAGAGTCTCAACAAGACGGGCCCTCCCATATCGTGTGTCATAGCTGATCCCATACTCTACTGGTCACTTGCTGTCGCCAAGAAATTCGGCATTCCCTGGATTGCGTTTTGGACACAGTCCACCATTGTTTACTCCATCTACTACCACGCTCATCTGCTGGACGCTCACAATAAACGAACTGGTAAGTTTTAAGTGTTAACAACTAACAATTATGATATATTATTCTTAGGATTATCTGTTTAGCATAAGTAAATATATGATTCATATCTATAAAGTATAAATGATTGATGTTACCCTAAATGAATATATGATTCATATGCTCTGGATCAGCTTGTATCAGAAACTTGGTTAGTTTCAAAGTTTGAGTTTGTGATGATTTTTGCGAACAAGCTATGTTTGAGTCTATAAATTTAATAGTTTCAAAGTTTGAGTTTGAGTTTGAAGACTAACAAGCTATGTTTGAGTGTGTAAATCTATTAGTTTCAAAGTTTGAGTTTGAGCTTCAAAGTTTGAGTTTGAGCTTGAAGAGGAACAAGCTATGTTTGAGTCTGTAAATCTATTAGTTTCAAAGTTTGAGTTTGAGCTTGAAGACGAACAAGCTATGTTTGAGTCTGTAAATCTATTAGTTTCAAAGTTTGAACTTGAAAAGGAACAAGCTATGTTTGTCTGTAAATCTAAGTTCTGATTCATAGGTTGGGAGTCCCATAAGCCTGAAAGTAAGCTTAGGCTCAACGGCCCCAATTTACCATATGTGAAGGAACTGAAGTGAGTCTTAGGACATAATTGGTCAACTTCTGCATCTTCTTCAAACAGTGTCTTCAAGCTGTGTTCCATCGTGGGGTGGCTTGGTATATTCATATTTCATGAGTATAATGGCAACATCAAGAAAGTCTTGGGATGGGTAATCTTTATGGGAAGGAAGTGTTGATAAATGTTATGAGTGTAAGTAATGAATCTGTGATCCATGTTTCATGAGTATAGTCGAAACACTAGAGAAATAAAGAGGAAGTAGAGAAGCCTTGTGATCCATGTTTCATGAGTATAGTCTAAACACCAGAAAAGTATAGAAGAAATAGAAAAACCTTAAGATAGATCACCTGGTAGCAGAAATGATTGATGCTATGTAATTCACTTTACAATTTTTATACTATGTAATTCACTTTACACTTTTTAGTTTCAATTACACTTTTTCACCTTTGTAAAAACATCAACATAGATCAATTACTATGTCCTTATCCTTATCCGGATTGCTGATTCTTTCCATCTAGAAAGCAAGTAACGGAGTCAAACCACTGCTCTTACCAAATTCCTTATCCTTATCCGGATTGCTGATTCTTTCCATCTAGAAAGCAAGTAACGGAGTCAAACCACTGCTCTTACCGGTTGGATAGAAGGAATATTGTTAGAGATAAGCTCAGGCTTTTTTTGCTTTTTTTAACTCGGTGGTTTGATTGATTTAATTTACTGCAGGGAAGATTCTGATTGACTACATTCCGGGCGTTCCGACGTTACAGCTGAGAGATCTTCCGTCCTTCTTCCATGACCGAGACGCCGATTCAGAATACGCTCTTGGGTTGGTGCTTAAAGCGCTTCTCTCATGTCGCGGGGCAGATTGGATTCTCTGCAATTCCTTTGATGACCTTGAAATTAGGTCGGCAGTGAAGGCAATGGATTTACAACCTCCGGTTTTGCATGTCGGTCCCTTGCTCCCTTCGGGTTATTTGAAGGGCGAAAATTCCAATAACGACACAAGAGTCGAAACGAGCATTTGGACAGAGCATGACTGTTCAGCGTGGCTGGATACAAAACCCAAAGATTCAGTTTTATATGTTTCATTTGGCAGCATGGTTCGTTTGTCTCAAGCTCAGCTAAAGGAAATAGCGATGGGTCTCAAGAAAAGCGGACAGCCCTTCCTTTGGGTTCTTCGTCCAGACATCGTAGCTGCTTCAAACTGTGCTGCTGCCTTACCGGATGGCTTTCTCCACGACATGGGAATGATCGGATTTCAGGGTATCGTTGTCCCGTGGTGTAATCAGTTGCAAGTGCTATCCCATCCCTCTGTTGGTGGGTTTATTACACACTGTGGATGGAACTCAATGCTTGAAAGCATAGTTCATGGGGTTCCCATGTTGGGATTTCCTGTTTGGTCCGAACAACACACTAACTGCGTTCTCATGGCCGATGTCTGGAAGATTGGACTAAGAATGAGGGGAAGCAGCTACACTGGAGACACTAACAATCTGATGATAGTGAGGGAAGATCATATATGTAAGGCTATAAGAAAATTGTTCAGTGACGAAGGGAATGAGATGAAAAAAAATGTGGAGGAGTTAAGAGACAGTGCGAGGAGTGCAATACTCGAAGGGGGATCTTCTCATAAGAATATCGAGTATTTTGTAGCAGGTTTGAAGGCAAGGACAAACATTTATTAACAGTATTGAACAGTCGTCAGTAGGGATAGAGACTCATATGTTTCGACACTGTTTTCTTTGATTCGAGAAGAAGAAAGTAAATGCTTGATAGATTACCCATGTGTTCGGTTCACAAAATCCAGAGTCTAATCATGCTTCCATTTTTTTTTGAATTTAGAATGTTGAACAATGCAATAAGTATTTAGATATAATATGCATCAGAGGATTCGAATGGTAGACCAGTAAAAGGACCAAGGATAAAGGATAAATAAATGGCTTATGATGTAATAATTTATTAGCATAGTTATAAGTAAAGTAGATGTGAATGCACATAATTACAACTAACTATTTAGTTTTATAAAGATAATTAATTGTTAAACAAAAACTAAAATATATAATTTTATATTTATTATTGATACTAGATTTTTAGAGTTAATATAAGCATAAAACAAATACTATTTAATAAAAAAAACAAAAATTAATATGAAAAACAAAAACAAATTGTTACCAGTTTCATTTAAGGATCTTGAGGACCATGAAATGAATACTTGTATAAAGTTGTTACACTTGGTTAATCTTGTTCCTCTTAGGAAAGTCCAAAATCTGTTGTTACACTTGGTTATTAATTAAAATATGTCATTTATTTGTATTTGTATTTTATAAATTATAAAGTAATAATTGTTTTTTAAAAATATTTTTAATGTTATCTAAATATATCATCATGGAAACATACATTCTATTACAATTATATCAATTTATAATTATAAAATTTAAAATATTTAGACTGATTTATTTTACTTTAATCATTAAAAATACAATTCAAAATTATATCTCTCTTTAACTTCTATTTCTATTAAAATCATATATCTTTTTAAAATATTTTTTTAAAACTTTCATTTCTACATAATCTAATTTCAACAAAAATAAAACATGATATTTAGCATTTAAAAAAAGCTTCACATTTACAATATCATGATGACTATTTTTTTTCTAAATTAATGTTGTTGTTGTTGTTATATGTTTAATAAATGATATAATTAAATAATTATATATCAGTATAAATTTATTGTAACTTTAGATGTATTACATGAATACTTATATGGATTAAATCTATCTATCTGTAAAGTTTAAACTATGCAAACATTTTTTTAAATGATATAAAAAAAAAAGAATTTATCATAGTGCTATTTACATACAAGTTCTTATAAAATTGATTTTGATAGTATTAAGCATTATATATTAATATGGTTTCATTATATACTCTTATTCTTAAAATCATACTCTTATTCTTAAAATCCTAATGATGAGCGCTTTATTTGAAGTCAACTTTGCAAATAGCTTCATTATTTGATTTTTTGCCTAACCCAAAGGCATAATTGATTCTAACACTTCCTCTAAAGTCCTTCCTTATTCTTGACCATAAGTTCTATTATTATTTTCAAATCCTCAATGATGATTACTTCATTTAAAATCAACTCTAAGCTTCTTCTTTATTGTTTGTTTTGTGTCTAACCCAAGGACATAATTGATTCTCACATTTTCTCCTTCCAAATGACTTTTTGGCATTTCCTCCAAAATCCCAAATGACTCTTACCCACCGACTTCTCCCAATAAATATCAATTTTATTAGCGCTCATTCTATTAACATATTTTTTCACATTTCCTCCAGGATTCCAAATGACTTTTTGGCATTTCCTCCAAAGTCCAAAATGACCCTTACCCACCTACTTCTCCCAATAAATATCAATTTTATTAAGACTCATTCTGTTAACATATTTTTTCGCATTTCCTCCAAGATTCCAAATGACTTTTTGGCATTTCCTCCAAAGTCCAAAATGACCCTTATGCACCTACTTCTCCCAATAAATATCAATTTTATTAGGACTCTCTCTATTAACATATTTTTTAATATTTATGGACATTTTTCTTATATTTTATTACTATTTTAATCACATTTTTATGACTCATTCTATTAACATATGACTCATTCTAAAACATATTTATCGACTCATTCTATTAACATATTTTCTAATATTTATTTAGTATGAGTATAGTTTATTTAATGAATAGATAGCAAGCTTATGAGTGTGGTTTGATATGAAGTCACTTGTTATAAAAAAGGAGTAAACTATTTACCCGACTATTTGTACAGGGGTCCACCTTACAACTTCCAATGATAACTTACTCCTTTACCTTTCCATGACACCTGATTTTGCTTCTTTTCTGGGGCCAGCAAGTATTACGTAAAGCTATGGTTGTTTGGGTTTATATATGGAAATGAGGGAGAGCGGGTGGACTTTAGAAACATAACCCTGAGGCACATCCATTTTGAACCTTACAGGAATGGTTTCACACCAAAATATTTTAGTGTAAGAATATTTGAGGATGTTTATTCTATTTAATTATAAATTCATAAACACAATTTAAATATTTTGGAATTTAAATTTTACCAAAGTAGATAACATAAACTAAACCTTAATCTAATCATTTTTACTCTCTTAATATTTTGAAAAATAGAAATTTAGAAAAAAAACAAACCCAGTAGCTTAAAAGATTTTTTTGGAGATCTGGAATAAAATATTATTTTTATTGCTTCTTGGATTGATTTATAGTATAAAAGTCAAATTTGAATTCTTGACCGTCTTCATAATTTACTAAAGGGAGTTGGTTCCCTAAAATTAAATGTAATTTTTTTATATTCCAGCATTAGATAAGAGGGTTCAGCGCTTTTAGGGCGAAGTTAATAATGATAGAGTTTGTTTGTATTTTCTGCGTTTGTTTATATTTTCTCTAAGTTCAGAGGATTAAAGCTTATATCTTAAGAGCATTTTTAGGCAGAAGTTAGTAATTAAGCGTTTGTTTAGTATTTTCCCTAAGTTCAAAGGAATAGAGCCAATATCTTAAGAACGTTGTTTGATTCTAGTTGGCAGAAGTTAGATAAAGATGGGGTATGTTTGTATTTTGATTAAGTTCAATTTTATCTCTGTGATTCGAATCGATCTCCTTGTGGTTGTATAAATGAATTTGTTACAGCTTAAGCAAGAGAGAGTAGAATAGTAGTGGGTGTGACTAGGAGTGTGCAAAGAGTCTGTGTAAGGGAGATCAATATTGTTCCAGATTCCATTCTCTTTTGTTTACTTTCCTTGCTCAAATTCCAGTTGAATATTGGATTTTCAAAATAACTTGGAATGCAATTTCTTAATTTCCAATCTGTAAAATGGTTGGACTGATGCTGTCATATACCTGATTTGGGATCTGTGTGGAAATTAAGATGCAGATTTAGGCTGTAATTTGGGATCATGGATTGTTGTACACTAAAATATTTTGGTGTGATTTCCATCAAATTCCTAACCACGAATTTCTTCCAAAGGTCGTAGTAGTTTATGTTGAATGTCTAGGCATTAACCCATTTCTCAAAATGGATGTTTTGCACGTTTATGTTCTGCTCGCAAAATCAGATGGGTCTAAGGAGGGGCCCACCCTAAGCCTTTGAGTGATAGCTTACTTGGCTACCCTTTAGTGAGACCGAGACTTACTGGATTTTGCTTCTTGCACTTGATAAGTAAAGACTTGCAGGTGATAAGTAAAGACTTATTGCTGCTTGAAAACTCAAAAGTAGGATATTTACCACTCTATTTCATCTAAATATTGAAAAAACTAAACTAAAATTTACTTATCTCTTATCAAAGGCTATTTACATGAATCCAAAACAACAATTTAAACTTTTCAACTTTGGATTTTACCAAAAAATATAACTAACCAAAAACCATCTAAAAATTGAAAGATTATGAAAAAACCAAACTTACATCAACAACATAAACCAACAATTTTATTAAACACAAGCAAAAACTCTTTTATTATTTTCTTCACTCTATAAACAGGTAGCAAACCTGCATTTTCATATATCAATTACATTGCATAGAAATACAATAAAAGTATTCAAATGGTAAAATTAGTTATAAATTTTTGCAGATTTCTACAAAATTATTATATTTTTAATATATTACTTACTGCTAATTGTCAACGATTATACACAACATCATTTATCAACAAAAATCCAAATTAAAATAAATATACCACACCAAAATTACTGATAATTTTTTTAATAACCAGTGGATATTGCTTGCTGCTAATTGTAATGATTATACACAGCATCAATTACCAACAAAAATCCAAATTAGAATAAATACACTACTCCACACCAAAATCAATGATAAAAATTGACAACAATAACGATAATATTTTAATGTATTTTAAAAATACTAATAAAAAATAATACCTAAGGCCCAGTTGGATGAAATTTGACTAGCTACCCTTATTGCAAGTCAAATACTGTAAGAAATCAAACTAAACCATACACAGATCTTACTTAAAATGCTTAAGTCTTAATTAAAAGGCTTAAACAGTCTTAAAATTTTATTTCCACTGTCAAATTTGACTGGTATATTGGATTTGCACTTGCAACCTATCTCCAGCTTCAACTATTAATAATTATGAGAGATTGAATAATTTGTTACTTTTTAGACTTTTCAATTTTCAAGTAGTAATAAGTTTTTATTTATCAAAGTCCAAGGAACAGAATCTTATATCTTAGTTTCACTAAAGGTAACTTAGTTAGCTAGCACTCAAGGGGGACAGATAAACCCACGTCGGGTAGATAGCTTCGTTGTAACTTGTAAGGAATGTAGCAAAATCAAATCTGATTTAAAGCAGCATAGCTACTGGTTGAGATCCAATCAATAAGAGAAATCACGTGTTCCTTCGAAGTTGGTATTATCGATCAGACCAAAGTTAAAGGCGGCGTTGAAGACGTTTTGGTTAGCACTTATACTCCAGAGAATCACGTGTTTATTTGTATTATCGATCGGACAAAGTTGGAGGCGTTTTGGTTAGCGGTTATACTGAATCACTGATCCGCCTTTGTTTGCTATCGCTGCAGCCTGCGCCCTACATCAGAGTTGGTGACTCGGTTCCATAGAAATCACGTATTTCTTGGTATTATCGATGAGAGTAGGTGAGACCAATGTGACCAAGACCTACCTTGCTGCCCTCAGAAAGTGGTTACTGGCAAGCCGTGAGACTTGCACAACTGCAACAAACGCTGCAGCCGGGACAGACTAGTTCCTGCGAGGCTGTAACATCTACACGGCACCATCAGGGTATATACACGTTTATGATAATATATGTGTAGATATACATCTCACTGTGTATATATCTATGCATGAACTGCCATCACACTGTTTATGTACTTCCATGGAGCTGTCTAATTAGGGACGATTTTGACTGTTCGGTTGATTATTGGTAGGTGGATTTATTTCATAAAATTTTGTAATTTTTGTTGTTTGTTAGGCAATTTTATGTGCAGAAATGAAATTAATTGACAGAAAAAATCCTAAGCACCCACCCTCTAGAAAATCTAGCAATGTTTTTACAAGTTTTGAAAATTCAATGAAAATTGATAGCAAAAAAAGGTAAAAACCAGCCGAAAATAGGAAGAAATTAGTCCCACAACTAGTACTTCTATTACTGAGTGGTTAAAATTAATTAGCTTGTCTTAGAGTTATTCCTCATGCTTTCGATATTCCTCATGCCCATAAAACCATGTGCAAGGCCTCCTAAAACCACCCATGGTTTTAGGAGGGCCTTGCACATGGTTTTATGGGCATGAGGAATATCAAAAGCATGAGGAATAACTCTAAGACAAGCTAATTAATTTTAACCACTTAGTAATAGAAGTTAGGAGGCCTTGCACATAGTCTTAAAACCATTTGCAAGACCTCCTAAACCATGTACAATAAAACCATGGGTTGTTTAGGAGGCTTTGCACATGGTTTTAAAACCATGTGCACGACTTACTTCTGATTATTTATCAATATTTACAATCCTAGAACTCTATTTATAGGCTCACTATGCTATTACAAAATGATGATGATGTTGATGTTGATGTCGATGATCATGATCATGTTGATGATGATGAAGATGATGGTTATGATGATGGTGACAATGGTGATGATGATGGCGATGATGATAATGATGTTGATAATGTTGATGATGATGATGATGATGTTGATAGTGATGATGAGGATGAGGATGATGAGGATGGCGACGAGGATGAGGATGATGGCGACGAGGACGACGACGACGATGATGCTAATGTTGATTGGGAGAGCTCGTTAGATGCGGAAAAAAATTCCGCATCCAACAAGTACCCACTCGGCATACTTTTGACAGGCCCCTCTACCCCAAAAACAAGAAATACCTGCAAAAACGTGTTGATGACATATGAAGGCCCAAGTGAGTGAGGTGGTCCTCTTTACATAACTTGCAAGGAAACTTTACCTTACGTTTAGTTAGCTTTTTGAGGATGAACACACACACACACACACACACACACACATATATATATATTTATATATGTGTGTGTATATATATGTGTGTGTATATATACATATATGTATAAGTACATATATATATATATATATACATGGTTGAAATGAAAGAGAACGGAGAGCTAGTTTACCTGGCACTTGCGGAATTCCAAATGATCCATCGGTTTGTCCACAACGAGCAATCCAAGCTAGAGGCAAATTGTTGCCAATGTCATCATCACGTTTTTTCAGGTATTTATTGTTTTTGGGGTAGCGGGGTCTGTCAAAAGTATACCGAGTGGGTACTCGTTGGATGCAGAATTTAATTCTGCATCCAACGAGCTCTCTCGATCGAAATTTAAGGATTGCCAGTGTTTTTAGATGGAGAGAGTTGGATCTCTCACAAAAACACCCAAACAGAAAACGCCTTCTTGCAGACAACACGACCCTCACAAAAATATATTTGGAAAAAACATAACGCAAATGCTGTTCCAGTCCAAGCTGGTAAGAGTATCCCCATTTGAATTTGGAAATGAGAGTTTTTGCATTTCGAAAAGTATTGTTTATGTCTTCCTTAGAGTTTTGACAAACATATCCTACTTATCTCAGGTGGTGCGAAATAAGCATCAGGCTTACGCGCTACTATATACTGAGACTATCCAGCTTACCATCCTGTTCCCAAGTATCAATTGCAGATCTCCTTTGATTAACATCTTTGAGCCTGCAATACAAAGCTTGCATATCTTGGACCCCTTTCTAGAGAGATCGTATTCTAGGATATGAAGCATGATGGTACCATTGTTCTACTCTTTTGTGCATCTTCAGAAGAAGTAGTAGACATTTTGATTACGCTGAAAGTTAAGGGTTCTTTATGAATCGGGATGGAATAGGTCTTTCGATTGATTGTTCAATGGGTGGCAAATGGATCATTCAGATCAAGGGATTTTGCAACCGAGCACGAAGGAACTAGATAAGGAGTCATAGATGAAAAGTTTAGATGCTCAGGAGATCTATAAGAAAAAAAAGCAAGGTCCTACAGTGCTTGTCCGCATCGGGCAAGGGATGGGTAAAGCCTATAAACTTTGGGTATGGAGCCTAGCCAAAAAAAAGGACTAGACTCATTCTGTTTGCTGTAGCATGCTTATTGCTCACTAAAATCCAATGACCAGTAATAACACTACAGCAGCAATCATTATTGCTTTGCCACAACACCAATCATTATTTCTCTGCAGCAGGAGCAATCATTATTGCTCTGCAACAGCTTAACTGTGTATGTTGTCAGTATTAAAATATGTGCAAAAATTACATTGTGCTCATCTTTAAGGAGTAAGGTATTTACCCAACCATTTGCACCGGGCCCACCTGACGTGGTTGGGTGATGTCTTACTTCCTTACCTTTCCGTGAGACCAAGAACAACCAGTTCCAACACCTACTTTCATACCAAGTGCACTCTTGAATTCATCGATCCATAAATTTAGCCATGGAAATTCTTGTTTTTTAAATGCAAGTTTAAAATTGTAAGTTTTGATTGGAATTTTTATGAAAATTGCAAATGTATGTTTATAACTGTATAATTTTAGTTTAACTCCATAAAAATAACTAGAAAGATATAAAACTTAGAACTTTTTACCAACTTCCTTTGTAACAATTAATCAACTTCTTTGTTTGTTTTATGAAACCCGAAACCTTGGATTCTTTATCCTTCATGATCAAGGAGGTTAAAGTTTTAAACTAGCATGCACACTAGAAACATTGGCGTTATTAAATCCATAACAATTGAATTTCAGATTACAAGTTTTTAGAACACAATTTCAGATTAGATTTAGATCCGTTCAGTCTGTATATTCAATTTGATTTGTTAAATTGGTATTTTTTATTATTGCATTATACCATAGTGTAATAATAGTTTGTTGTAGAATTGATCTACAATGAAAATGCAAGAAAATAAGCAGAATTTGTTGTTCTTGGTCTCACTCTTATGAAAAGATAACAGAGTAATCTATCACCAGACTGAATCAAGTGAGCCCCGGTGCAAATGATTGGATAGATAGCTTACTCCCATCTTTACTGTACCGCTCGGACCAAATGTTCATATGTTATAACTTAGTATTATTCTTGTTTTTTTTTTCATTTTTCTCAACACATTTTGACCTCTATTCTGTCTGTTGCAACTTGAAAGTTTCTCAACTTGAAAATATTTTGACCGAGCTATTCTGTCTGTGGCAACTTGAAATTTTATCAACTCGATTTTCAATATTCTTTTTTTTATTTGTCCAAAATGTCTGAATTGCAATGAATTATAATTTGGACAACAATGCAATCAGCTTCAGAAATTTTTGTACTGTTTAGTAATTATGAAATCTTTTATTGGTCAAAGGTTTTTTTTATTGTTAATAATCATTTTTCACGGTTTTTTAATTAGGAAATCTTTTAGTGGTCAAAGTGTTTTTACTTTTAATAATCAATTGAGCAAAGTTAAGTAAAGATATATATATTCAATTAAATATTAAAAGTTAAAGATTAATTTTCAATTATTAAAATATTTTCAATTTATTTTTTATTCATTGAATAGATATGAAATGATTAAATTCATCTCCATAGATGTGTGGTGTGTAAAAGACCTAACTTGGTAGGCTAGCTCAAGTGGTTGAGTGATCTCATTTGTGACCTGAAGGTCTTTGGATCAAATCCTGAGGTGACTATACATTGCTATATAAGGGTCACAGTTGATGTCAGAGCATATGCAAACTTGTGCTAGACTAACTCATGGGAATCTGAGCATAATTGGCTAACTCATGGGAATCTGAGCATAATTGGATATAATTGGTCTCTCGAGCTCCTAAACTCATGTAGACAAGCGCACCAAGTTCTAGACTAACTCATGGGAATCTGAGCATAATTGGATATAACTGGTCTCTCGAGCTCCTAAACTCATGTAGACAAGCGCATCAAGTGCTATACTAACTGATGGGAATCTGAGCATAATTGGCTAACTCATGGGAATCTGAGCATAATTGGATATAATTGGTCTCTCGAGCTCCTAAACTCATGTAGACAAGTGCATCAAGTGCTAGGTGGGTTGAGATGAGTCCCCCATGGCACTTGTGAACTGAAAATATGGTCAAGGGAGGATTAATTAATTAATCCTAACACCCCCCCCCCCCCAATCCTAACTTGGACAACCTGGGCCCTAGAAACTAAGACCAAAGGTCACACATACAATCTAAATGCAAAAATGACTGCTTAACAAATCAAAGAAATGGGGAAAATTTCATGAGAAAACACCCCTTCAAAATAAGCAAGAAAACCATGAACAATAACAAAATCAAACCTTTACACCAAGCCTAAGAGATCTCAGATAGACAAATCTCTTTTCAGTGAAGGACTTAGTGAATATGTTTGCAATATGCTCCTTCGTAGGGAAGTAATGTAGAAAGTGGCATTACTATGCACTAGTTCCGGAATGTAATGCATGTGGACTTCAATGTGCTTGGTCTGTTGCTTCCAAACCAGATCACTGGATATCTTGATTGCACTCTGATTATCACAAAAGAGGTATATTGAAGGAGAAGTGTGAATGCCAAACTCTGTCAGAATCCCATGTAGCCAAACTCCCTGAATAACTGCATTCACAACCCCTCGATACTCTGCTTCAACTGAAGATATAGAAAGAGTTGCTTGCTTCTTGCTTGACCAGCAAATTGGTCTAGATCCCAACATGAACACAAATCCTGATGTAGATTTTCGGTTCAAAAATCCCTCGTACCTTGCACATAATGCAAGATTCCCTTTGTTGCTTTCCAATACAGCTCATGTGGCTCTTGCATGTATTTAGTAGCAACACTCACAACATAAGATAAATATGGATTTGAATGGGTGAAGTATAATAGGATACCAATCAACTCTCTGTAGATTGTACTGTACCAGTGGTGTGGAACCACCTTCTTCCAACCTGATGCCAAATAGGAAGGGGAAGGGTGATTCTTTACAATCAGTCATGTGGAATATTTTGAACATGTCTCCTATGTATCTCAACTATGTAATCATGATTCCCGAATCCTTTTGATTTTCTTTGAGACCAATAAACTGCCTTAACAGTCCTAGATCAACCATGGAGAATGCTTTGCTCAAAGCTAACTTGATGCTTCTCAATCCAACAACTAAGACGCTAGTAATGAGCAAGTCATCCACATAAATAACAATCAACAATAACGACCCCCCTTTGTGTTGCATGTAGACATTACAGATAGACTTACACCTCTCGAATTTATGTGACATTAGGAAGATATCCAAAGTTGTCATTCCATGCCCTTGGGGTTTGCGTGAGACCATATAGAGATTTCCTTATTTTGTAAACTAAGGAGGAATCTTCAATGTACCCCTCAAGTTGTTTCATATAGATCTCCTCTTCTAGGTCACCATGGAGGAAGGCACTATTTACATCCATGTGATGTACCTCCCACCTCTTCAAGGATGCAATGGCCAAGACTAGCCTTATGGAATCCATTCTTGCAACCCATGGACTTGTGAGTACCATTTTGCCACTAACCAATCCTTGTATTTGGTAGTGGTTCCATTAACTACTAGCTTGGTCTTGTAGATCCAATTGCACAGAACTAACTATTGATGTAATTGTAACTTCAAAATGTATTCATCCATATTTCTTATGTATTGTAACCCGATGTTTATTCCGGGATGTATTGTAATGTATTCGAGTCATGTCATACCCCTATGTTTATTCCGGGAAGTTTCTATAATGAGAAAGTCATGTCAAGTCATTGTGGGTAACCCTCCTATTGGTCAAGGGTTAAAGTCCCCACAGTTGTGGGGCCCTTGGGTTATTAGACTATCCTAGTGAAGTTGACCCTAGGTGAGTCATTGTAAGTCGAGGCAATAGTCCCCACCATTGTGTTACCCTCCTATTGGTCGGAGGAGGCAAAGTCCCCATAAGTGGTGGGGCACTAGGGTTATTAGACACTCATAGAGATGTCGGCTCTAGTACGTAATTGTTAAGTGAGGCCGACATGTTGGATTGCACTTCAAGTGAATGAAAGAATATAAATAGAGAGTGAGCCTCTCTATTTATCTCACTTGCAACAAACACACTCACTCATTGGGGGCGCATGAGTGAGAGAGGAGAAGCTCTCTCAGTGAGAGAGAGAGAGACTGCTATTGTCGGGAGATCATCTTACTGTTTTGGTGTCCTACCATTTTGTGTTGATTCTATCTCTGAGGAAGTTGCGGGGTTTTCTCCTTTATTTGTTTCCCCAAGGAAAATTATTTGTGTCTCTTGTCTCTTGTGATGTGCTTATGTTTTATTGTTGTGCTTGTTATTCTCTCAGTTAAAAGATCCTAAGATCATAATGCTAGCTTGAATGATGAAAAATTAACATGGTATTAGAGCTAACCTGAGAAGAAGACATTGTGCAGCTACAGAATTTATGGCTTCTTATTTTTTGGGTCTCTCTCCACAATCCATCAGCAAAAGTATGCTAGGGTGACTCTCCATTGAAGGGCGCATCTTTCTGTCGAAGCAGAATTCGATTCCGAGCATTTTCAATTTTCGATGCAAAAATTAGGGATTTCTACAAAAGAGGAATTTTTGAGTGAGCCCAGCATAGGATTTTTCTCCTCATCAAAACCAAATTTTGGAGACTTGGATCAAGAAATTTGGTTGGGTGAAACTTCGGGAAAGTCAAACCCTAGTTTGACCCCGAGCTAGAAAAACCCTAAATACTAAAACTGCTAAGTTTTGGTACATTTTCTATATCCCAATATTGGAAAAGGCTCAAGCGCTAAAAATTGTAGGGGCCGAAGCTAACATCTTGATGTACACTGTATCCAAACGTCAGGATTAGATTCGCTATATTCTGGGAGATATGAACCCTCCAGTTTAGGGTTCCAACCTCTTCCAAAATTCAACCCTAAACAGGACACCTGGGGAGAATTGCAATATCTTGGGCTACAGAGGTCCAAATGGAATTCCTGAAGATTTTCTAGACAGGGCACAGAATGTACTTTTGGTGGTCCAAATATCAGACGCATAAGTTGAACCAATGACATGTGGCATGATGCACAACTTCGCTGTTATGAACAGTCATGTAACAGGTCACCTTGGGAAAATGATCATAAATCCCAATTGGTGAAACCAATTCTGATGAAACCTATGGTGTTGGATCAGGGACATGCGGAGTTACCTCAATGAGAAATTGAAGACATAGAGAAGTAGTAATTTCAGAGATATCACAGAAATAGTGACAGGCATTTCTGCATAAAAAATTGGAAAAGTAGGGCTTCATGTTCCGAGAGCTTCCCTCCACTGTTTTCAGAAAAGGAGTACATTGGACAACTCCATTTGAAGAGATCTATATGTCTATCCAATCAGATCTAAAAGGTTCTAGGTTTTGAAAATTAGGGTTTCTGTGACAAACCCTAGATCAGCCAGCTCCGGAACCAAGACGGACACCTCAAATCGGTAAGATCTAATCTTTCGCTATTTTCATTTAAGGTTCTCATTTCAAAGTGATCTATCACATCAGCTTGATGACAAGCTTGGGGAAGTTGACAAATTCCAAGCCTGGAAGTATATGATCTCTCTGAAGAAAATGGATTGGACACCTACATGAGTATAGAGGTTCCAGTTCCAGAGGGAGATGAGGCTAGAATCCTTACACAAGAAGAACTCGGTCAAGGCCAAGAAGATCATTGCTGATTCAGTCACGAATCAACTTGTACTACAAGCGTCTTCCTTAAAGACACCAAAGATGTTTGATTCCTTTACCAAGCTATTTGAAGGAAAGAACATACATCAGAAGATGACCTTAAGAAACCAGTTGAAGGAAGTGAAGATCCAGAATGAAGAGACCATACAGTCATACTTTACAAGGGTCTCTCAAATCAAAGAACAACTTGAAGTGGTAAAAGAAGAAGTGAAGAATGCAAAAGTGGTGATAGCGACCTTGAATGGCCTCCCATGATCATGGGATTCATTCATGAGAGGAATGTGTGCCAGAAGGAAGTGATTACTTTCAGCAGACTCCAAGAAGAAGAAGAAGCTCGACTCATAAGAAGAGAAGAGAACATGGGGGCAACTGAAGATCAAGCTCTCACCATCCAAAGAAGATCCCTCAATTGATGAGGAATATGAAGATCTCCACTCTTGAAGAACTTCTTATCCTCCTTAGCATTTGGATAAGAAACGATGCTATCATGAATGAAGAAGCCGATGAAGCTGAAGGCTCAAGAAGGAATCTACCCATGAAACAAATAAAGATAAGTATTCAATTATCATTTCATGATATTGTTTTGTTATGCACTTGTTCATATTCATTTGATTTATTATGCATGATAGGACGTTTGCATTAATGACAATATACTACAAATATGCATGTGATGGGTAAATAGCTCATGGTGCTATACAACTCTCCATTGCTACTTATCTAGAATGAAACCTCTTTGCTGACATATTGGATTAGTGCACAATCTCAATTTTGTCCTGGTAGAGATGGAAGGCATCTAGAAAAGTTTCATGAGATATGGATGAATGTTGTATTGGCTAAAGTAATTGCATGATCATATATTTATGCATAAGAATTTTCCAGTATGAATATTCCTTATGAAATGTTTCTAACCATACAAATGCATTTGACTTGTAGGAAAGTTCGCATACATAATCGCCTACAAGCAAAGAAGAATGAAGACTTGTTCTGAAGAACAAGTGACGACAGTTCAAAGATGAAAATAATATGACCAATACAGTGACATCATTAATGTAGAATCTTCCAAGAAGAAAGGGAAGACCAGTTCAAGAAGAATGATGTCTAGGATGAAGTATCAATACATGAAGAGAAGTTCGTAGTTCCATCATGCAGTGGATGGAAACATTGTGGGATACAAGGCAAGATTCGTAGCACGAGGCATAGACTACGAAGAGACATTTGCAACCACTAGAAATACACATGACATAAATAATCACCTGTGCAAATGAAAGAAGGCCTTGTAAGAGATCAGAAGACACCCATGAGATAACACATAGATGAGGAGCTTGATGAAGATATTAACCTTTGCTACAAGGTTGACAAGCTCAAAGATAAGTGCAAGTAGAACTTTTGAAAAGGTTCACGATAGAGGATCTTGGTATCTAGTGATCCTAGATGGATACTACTTGTCACTCCAGTACAGAATGTTTTAGTGCATAGAGTACGGAAAACAGAGGGAGTATGATGCTCCACTTTAGAGGGAGTGACTGCAGAAGATCCTGGGATTCGACATGGTATGACATGATGGATAAATTACTGATGACTCTAGGCCTTACTGAGAGTAAAGCGGATTCCAACCTTTGCTTCAAGGTTGAAGGCGGAAGACCAGTGATTCTCATGTTATGTGTCGATGCACTATTTTCTAGGCATGGAGGTATGGACAAGAGAAGTATGTAGTAGAGATCCTGAATAGGTTCAGGATGATGGACTGCATGACCACACCTATGGCATCGAACCTGAAGCTATTGAGTGATGCTTCATCAGAGACAGTTGATGCTACGATGTATCATCAGATGATTGGGTCCTTGAAGTACCTGAGACCAGATATTTGCTTTGCTGTGAACACATTGAGACGGGTTCACCTGATGGTTGCAAATCATGCAGTGGTATAGTTGATTATGGGCTCAAGTACGATGCGAATCAGAAGATTAACCTAGAGGGTTATGTCGATTCAGATTGGGTAGGCAGTGCCATCGATAGGAAGAACACTTCAGAGTGTTGCTTCAGTATGGGATCAGGTGTGATCTCTTGGTTTAGCAAAAAGCAATCCTGTGTGGCACTGAGTAAACCTGAAGCAGAGTATGTCACAACTTGTTCAACTAATTGTGATATAGTATGGCTGCGAAAGATACTGTCTGATTTATTTGATCTCCAGATGGATGCTACTTGTATACATTATGACAACCAGAGTTGTGTAAAGTTGTCAGAGAATCCAGTGTTCCATGATAAGTCAAAGCATATCGAGATCAAGTATCACTATATCAGGGATATGGTGCAGAGGGGAGCAGTGACACTCCAGTATGTTGTGATGGAGGAACATATAGCTGATGTGTTGATGAAGCCATTAGCTAGAGTGAAGTTCGAGTACTTCAGGAATAAGCTTGGTGTTCTCCAGATTGAGGTTTCCTCCAAGGGAAAGTGATGAGTCCCAAATCCATTCTAACGAGCAGGTCAGATATAAGGGCTGAGCCATTCTGTCATGGTGAGAGGATTTGGTTCCTTCCATGTCAAATATGAGTGCTGAGATCCATAGCCATTTTGACGAGTAGGTCATATATAAGGGCTGAGCCATTCTGTCATGGTGAGAGGATTTGGTTCCTTCCATGTCAGATATGAGTGCTGAGATCCATAGCCATTCTGACGAGTAGGTCAGATATAAGGGCTAAGCCATTCTGTCATGGTGAGAGGATTTGGTTCCTTCCATGTCAGATATGAGTGCTGATTGCCATTCTAGGAATGGAGGTACCTGGTCAGTTACTAGGAACACTTAGTCCGGGACTAAGAGAGCCATTCTAATGATTAGGTCAGATGTAAGGGTTGAACCATTCTGTCATGGCTAAAGGATTAGGTTCCTCCCATGTCATATGTGAGTGTTGGCCATTCTGTCAAGTAGGACATATGTAAGGGCAACTGCCACTCTCTGGGATAGTGGAGGCACCTGGTCTGTTACCAAGTAGCTCAGTCTAGGACTGGGGGCCATTTTTTCATGGTGAGAGGAGTCAATTCCTTCCATGTCAAATGTGAGTGCAGGCCATTCTGTCATGATGATAGGATTTAGTTCCTTCCATGTCAGATGTGAGTGCAGGCCATTCTGTCATGGTGAGAGGATTCAGTTCCTTCCATGTCAGATGTAAGTGTGGCCCATCCTGTCATGGTGAGAGGATTCAGTTCCTTCCATGTAAGATGTAAGTGCGGGCCATTCTGTCATGGTGAGAGGATTCATTTCCTTCCATGTCAGATGTAAGTGTGGGCCATTTTGTCATGGTGAGAGGATTCAGTTCCTTCCATGTCAGATGTGAGTGCTGGGCCTTTATGATGTGAGTGTAGGTTACTACATGATCAGATGTGAGTGTTGGGAGTGCCTTTCTGACGAGTAGGTCAGATGTAAGTGTTGGGTGAAGACCTACCTAATGGCTAGGCCTACAACCAACATGAAAGAAGGCTAGCTCTGTAGAACTTCCTATGACGAGATAGCACACATGATGATGACCAGATGAGATCTGGATCAAGCTATGATCCAGATCCAGTTATGATGACTCCGAGAGATCCAGATCGAGTGATGATCCAGATCCAGCAGTGATGATCTAGATCGAGTGATGATCCAGATCCAACAGTGATGATCTAGATCAAGAGATGATCTAGATCCAGTCTAGTGATGATGATCCAGATCGAGTGATGATCTATATCCAATGATGATGATCTAAATCGATTGATGATCCATATCCAGTGACAATGTTCCAGATCGAGTATGATCCAGTGACGATGATCCAGATCGAGTGATGACCAGATCTAGTGACGATGTTCTAGGTCGAGTATGATCCGGTGACGATGATCCAAATCGAGTGATGATCTAGATCCAGATGAAGATGACCTAAAGATGAATATGACAAGAAGTTGATGATGATTCAGATGATACAGAGAAGAAGACTTGTGCTAATAAATTGTGTTGAGAGAATACCTTCCTAGTTAAGAGGGAGTGTTGATGTAATTGTAACTTCAGAATGTATTCATACGTATTTCTTATGTATTGTAACCTAATGTTTATTCTAGGATGTATTTTAATGTATTTGAGTCATGTCATACCTCGATTTTTATTCCGGGAATTTTCCATAAAGAGAAAGTCATGTCAAGTCATTGTAGGTAACCCTCCTATTGGTCAAGGGTTAAAGTCCCCACAGTTGTGGGGCCCTTGGGTTATTAGACTATCCTAGTGAATTCGACCCTAGGTGAGTCATTGTAAGTCGGGGAAATAGTCCCCACCATTGTGTTACCCTCCTATTGGTCAGAGGAGGCAAAGTCCCCACAAGTGGTGGGGCACCAGGGTTATTAGACACTCCTAGAGATGTCTACTCTAGTAAGTAATTATTAAGTAAGGCTGACATGTTGGAGTGCACTTCAAGTGAACGAAAGAATATAAATAGAGAGTGAGCCTCTCTATTTATCTCACTTGCAACAAACACACTCACTCATTGGGGGTGCATGAATGAGAGAGGATAATCTCTCTCAGTGTGAGAGAGAGAGACTGTTGTTGTCGGGAGATCATCTTACTATTTTTGGGTCTTACCATTTTGTGCTGATTCTATCTCTAAGGAAGTTGTGGGGTTATCTCCTTTATGGTTTCCCCGAGGAAAATTCTTTGTGAGGCTCTTGTCTCTTGTGATGTGCTTATATTTTATTGTTGTGCTTGTTATTCTCTCAGTTAAAATATCCTAAGATCATAATGCTAGCTTGAATGATGAAAAACTAACACTAACTACATCCTAGGAGGCAAAGTGACAATCTCCCATGTTTTGTTGTCTTGTAGCGAATGAAACTCATCATCCATGGCTTCCTGCCACCTTGGATCATGTCATTCCTCTTTGTGGAACTGAGGATATGACCCCATCACCGTGAAACACCTCTGTGAGAGAAGTGGATCTGAATAGCAAAGTGTAATATTTTCATCCTACTATTGAGATCTTGTCCTTTGTATTTCATATGGATCCCCATCACTATTCCCAGCAGCTTCAATGATATTTTGGGCCCATTTAGGCCTTTAAGTGGGTGTAGGTGCTAGACATGTGTAGTGTGGATTTATCCACTACCAAATGCAAAAGAACCTACCCTAGATCAACCAGATCATAAGGTAGAGTTCATGGTGCAAAGGATCTCTCAACTTTGAATTGAAATAATAAACAATAACAACAATAACAATATTTTTTATTTTTCAGATATATTCTACTAATTAATAACAACAAAATAAATCATACCTTTATGTAATTTGGGCCACTGTAGCCGTCCAAGGAAATGGTCCGCCGGCTCCATGGTCTGGTTCTCCAGTCATCTCCACTAATGGTTTTCCAATAGGGGAAAGATGGATCCAAATGGGTATGAAGCAAGCTCAATATACACCATGGGAATGATATGGAAAACATGGAGGAGCAATGGCAAGTGGAGAAAAGTAATGATATATGATATGACCAAAAGTATGGCTAAAAGTCAAGGAATGTTTGTGGGGAAGACCTTCACAATGTATTTATAGGATGATCCAAGGTTTTTTCACCAATGGTAATGACCCATGGTATTTTATTATGCATGGTATTTGTCCATGGTTTTTGACCCATTCTCATTTTAGGGTTTTTTGGTCATATTTGGAGAGAGTGGGGATGTTAGTTTTTCAACATTAAGCTAGCATTATTAGGATCTTTAACTGAGAGAATAACAAGTACATCAATCAAACACAAGAGACAATGAACACAGTGTTTTTCCTCAGGGAAACCATAAATGGAGAAAACCCTGCAACTTCCTCAGAGATAGAATCAACACCAAAATAGAAAAGCCCAAAATAGTAACTGATATCCTGACAATAGTAACCTTCTTCTCATCTGGCCCCAGTGTCTTCTCCTCACTCAACTATGTGCTACACTTGAGTGTGTATAAGATGTGTACTAAATAGAGAAGTCACTTATCTATTTATAATGCTTCTCAGCATGACTAAAACCCTACCAGGGCTGACTTCACTAAGTGAGTCTAATAACCCTAGTGCCCCGAAACTACAGGGACTTTAACCCTTAGACAATATGAGGGTTACCCATAATGACTTGACATGACTTGTTTACATTATAAATCCTCCCGATCGGAACATCGGGGCATGACATCATGACTCAATTACATTATAGACACATCCCAGAATAAACATAGGGTTACAAGACATAAGATACATAGATGAATACATTCCGAAGTTACAAATACATCAACACTCCCTCTTAACTAGGAAGGTATTCTTTCGACACAATTTTCAGCTCTAGTCTTCTTCTCTATATCGACTGGATCATCTCGTCATATTCATCTTCAAGTCTTCTTAGTCTTCTTCATCTTCTTCGTCTTCTTTGTCTTCTTCGTCTTCTTAGTCTTCAAGTCATCTTCTTCTTCAAGTCTTCTTCATCACGGGATCTGCATCATCACGATTATTGGCTCATCATTGCTATATCATCATCACATCTGGATCATCACTTGATCTGGATCATCATCAAGTCTAGTTCATCATCACATGCTATCTTAGAATGGTGCTATCTCGATTCTTCTCGTCACAGAAAGTTCTACAGAGTCAATCCTGTAGGCCTACCCTTCATGTAGGTCTTCATCAGTGCTTATATCTGACACTTATGTCAGAATGGCCCTCCCAGCTCTTACATCTGACCTCATCTTGTTAGAAAGGCATGCCCAACACTCAAATTTTACCTCACCCTTTTAGAAAGGCCCAGCACTCACATCTGACCATGTGTAAACACATCGCGCCAGAATGGCTCAGCACTTATATCCGACCATGTGCAAGCACATCGCATCGGAAAGGCTCTGCACTTACATCTGACCATGTCTAAATACATCGCATCGGAAAGGCTCAACACTTATATCCTACCATGTCCAAAGACACCGCATCGAAAAGGCTCAGCACTTACAATCAACCTTGCTCGAAAGCACCGCATCGAAAGGGCTCAACACTTACAATTGACCATGCTTGAAAGCACCGCATCGAAAGGGATCTGCACTTATATCCGACCATGCTCAAAAGCACCGCATTGGAAGGGCATGCACTCACATCTGATCATGGAGGAACTAATCCTACCATCACATCAGAATGGCTCCCAGTTCCAGATTGAGCTACCTGGTAACTGACCAGGCATCTTCATTCCTAGAATGGCAGTTGCCCTTACATCTGACGTACTCGTCAGAATGGCCAACACTCACATCTGACATGGAAGGAACCTAATCCTTTAGCCATGACAGAATGGTTTATCCCTTACATCTGATCAAGTGGGAACATATCCCTCTCTGACATCAGAATGGTTTCTTAGTCCTATACTAAGTTTTCCTGGTAATTGACCAAGCACCTCCATTCCCAAAATGGAAACAACCCTTATATCTGATCACTTAGGAACCAATCCTACAGTCACATCAGAGTGGCTCAACACTCATATTTGACGTGGAAGGAACCAATCCTCTCACCATGACAGAATGGCTCAGTCCTTACATCTGACCATGGAAGGAACCAATCCTCTCACCATGTCAGAATGGCTATGGGTCTCATCATTTTCCCTTGGAGGAAACCTCGTTCTGGAGAACACCAAGCTTCTCCTTGAAGTACTCGAACTTCACCCTAACCAATGGCTTCATCAACACATCAAATATCTATTCTTTCGTCACAACATACTGGAGCTTCACTACTCCCCTCTGCACCATATCCCTGATATAGTGATGCTTAATCTCGATATGCTTCGACTTGTCAGGGAACACTGGACTCTCTGACAAATTCACGCAACTCTGGTTGTCACAATTTATACAAGTAGCATCCAACTAGAGATCAAATAAATCAGACAGTAGCTTCCTCAGCCATATTGCCTCACAACTAGCTGAACAAGCTGCGACATACTCTGCTTCAGCTGTACTTAGTGCCACATAGGATTGCTTCCTGCCAAACCAAGAGATCACACCTGATCCCATACTGAAGCAACACCCTGAAGTGCTCTTCCTATCGATGGCACTTCCTGCCCAATCTGAATCAACATAACCCTCCAAGTTAATCTTTTGATTCGCATCGTACTTGAGCCCATAATCAACTGTACCCCTTGGGTACCTCAGAATATGCTTTGCAGCAATCAACTGAACATTTCTTGGATTTGTCAAGAACTGGCTCAAGGTGTTCATAGCAAAGCAAATGTCTGGTCTCATGTTCATCAGGTACATCAAGGACCTAATCATCTGACGATACATCATAGCATCAACTGACTCTGATG
Organism: Pseudotsuga menziesii; assembly: GCA_001517045.1. NCBI lineage: Eukaryota > Viridiplantae > Streptophyta > Pinopsida > Pinales > Pinaceae > Pseudotsuga > Pseudotsuga menziesii. The sequence goes on from LPNX010276336.1 coordinate 455,781, forward strand.
AAGCATCACTCAATAGCTTTAGGTTTGATGCCATAGGTGTGGGCATGGCTTTGCAGTCCATCATCCCAAACCTCTTTAGGATATATACTGCATACTTCCCTTGTCCAAGGGAGATTCCATCTTCACTTTGCCACACCTCCATGCCTAGGAAATAATGCATCATACCCAAGTCCTTCATTTCGAACTCAACAGCAAGCTTTCTCTTCATATCAGCAATCAACCCATCCATACCTCTCACAAACAGATCATCTACATATAGTAGAAGCATCACTGGGTTGCCATCTTCAAGCTTGTAGTAAAGGTTGGAATCTGATTTACTGTTGGTAACGCCCAAACTGGATAGAAAGCTATCAATTATTCCGTACCAAGTCCTAGGTTCCTGTTTCAAACCATACAGGAATTTATTTAATCTGCATACATGAGACTCCCTCTCATGTGTCTCAAAACTGAGTGGTTGTTCTTCATACACTTCCTCCTCTACTACACCATTCAAGAAAGCAGTCTTGACATCCATCTGGTGTATCTTCCATTTCATCACTGCAGCCAGAGCAAGTACTGATCTGATGGAAGTGTATCTGGCTACAGGTGCAAAGGTTTCTTCATAATCTATTCCTTTTTTCTGAGAGAAACCCCGAGCCACAAATCTTGCTTTATATTTTTTAATGCTACTGTCTGCAGCATGCTTGATCTTGTAGATCCATTTGGAAGTTACAACTGACTTCCCTTCTGGTCTTGGGACAACATCCCAAACATCATTCTTCATGATTGATTGGTATTCTTCGATCATAGCATCCTTCCATTCTTTCTGTTCTGCTACTTCTTCATAACTGGAAGGTTCTTTATAATTGAAATCACATAGTAAATCTACATACTCGGAGCAGGATCTGGTCCTCTTTCTTTCTCTGTGATTCTCTTCTAGAGCCCCATATCTTTCTGCACCTTGGATAATTTCATGTACCCAAGCAGGTTTCCTCTTATGAGGATTCTTCTCCAGAGGTGGATCTACAGGTCTTTGTGGTTCTTCAAATTCTCTATCTTCTACTTGAGTTTCTTCGTTCATGGTTGTATCATGAATTCTGGGTGCTTCTACTTCTTCAGGTTCTTCAGTAGGTTTCTTTCTAGATTTGCTGTAAGCTACGTCTTCATCAAATGTCACATCCCTGCTGATGTCAATCTTCTTGTATCCTGGTAAATATATTCTGTAAGCCTTCGAGCTTTCAGAGTATCCCACAAATATACCTTTCTTTCCTAAAGGATCTAATTTTGTTCGCTTCTCTTTTGGAATGTGTATGTATACAGGACAGCCAAATATTCTAGGATGGCTGACTTCTGGTTTCTTACCAGAGAAGACTTCTTCAGAAGTCTTGTTCTCGATTACTATATGTGGAGTAGGTTTCTGTACATACACCGTTGTTTTGGAAGCGTCCGCCCAAAGATGCATAGGAAGATCTTGATCATGAAGCATAGCTATTGCATCTTCCATGATAGTTATGTTCTTCCATTTTGCAATCCCATTCTGTTGTGGATTATAAGGAGTGGACAACTCCCTCTTAATCCCCGATTCTTTGCATAGCTCTTTGAATTCATTCGAAGTGAATTCTCCGCCATTGTCTGATCGAAAAGTCTTGATCTTCTTTTCAGTGTGATTCTTGATCAAGGATTTGAATTCCTTGAACTTGCTGAATAGTTCGTCTTTGTTCTTCATGAAGTAAACCCATGTCTTCCTAGAAAAATCATCAATAAAAGAAACATAATACGCATACCTGCTTAGTGAGCTTGATGACATAGGACCGCATACATCGGAGTGGATGATTTCCAACATTCCTTTTGCTTTGCTTTCACTACTTGGAAATGTCTTCTTTGTGTTCTTTCCTTTCGCACATCCTTTGCAGACCCCATCATGTTTTGCTTATATTTCTAGAAAACCTTCAACAACTTTGCTTGCAAGAGGTAGTGCTCTATAGTGCACTTGTGCAAGCCTTCTATGCCATAGTTCATTTGGCTCTACTGTGTCATGGACCAAGGCTTGTTCTAGATGGCCCTTGAATTTGTACAAACCTCCTTCTTGCTCACCAATCACTATTGCATCATCAATAGTCTTTCCTTTTGGCCACATGATGACTTGACCATCTATGAATGCAACCCTCATTCCTTTTGCGTCTAATGCTGATATGGAGAGAAGTTTATTCTTGAGTCCTGGCACAAACAAAACTTCCTTCATTGTTATAGAATTTCCAGAGTCTAGCTTATAGGAAGATTCCCCACTACCTTTTATTGGATATTGGTAGTCATCTCCTAGCTTCTCCTTGTGAGGTGATTCATGTTCTGAGAGTTTCAAAAAGGATTCCTTGAATCCATTCATATGTTTGGAAGCTCCACTATCTATAAGCCAATAATCACTTCCATGAGTAATGTTTCCTGTGAGAGAAAAAATCAAAACATATTCATCCTTGCTTGAAGAATCCTCACTTTCATATCTGGTTCTATTTGATGAAGGTTCATCATCCTCTGCAGCATGAGCATGATGTCTTCTTTTGTTTCCCTTCTTCTTGTGAGAGCTACTTTTGTTCTTTGGAAAATCTATAGCAAAGTGTCATTTTTCATCACATGTATAGCAAATGCACTTAGACTTATCTCTAGGCTTTCTAGAGTTATTCCTTTGATGAGAGTACTTACTTCTATGATTGCTAGATCTGGGTTTCTTGGATTGTACTGTGAGAGGTTGTTCTTCACTTCCCATCTTCTTTTCTCGAGCTGCTATCTGAGCATCTTATTGAGAACATTCTTCCCATAGTCTGCTGAACTTAACTAACTTATTTCTAGCACAGATCCCTTGAATGAAGGAGTCCCATGTCTTAGGGAGACCATTCAAGGTGGTCATCACAATTTCTGCATTCTCCACTTCTTCATCTACTGCTTCTAATTGTTTCTTGATCTGAGAAACCCTTGTGAAGTAATACTGGATGGTCTCTGCATTCTGGATCTTCACATTCTTCAATTGATTCCTTAGAGTCATCTTCCGGTTTATGTCCTTCCCTTCAAACAATTTGGTTAGGGCATCAAACATAGCTTTAGGTGTCTTGAGAGAGGACACCTATGGGATAAGGTTATCCTTGATAGAATCAGCAATTATCCTCTTTGCCATAACCAAATTCTTCTTATGCAATGCCTTAGCCTCATCTCCCCCTGGAACTGGAACCTCCTCATGGATGTAGGAGTCCAACTCATTTTCTTCCAAGACTAGGGAGATCCTATACTTCCAGGCTCAGAAGTTATCAGCTCCCTCAAGATTTTCATCAAGCTTGGTATGATGATACATCTTAACTAAGAACCTCAAATGGAAATACAAAATATTTAGATCTTACCAGGTAAAGATGTCGGATCTGGATTTGGAGGCGAAATCCTGTAGTACTCGTTCAAGAGAAAATTAGGGTTTTTCTTTTTCAGAGTTCTGTCCAACCAATTGCTTTGAAATTGATCCCTAAATTCGATTTTGCAGAGGAGATCAATCGAGGCTTGGGATCATTGAAAAATTCCTCTTCTGTGAAAAGCCCTAATTTTCGGTAGCAATGTCGGGTCCAAAACTGAAAAACCTCAGAATTGGATTCTGCTTTGATAGAAAGATGCACCCTAAGGAGGAGAGTTATTCCAACTTACTTTTGCTGAAAATATGTGGAGGAAGGTCCATAAACTAGGAAGCCCTAGTTCCTGTAGTTGCACAGTGTCTTCTTCTCAGGTTAGCTCTGATACCATGTTAGTTTTTCAACATTAAGCTAGAATTATTAGGATCTTTAACTGAGAGAATAACAAGTACAACAATCAAACAAAAGAGACAATGAACATAGTGTTTTTCCTTGGGGAAACCATAAATGGAGAAAACCCCGCAACTTCCTCAGAGATAGAATCAACACCAAAATAGAAAAGCCCAAAACAGTAAGTGATCTCCCGACAGCAGTAACCTTCTTCTTATGTAGCCCTAGTGTCTTCTCCTCACTCAACTATGCGCTACACTTGAGTGTGTATAAGATGTGTACTAAATAGAGAGGTCACTTCTCTATTTATACTGCTTCCCGGCATGACTAAAACCCTACTAGGGCCGACTTCACTAAGTGAGTCTAATAACCCTAGTGCCCTAGAATTGTAGGGACTTTAACCCTTAGACAATAGGAGGGTTACCCACAATGAATTGGCATGACTTGTTTACATTATAGGTCCTCATGATCGGAACATCGGGGCATGACATCACGACTCAATTACATTACAAACACATCCCGGAATAAACATCGGGTTACAAGACATAAGATACATAGATGAATACATTTCGAAGTTACAAATACATCAACAGGGGATATGTCACAATAAATGCTCAACTTCCTTTCATTTATGGGGGAAGGAATAATAACGTTTTTTACCATGTTTGGTGGAATTTTAGTTGTGAAGGTCAAAATGTAGGAAATAATGGCAGGATAATGATGTATAATTATAGTTTGAACCATAGAGAGCTAGATGAACATTTTTTGGTGTTAATAGATTTCCCCCTAATGTCTGAGGACAACAACTCATTGTATGGCCGATGGACATCATAGGATAAGGGGAGAAACTGTGACAATGGTGGAGAGACTAGACGACTGCGGAGGAGTGGAGTCTCCTCATTCGAACTATAGTGGCTTTTGGTTTGTATTTGTTCTAAAACTGGACGAAGGATTTGATGATTACTTAAGGATATTTATAACCATTATTTGCATGTGAATTGTAAATGTCAATTACTCACAAACAAGTTTTAAAAAGCATAATTAAAGAGCATCCATCATACACATAAGCACATAAAAATGTAAGCAAACCATAAATGGACAAGAATTGATAACGAAATTCACTAGAACCCCTAGCTACGTCTCCGGGCCACTTGCAAATGAGAAGGACGATTTGATAAAATATTCAAATGCTTACAAAATGTGTATTATAGAAAAAATTCTGAGTTCTATCACTTAGACACAGAAACAGACTCCACCACTACTTTCCTCTCGAAAAATCGAGAAAAATGAGTATAAAATCAACCCTATTTTCCTGAGATCTCCTCTGGCTTGCAAATCGATAAAAGGTTCTGCAAATAAGACAAAACAATGTTGACTGTGTAAGGATTTCACCTCGAGATCCATGCCCATTAATGGCCTTATGCTCCTCAAGATTCATGCCTGTACTTCCCTGCAATAAACCCTGTCTGAACTCTGTACCCTCCTGCATCAAACCATGGTTTTAAATAGATCAAATACGTGGTTTTGGGGACACAGGCCATGGGCCCATTTGGTAGTGTGGTCTCCATGCTAACATAAAAACATATCATCCCATTCCTTGCCAAGACCTAACGGCGTGGAACTTTGCAGGATTGTTGAAAAGCGTGGAGGAGGTCGTGGGTTCAAGCCCGTGGACCTCTCCATATTCAATGGTTTTTACACCATGTTGAGTTTGGCACGTTTATTTGTTGTTTGGTGGATATGTGATAAGACATAAAGTTTGACATTACCATGTTGCATACAATCTTTTCATTGCATGAATTTGGATAAGGCATAAAGTTTGACATTAACACGTTGCATACAATCTCTTCATGGCATGACTTTGGATAAGGCATAAAGTTTGATATAGTTTGGTGGTATTATGGTTATACATTGGCGCTCCAAGACTTTAGCATATGGTTTATACTATATGGTTTAAACATATAGTTTGAATATACAATCAGGGATGATTTTAAGGAACCATACTTATTTAAAAGTGTATAAATGTTGGCGAATATTACCAATTCTTAAAACGCCAACTATAAAATGATTGGAGATATTTTTCAAAAAATATTTTAATTTCCAAGGATTTTATATCGTTTATATATTAATTTGGCGATTTTTAGGGTGAAAAAAATTTACCCCATCAAAATTGGGCGAAACAAGGCTTCAAAAATGCAAAATGGCGAATCTTTTTTGGGAGAAAAACATGGAAAAATAGCCCACTGGGATAAAATTCGCCCCTAAAATTATCCCTGTATACAATCATGGGGTCATGGTGGCCTTACCATAAGGTTTGGGTTCAATTCCCATAGCCCCAAAATCACATCTTTTAACCATTTTTTAATCACTTTAACCACTTTAACCATCTTTGACGAAACTTTAAACCTGAATATCTTTTGCGTCTAGAGTTTTTTTTTCACGAAACAAGTGTCACTAGAAAGCTGCTGACAATCTCTTTCATTTTGTAATAATTTATTTTCCTTTTGAAGACTTTAACTTCTATTGGCTTTGCGATGATCCACTTGGATCAAACCTTCCCACTGGAAAGCTTTTTGACCACAAAAAGCAAGAAATTATTCAGAAAACAACTAAGGACATGTTAGTCTCACTTGTCCTGTATCGCCTATCCATTCTTCATGGAACCTATACACTTGACTCATCATAACAAAAATCAATACTGCACTGATATTGTTAAGTACATTAATCCCTTTTTCCACAAAATCTTCATTCAATATTGTAGGAATAAACCTTATACTCCTGATCAGTAACAAGATGAATACCAACAGTGAACATTTGAAAGAAATTGTACCCATATCATGTTGACTTTTGACCATAGAAACAATATCAAACATAACAGATGTATTGTGATGCAACGACACTTCCTATTCAAGATTAAGATTATTTTCTTCCTTAACTTGCATAGACATAAGTGTGAAATTCTGACTTGCATTAATAACCCTTTTTTATTGTTGTGTAGTTCCCAATGATTTGTCATTTTTAATTGTATGTGAATGCTCTATGTACTCAATTCCTTCTTTAAACAAGTGATATTGATTATGTTATCCATATAAGATTTCATTTCATTCATATAAGTACGGACTACCCAACACAATTCCATAAGTATCTAGTGGAACCACATAAAATTCAACCTCATCTACAAACTTAGATGTTATTGCAAAATTTAGATCACATGGTTTTGTTACTTGTAATATTTTATTTTTGCATACCCAACCTAATGGATAAGGTTTCTTGTGTGGTTTTGTTGTTAATCCCAATTGCTTAACTACTTCTTCTGAAATGAGATTAGCTTGGGATCCACTATCTATGAGTGTGTCAATTTTAGTTTGTTTTGTAATTACTCTTATATGAAACAAAGAATTCCTATCTCTATCCTTAGAAGTGACATGGTCTTTAGAAGTAGAATCACATGACGAACCAATGTTAGAATCCTTACTAACAATAGTTTTACATTTCACACCTACGATTGTTATCGTTGTTTCATCCTCAGAATCTAATCCAAGGTCCTTAATGGAAACCGTGGCTGCTGTTTGCTTCCCTTTTTTATCCTTAAACCACTTCGGTTTTAGTTTTGGATGCAGCTTCCAACACTTTTCCTCTTCGTTCCCTTTCTTTTGACAATGCAAGCATGTAGGCCTATCTTCCTCTTTCCTCATTGTAGTTTCATGCTTACCTTTCCCTTTTGCCTTGCCTCCTTTTTCCTGGCTAGATTCAACTGAAGGGACATCATGAACATTCTTTCCTTTAGATTCAATGTGCGTGTCATGCACACATACCTCATCCAAGTTAGTCGAATTAAACATCAATATCATATGATGTAAATAACTATGCAATCCTCCTATATATTTGAGAAGAGTTTCCTGGGTGTAGAGAGGTATACCAAGTACTAATGCTCTTTTTCGAATTTCTTGTGTGTAATCTTGCACACTTTGCCCCTTACCTTGCCTCAGATTCTGGAGACCATCATAGATTGTTGTATATACCCTAATGGATAGAATTGTTTTTTCAGTGCTGAAATGAACTCATACCAAGAGGAAATGATTTTTCCTTTTGTGGCAAGATTCTATTGAGATATTCTCTCCCACCAAATGAAAGAAATCCCTCCAAGTTAGAGAGAAACCAACTGAATCTTAATGTCATCTTCAAAAAACTTTTGAATCCTACAATAAACTTCAATTTGACGGATCCAATTGTCCAATTTTTCAGCATTAAGCTCTCCATTAAACATAGGTAGTTCAAACTTAGTATCTATCTTTAATTGAGGCACATTAAGGTCAATTTTTCCTTTTTGCTTTCCAAATGGAGAATGTAAAGAGAGAGAACCATAAATATAAGTCGGAGAAGGTGGTGGAGATTTAGGAGGTTCCTCACCACCTACTTCTTTTTTACCTTCCCCATGAGATGGGCCTCCTTGTTCACCTTTCTTTCAATCTTGGTAGAGCTCCTCTACCATCTCTTATAGTCTCATGAAAGCTTTTAGGATGTCCCCTTAAGATGGGATAGAAGAAACTTCTTCTTCTCCTTTTGGTGAAGACATTTTCTCTCTTCTTGAGCCAATCTCTAGATCAAATACTTCAAGCTCTCCTTCACCACGCTGAAACCTGGATCTTGTAACTAACATAAAAACTTCACAATGCAATGGTTAAGCTAGCTCTGATAACAACTTGATATGAAAATTACTTAAGGATCTTTATAACCATTATTTGCATGTGAATTTTAAATGTCAATTACTCACAAACAACCTTTAAAATGCATAATTAAAGAGCATCCATTAGACACATAAGCACATAAAAAGGTAAGAAAACTATAAATGGACAAGAACTAAAAAAAGAGTTCACCAAATCCCCTGGCTACGTCTCCGGACCACTTTCAAATGGGAAGGTCGATTTGATAAAATATTCAAATTCTTACAAAATGTGTATTATGGAAAAAATTACGAGTTTTGTCACTCAGACACAAAAAAATACTCCACCACTGCTTTCCTCTCGAAAAATCAAGAAAAAATGAGTATAAACTCAACCCTATTCTCCTGAGACCTCCTCTGGCTCACAAATTGAGAAAAGGTTCTGCAAATAAGACAAAATAGTGCTGACTGTGTAATAATTTTGCCTCGAGATATGTTCCCATTAATGGCCTTCTATTCCTTGATATCTATTCCTGTACTTCCCTGCAATAAAACCCATCTGACTCTGTCCCCTGGTGCATCAAATCGTGGTTTTGAATAGACCAAATAAGTGGTTTTGGGGACGCAGGCCATGGGGCACACGCCCATTTGGTAGCGTGGTCTTTGCGCTAACATAAAAATGTATCATCCCATTCCCTGTCATGACCTAACGGTGTGGCGCTTTGGTAGGACTGTTGGAAAGCATGGAGGAGGTCGTAGGTTCAAGCCCGCAAACCTATCCATATTCAATGGTTTTTACACCACGTTGAGTTTGGCGCATTTGTTCGTTGTTCGATGAATATGTGATAAGGCATAAAGTTTGACATTACCACATTGCATACAATCTCTTCGTTGCATGACTTTGGATAAGGCATAAAGTTTGACATTACAACGTTGCATACAATCTCTTTGTGGCATGACTTTGGATAAGGCATAAAGTTTGATAAGGTTTGGTGGTATTATGGTTATACATTAGCGCTCCAAGACTTTAGCTTATGGTTTATACTATATTGTTTAAACATGTAGTTTGAATATTTTTTTGACCATATACACTCATGGGGTCATGGTGGCCTTACCATAAGGTTTGGGTTTAATTCCCATAGCCCCCACATCACATCTTTTAACCATTTTCACCATTTTTAACCACTTTAACCATCTTTGACAAAACTTTAAACCTGAATATCTTCTGCGTCCAGAGGTCTTTTTTGACGAAATAAGCATCGCTGGAAAGATGCTAACGAGCCCTTTCATTTTGTAAGAATTTATTTCCCTTTTAAAGAACTTAAATTATACCAACTTTGAGATGATCCACCTGGATCAACGAGGTACGTATAATCTCAAACATGTATATGGATGAGGCAGACATACCCATGCTTGCAACAATGTCTCAATAAAAATGGGGATCAAGGATCAAATAATGGGATCTGATCAATACATATATACAACTAGTAGTACGTAATGGTGGCCTCAATGGGAGGCTGAATACAAATGATGATCTAAAGAACTGGTACATAGGAACAATGACATTCTCATAGAATGCAATATCATAACAATCGATGCTCTGCTGGATCTGGAGGTGTACACATATTTGTGGAATCAATAACTAAGAGTCAGAATCTCTGAGGTACAATAAAAAATATCAAGTACTGTAGATACACGGAAGCATGACACTAAGGGTATTGTGAACACTGTTGTCAACGCAGCTCGGAAATCACAAGGGACATGAAAATGTATGTGTCCCAAGAGTAGACTCACTAATGTGCTAGAGTAAGGTGACAACCAGGGTCTTCGACCAAATAATGAAGGAACCAATTCCTTGTATGAATCTCAATAATGTGATGATGGAGTTGAAGTCGAGCATGTGAGACACAACCAACCTGAAAGGCACTAAGGACTCCTTCAAAGTGGTCCAAGGAACTCATCAATGAGATGGATGAAACCAGGATATAGGGACCCCTAGGTCTATCCTCTGGAATAGATGTGTTGACGTCAATAGAGGGAGACCTGCAACTACCAAGGCAATGATGTTTCCTTAATATAAGCACGAGGAGGACAACTAGAGATATGGAACAATCATGAGACTAAGGGACTAAATGGGGAACTGGGGAAAGGGAGTACATAAGACTCAAACTTCCTTTGTTTAGAGTATAACAACAAGGCTGACCTAGAAGCAGATGATATTGACTCATGGGTAGGTGACCATAGCTAGAAAATCGGGAAGATGACTGCAATGAGAGATACAGGGGGAAGTAACTGGACTAGTGATATCCAAGGGATCCAAGGGAGACTCATTCTAGAGTACTCTGAAGAAAGGTGACCCAATGAGGGGATGATGCCATAATGTGAGACCATATTTAATATGTGTGGGTGCCTAGAGACACCATTTGGGCCTTCTTCATAGTTCAAGGAGATTGAATAAGGGATAGAAGTATGCTCAATATGATACTATCTCATGGATTTTTGTCGAGCCTGAAACGATAAATGCTCGATGGTGTTTTCATATTTAGAGAGTCTGAAAACAAGAAGAAGACTCTAGTGTGGTATCTTTTTTGTACAATAGTCTCCCAATTCTGAAAAGGGATAAAAGTGTACAAAGGAGATCACTCCCAACTGAAAGGGGAAGAGAGAATGATTTTCCGTAGGTAGTCCAACCAAGTCAAAAAAGGTTAAACCTATACTGATTGGACAGTCATTCAAATACTTTTACGAGCATGAACGAAACCAATTTTTATCGGCAATATTTTCTTTATCAGGGGGATGGAAAAGAGCTTAAATACAACCCATGCATGAGTTTTTGTTGTAATTTACAATCCCAATGTTCGATAAAGCATAAAATGATACAAAGGGAAACGTTCCTAGCTGGAAGATGCCAGGGTGGTCCTTTTCTTTAAATAGTCTGTGCAATCCGAAAAAGGAGATAAACGAGGTCACATAGACTCCCTTTCAAATACTTTAATGAGCGTGAAAGAAAGCAAGCATTCTCGACAATATTTTCATTCTTTTTGGAGTCAGAAAAAGCTTAATAGAAACTCTGTAAATGGTCAGTCAACCAAGGAGGAAGTGTTTGATGTACCAAAATGGGTGATACTGTAAACAAGGACGATATGAATAACATTGGAACACTAGTGCGGCCCCCTTGTAGGATGATGGATGGAGGTAAAATAAGGTCAATTTTGTAGTATGGATGGAGATGATGGCTCGTAAACATGCCAGCACGTGCATGGTGTGATTCGCATGGTGTACGATAGTCTCCTAAATCCGAAAAAGGATAAAAGTGTACAAAGGAGATCACTCCCAACTGAAAGGGGAAGAGAGACTTTTTTACCATAGGTAGTCCAACCAAGTCAAAAAAGGTTAAACCTATACTGATTGGACAATCATTCAAATACTTTTACGAGCAAGAACGAAACCAAGTTTTCTCGGCGATATTTTCTTTATCAGAGGGATGGAAAAGAGCTTAAATACAACCCATGAATGAGTTTTTTTTGTAATTTACAATCCCAATGTTCTACAAAGCATAAAATGATATAAAGGGAAACGTTCCTAGCTGGAAGGTGCCAGGGTGGTCCTTTTCTTTAAATAGTCTATGTAATTCGAAAAAGGAGATAAACGAGGTCACATAGACTCCCTTTCAAATACTTTAACGAGCGTGAAAGGAAGCAAGCATTCTTGACAATATTTTCATTCTTTTAGGAGTCAGAAAAATATTAACAAAAAATCCATAAGGGTTAGTCAACCAAGGAGGAAGTGTTTGATGTGCCAAAATGGGTGATACTGTAAACAAGGCTGATATGAATAACATTGGAACACTGGTGGGGCCTCCTTGCGGGATGATGGATGGGGTAAAATAAGGTCAATTTTGCAGTATGGATGGAGTGGATGGCTCATAAACATGCCAGCATGTGCACGGTGTGATTCGCATGGTGGCACATAAATCGAGGTGAGTCCAGGAAATGGTCATTAGAGGAAATTTCAACTCAAAATGGGCCTTTTAAATTTTAATCAAATTCCATGTCATCATGTGTTAGCCAATGAAATTGATTTAAATTTGAAATACCATATAGGTCTTAAACACTTTTTTAATATAAATTTGGGGATACGTATCATAAAAAAAACTACTTTTTTTGTTTGTATTTTTGACATCATCATTCCATTTTTTTAGGTATTTCTTTTTTTTGGGGTAGCGGGGTCCATCAAAAGTATGCCGAGTGGGTACTCGTTGGATGTGGAATTTAATTCCGCATCCAACGAGCTCTCCCGATCGAAATTTGAGTAAAAACACAGGGAGATATGTCAAAAATACAAACAAAAAAGTAGTTTTTTTCTTTTCTTCCTCCAAAATTAATAAATATTATTTTATTATTTTATTAGTTCATTTTAGGAGGCCCATTTTGAGTTGAAATTTCCTCTAATGCCAGAAAATCAACGAGAGATAACGAGATGTGGGTCTCAATAATGGACAGAGGATGGAAAACCAAACTCGGTGGTGAAAACGACGTGGAAAATGGGCGTCGGATGACTCTGTGTTGTACGAAAGAAAGAAAAGACCAAATGGAGGCCTATAAATAGGAGTAACCACATGACACATGTCATTTTCACTATGCAGTGTTGAATTGGAGTGGAGGGAACCAAAGTACAACTGTGGATTTCTTCTGATTGGACAGTTGGTTTTCCGATCTATGACTTGCAGGTAAGAGCTCTTGCCGAGCCCATCAATTTCAGTGGTTTACTTTTTGGTTTTCCTCATTTTGGAGGCCACGGCCAAGCCAAAGGGTTTCTCAAGGCCAAGTCACAGTCAAGAGACCAGCAACACCATCCTAGTCAGCCTAGTTGCTGGTAGCAATAACAACACACATTTCGTCGATATGGACCAACTCATGTGATGGGGAATAAATGGCCCATGCAACCAAGGTGAGATTAGGATACCATCTACTTACGCCGTCATCAAAACCAACATAGCAAGGCAAGGTAGGATCCATATGGAACAACCAAGGAAAAAAATGTGAGACTTGTGGTAAAAACGATGTAAACAAGAAATAAAAACTATGCTACAAGGGTATACATTGTGGGTGACTTCAGGCATAGAACCTCTTGAGTTAGAGCCCATTGCGGGGATTCTTCAAGAGGAGACCGTCGGAGTTAGCAAGGACATATACCCCCTTGCCGAGAAATTTATGGATGACATAAGGGCCATACCACATGGATTCTAACTTCCTTTTTCCAGTGTTATCATGGGCTTAGTCGTAGACGAGGACAAGGACCCCCTCTCTAAATGTGCATGGGTGGACATGGGAGTCATAATGGGAATTCGATCGGGTCTTAGTTGCTTCGATCATTTGGAGAGCAGTGCAACAGTCCTCATTGGTTTGTTCAAGCATAAGTAGGCATTGTTCTAACGATGAAGTATCAAGAATAAGTTCAATGGTAAGGCAGAGTGACAAAATCTAGAATTCAATGGGAAGAACTGATTCCACACTGTGGACTAAGTGAAATGGGGTAAAACTAGTGGTGGTTTTAGTCAATTCCCAATATGCCAAGAGGGTAGAAAAGAGCAAGTGGTGCTAGTTGGACTTGTGTTTGTTCACCATTCGTTGGAGCATGTTTTTTAGGATCTTGTTGATGGACTCAACTTGTTCATTGACCCAAGGGTAATAAGAAGATGAACACTGGTGTTTAAAGTTCAACATGGTATATTGCTCAGTCTAAACAACGTCCTCGAAATGAGAACTATGGTATGATACTAATTGTTGGGGGTCACCGAAACGAGCGATAACATGGTTGAAAAAAAAGAAAAGCGTTGCAGTGTCATCCTTATAGTTGAAGGTAGGCATGGCTTCGACCCATTTGGTGAAATAATCAATGGTCACAATGATGTATTTCTAGCCACCAGCCAAAGGAGGGTTATCAGTCATGAATTCAATCACCCTTTTGCAGAAGGGACTGACTATAATGACATGATGTAGTAGCGCAAGAGGTTTGATTACCTTTGGGGAAAAGAATTGGGAATTGCGACAATGATTGACAGCATGGATACAATCACCAAAGATGGTGGGCTAGAAATAACCGACATGGAGGATATTTTGAGCAGTAGTCAAACCAGAGAGGTGGCCACCATAGGCTCCACTATGATAGTTATTCAAGACTTTTTCAGCTTCATCATGGGTGAGGCAACGACGTAGGATAGTGTCCACACTACGGTAGTACAAGGAATCACTGATAAGGAGATAATGAGCAGCTTGGTTTTGGATGCGACGACGATCTTCATGGCTCAAATGGGGCCCGAATATTTGTGTGCGCAAGTAAAGGAGGATGCCACCATACCATGGGTCTTCTGTAGAGATGACAAATAAGGATCATCTAGAAGATTAACTGTGATAGCGGATGAGGTAGATGACAAAGGGAAGTATGCCATCAAGGAAGCTAACGCAAGAGCTTTAGAGATTTGGGTGTGACGAATTCCAAGTCATACTCTTGGAGAATGACAATCCACTTGGCAGCATGACCTTGAAAAAGGAGACAGCTTAAGAGATAGCACATGGGGTTGGAATCAAACATGACTCGAGTTCATCTCAAGAGAATGTAGTGACGTAGATTATGTACCAAAAGGACAAAGACAAGGGCCATCATATTCATGGGAGTAATGTAAAGGTGGTACATAAAGTTTCTAACTTACATAATAGATCAAATTCTCTTGGCAAGCATCATCTTCTTGGACTGGGACTCAAACGATAGCATTTTTCGGATGCCAACACATAGAGGATAAACTCCTTGGTGAAGTCAGGGGGAGACAACAACAGAGTAGAAATCAAATATGTTTCAATGCATCGAAAGCAGATTGCGTGTGCTCATCCCATATAAAATGAATGTTGGTATGGAGTAGGCGTAAGAATCCGTGGAATTTCATTTTATAGTCTTGCCTTGAAGACTCTACAATTGGCACAGAGTACATGGAGGGGAAAGATTCAGGATGGCTTGAACCTTCAAAGGATCCACAGGAATCCCTTTGTGGGAAACAATAAATCCTAACAGCCGACCAACTGGGACACAAACACACATTTGAGAGAGTTCAAGCGGACATTATATTCGCGGCATCGTAGGAAGACTTGTCGTAAGTCATCTAAATGTTGAGAACGCTTCTGAGATCAAGTTGTGTGGTCATCTAAATAAACCAAGAGAACGTGAATGAGGTCATGGAAGAAAAAGGTCATGGCCCGTTGAAAAGTGACTACAACATTTTTTAGGCCAACCGACATGACTCAATACAAAAAAGTGCCCCAAGGGTTAGTAAAAGCGGTTTTGTACTGATCTTCTTTGCAGATATGAATTTGGTTGTAACCAGAAAAATCGTCCATGAAAGAAAATAATTCATGAACGACACAAGCGTCGATGATTTGGTCGATAAATGGAGTGGGGAAATTGTCTTTGTGACAAGCCAAATTCAAGTCACGGAAGTCGGTATAGATGCAAATGGTACCCTATTTTTTATTAACGGGAACAAGATTGGAAACCCAAGTGGTATACACAATGGGGTATATGAAGCATGCTTTGCGTAGTTTCTTGATCTCAGCTTTGACAGCAGGGACCTTTGAAGGGTGGATGGGTTGTTGCTTTTGGAGAACAAGGGAAACATTAGGCCATGTGTCGACACAATGTTCCACAATGGATGGATTAAGCCCAGGAATCTCAGTATAAGACCAAGTTGAAATATTACGAAATTACTGAAAAATAGTGCTTTGTTTGAAGTGACTTCTTCAAGGGAGCAAGTTGCTCCATGTGTAGTATCCTCAACTATCTTGGGTGTAGTTGATATATCGACCTTAATGGTGGGGGGAATTTTAGCCATGTTACCTTCTTCAAAGGATTCAGGTGTTGGGATTGGGTTTTTAAACCCATCCACACTTCCATGGATGAAGTATTTTGATTCGACTGAGAACTTATCCAACGATGAAGAAGGCTCATCAGGGATGAAGAAGGAGCGATGGTGCAAATCATCCCAAGGATATTTAGGTGTCGAAAGAGCTTCAAGGATATCCTCGTCATTGTGAAAGGAACATGTTGATAAATCAGATGGATATTCTATGGCCGAGGAGTGGGAAGGACTACTAGATCTTGAGATAATGTAAATGGTGTTATTGGTGTCCAAGGAAAATGCCATGGGGTGGATTTCAGCTAGGACAATGATGTCAGACTCACGGGAGTGCTTCCGAAGGTCACTGAGGAGTGACTGGTACTTGGGAAAGTTTGGTAAATGGTGGGAATAATGACCATATAATCCACAAACTGCACATGGATGGTTGGTGCAGAGCGATTTTTTCTTAAAAGCAGGTATGTCTGGTACATTGACAACTGGGGCATCATCGATTTCGACTACAGTATGCATGTGGGTGTGAAGAATAGGAAAATTGGGACAATCCTATGTCACATGGCCTTAGACATCTCACAACGCACATGTCGAAGGAGGATGTGGTTTTGTCAGTGCTTTGGGCATCTTTCCCCTAGTATTTTTTGGAGGAGGAGGGGAAAGAGGAGAGACAAAAGAAATCATTTGTGTATTAGGGGGTGGATGCAACATCATCTCAATAGGATGGATGGGAGTCAACATGACCTATGGAGTCAGTGGAACGGTGGGGGGATCAAGGTACCACATGGGAATACCCAAAGTGAAAACCGTAAGGTTGAAAGTAGCAATGACTGGCTTACTCACAATGCCAGATGGTGGAAAAAGGAAGGGGATCATGTGTATGGGGAATGAATCCCAATAATTTACTGAGGGTTGTGGTTGAGGTTGCGAGGAGGTTAGAATGCTACCGGACGTGTTAGTGCATAATACGATATGTTAGTCGACCAAGGAGGGGGTGGTAAGGAAAAGAAGGTGTCCATCAAAGGAGCGTTGGAAAATAATCCTCGGCCAACAACATACAAGGAAGGTATGGAAGCACTTTTGATGGTAGTGTTGATAGTAGGGAGGATTTGTTCTGGTGTGGTCAGTCCCTTAGGGTCATAATACATCAGTTGGTTTATGGTCATGATATTCCCATCATGGGGGGACATCAAGAGTTGAAAGATGGTAGAGGCAATGGTTCGCATTGCATAACATAACTACGTCCAAGGAGGAGGTTGTAATCGAGTTGGGATTTGAAAACTTCAATGTAAATCAACACGGTTTTCCCAACTAAATCGATGGGTACATTCGTGAGAATGCCTTATGGTTGAGCAGATTGGCCATCGTAGGCATGAAGGGAAGTTGTGGAAGGTTGAAAAGTTGGTGATCCAAGTTTTTGCCAAAAAAAGGTTGACATGACACAATTAGAGGCCCCCTCATCAATGATGAATCGATGAGTGAACAAATTTTGAATAGTGACCTAAACTTGAAAGGCGATAGATGATGGAATTTAGGGTTCTCCTTGATCCAAGTCGAAGGTGATAAACCTAGAATAAGAGGGATCGAAGTCACCTAACGCAGATAGAAAATATTTATGTTATGAAGGACAATTTTTGAGGAATTCCATTGCAGACATGGCTGAGGGATACTGGGCCAAGTCATCGACAATAATGTAATTAAAATCAGATCTGACAGAGGAGTTGTTTGTGACACGGCGTAAATGAAACCACGAGACTTTGGAAGTCTTGTCTGTGGGGAATATAAAAAAATGTAAAGACATAGAAAGAGCAGTGGAGGTAGATTCTGTAAAGGGGTTAGCAGTTTCCGTAGTGGAGCCATACTTTTTTTTGGAGTCTATAGGTTGACATCAGGAGATAAAGTTATAAGGTGATGGACACCAAGATCAATGGGTTGAGCCACAGAAGTGGTTACAGTGGTTTGTGGTACCAAAGGTTGGGTTGTAACCATCCCTTGATTTGATAAGGGGTTTTGCATCACCATAGGCGGAGGACCTTGAGGTGCATGGTTTTGATGTGCCAGAGTAGTTGTGTTTGGGTCACGTTGAGTATTATTTTGTAGTAAATTGTGGATCCAATTCATATGGGGACACATATGTGTATAATGGTTGTAAGTGTTACAAATGGCACACAGATGGTTAGTCCATAGCTCAGGGTTCTTCCTAGGTCTAAGTGTATGCTGGGAATTCTGTGCACAAGGATTCACTCCATTTTTGTTTGAAGGGTTGGGTTGTTGAATACCTTCTTGAGGCTGGTTCTTGCGTTGATTCCTACCCCTCTTTCATCTTCCATGCCCTTGTTGGTTATTGGTGGCGAGTTGATTAGGGGGGTTCTGCTGAGCCTAGACCTATCCTTGGGGAATAGGAGGAGTCAGGGCTGGAGCAAGTGTAGGTTGTATAGGTGGTGGGTAATAGGAAGGATAAGCTGGAGGGGATGCAAAGCCTACCATCTAGCCATTACATGCAGGTTCCAAGAAATTTGGTTTGTGAACATGAGGAACTGATGCAGGAGACGTATAGGAAGGTGTGGCTCCATATTGAGTAGTTACGCATGAGAGATCATGGGAATAATGAGGTTGGGAAACACTAGGGGTGTTACCAAAATGAGGAGGCATTCAAGGAGAGGCCATATAAAGGTGTGGATTCTAGGTAATAGAGCCAATGACTCCATCAACAACATGGGATGTCCTCGATGTATCTCGACGTGAGGAGCCAACACAGGGAGCATCAGGTGTAATGGTGTACATATAACCCAATTGGGCATAGATGATATCAAATTGTTGTGCCTTGGGGATGGATTCCTCCTCATTTTTTGGGCATTTAGATGCAACATCCTTGGCAATGGGTGGGAGTAAGATTTTGAGAACCCATTAATATAGGAAAATCCTATCATCTAGCTGGATTTTAGACAAGCTACGATGACGACACCACTCATGGATATGATCTGTGATATGGGTACCTATGTTTTTCTACGAGATAATAAGATTTCCATTCCCTCATCATAATGGACGTGTAAGTAGAAATACTGGAGGAACATCGAGGTTAACGAGGAAAAGTATGAATAGGTGGCATGAGGTAGTTCCATATACAACTTGGATGCAAAACTTGGAGTGTGTTCTAGAATAACTACAATCAAATAGAATCATCCACTATGTTATTAGATGAACACCATAAGTGGAATGACACGATGTGGTTTGAGGGTCTTCTCCCACCTTCCATTTAAACTTAGGGATGTTTGATGGGATTTTGTTAAGCATGGGAGGCTATAGTGGGTTATGAAAAATGGGGTCATTGGTTAACAGTGCCAAATTAGGTAGGTTGATACTAGCCATGAATGATAGACTAGGACTTGGACTGGATCGAGAAGAGCTTGCAATGGTGCCGACACCAGCGGGATGTAGTTCCCATGGGTAAATGGGGGTGGTTAAGGATGACTTCCAACAATATGAGTAGACATTGGAATGGTATGAATAACCTGAATAGTAGTAGATGGGCCAATTCCCCCATGCATGAATGGTGGTATGGTAGGAACCACGGTGGCTGGAGTGGGGCCACCACTAGTGGTAGCGTACCAACAACAGTGTGTGAGGTGGTATGAGACCCAATAGGTCCAAGATCTATAGGTTCGACAGAGAGGATACCCGGAATGATGGGTGGAACTAACACAAGCCTGATATCGATTGTCCCCCCCCTGAAAGGGGTTAGGAGGTGCACCGACCATGGGGCTATATGGGGAAGTGAACGAGGTAGGTTTAGATTGATATGAAACCGAATTAGACTCTGATGTAGTGTATGGCTATGAAGGTGGTGAACGGCATGGAATATGGATCCAATGGTGGTGGTTCAAGGAACTGAACTGAGGGTATTCCCCCTAAGCCTATGTGAGTAGCGTGGTGGAGATACAGTGACATGATGGTGTGTTGTGTAATGAATGTATGCGTAAGAGTTTCAAACACTGGCTCAACAACCCAACTACAACAGAGTGTGTAGAAGGATATAATAAAAATGGTGGCTCGTATACCAAAAGAAAGCTCTAAAACCATACTGCGACAACTTATTACAGCACAAAAGTCTATAATAAAGTGTCTAGAAAGAAAACACGAAAGAATACCTATAAATAAAATAGCGCATTACCCTATGGGGTATGAGTGTAAGCAAAATCCTAGCTACAATCTAGAATTCCCTCACAAATCGTATCCTCTACAGGGTGATGAAATCCCAGTCAAACAATAAGAAATGGAAGAACAATAGGCTAAGAGAATCCCACTACCGAGAGGGACCTCAGGTACAAGAGCCTTAGAAAGAATGGCAACTAGGATACCTCGCTCATGACACATTTGGAGTGGTTTCCTGGCAATTCATCCTGTTGGCCCATGACATCCGGTATACTCCGACATGCATCAGGAGGACTTTGAAGGGTTAGCCTTCGATGCAGAATGGAGTGCGGTATTCAACCCTGACTTCCGAAACACCTTCGTTGTGGCTTACTCCCGTAGATTGCCCCCCCGACAGACTGGTCGTGATCATGTCAACACATACAAGAAGATTTTGGTACCTTAATGGATAGAAACTATGTCTCAAATGTAAGTGGCAAAGGGTGGTTATTTGGATTCCTATCCCCACACTAACAAATTTGGTCAGATTTTTTGACGAAATATTTCCACGTTTTGAACATTCGTGGATTAATACTTCATTTTTTATCTTGGTGAAAAAACCGTGGCAATATCGACGAACTTTCATCTCTATATCGACGCTATATGGCTATATTTAATTTAACATTATTATTTATTTAAATCTAATTATTAGAAAGGGGGTACAGTTGGGACCTCATCGCGAGAAATAAAATGAACTTCTTTTAACTTACATATTGCCATTTGAGGTACTTTCTATAGTTTCGACAGGATCACTTTGACTTCCTGAGCATACTACCTTTGGTGGAAGCCTTCAAATGCAAGAAGAAAATATTCAAATTATTGGATTTATGGCAGAGCAGGGAAGGCTATATGACGAAAGGAGATCTAATTTCTTATAGACACAGATCGGAGCATGCAATTAAGAAAAGGAGTCACTTGGACAAGAATTCCACAAAATATTTAGCATAATCTCATATATAATGAATGCACCTACAGAAAAATAATACAATTAATCCTTTAAACTACTAGTAGAAATCACACCCGCCAAACCAAATCCATCTTTCAATGGTTCTTGGCTGTTTATGCATGGGTCAGTAAGCATGCATCCTTTTTTAGCCGTAAATAGTTTTTTTTTCGATGTCTTAGGAGGCCGACCTCATCACCAATTTATTTTTGTTACAATCAACCAAAATTTATTTAATTTTCCACATCATTGTCATTTTAATTTTATTTTTTATGCTAAGACTTGGCCTTCTCTTATGTCCGCATACCCTTCTTCAACTGCCTGTATGGGGGTATTTGATCTTCCAATAAGTATGTCTGCACTGTCAATATTCAAGGTGCTAGTAGGTGATGTATTCAGATGCTCACAAGGGCTATCTAGATGCCCGCAGCTCACACCAAGATGCCTGTAGGTGGCCATAAGGGATGCCTATAGGTGGTGCTGAGAAGATGCCCACAATAGGCAATATATTATGCCCGCAATCGTTTCTATCATGTCCGCAATTTTCCTCATTTAGCATGCCCGCATGATCTTCTGGAGATGCCTGCAATATTTTCCTTGTCCACTATTTTATCATGCCTGCAACCATCTCTGTCATCAAGTTTGCTTTTCTATTGTCATGTCACCATATCCTTGTCATCTTTGCACCAACATCTTTGTCTTTCCCAAATCATCTTCAAATGACCACAAAATGGGTCATTTGACTCTCTAGATGTTCCATTCTTGTCATGCTTTCTTGTCAATATCATTATGCATGTCCTTAGTCATCTCTATCCTTCATGTCTTGTTCCAATTACACCTTGCCATGTCATCATGCTTAGACACCTCTTCGAATATCTGTTTGCTATTTATTGTTTTAATGACATAATCAATTAAAACTTCTTCTAAACATTGCATCTCTCCAATAGTAATATGTGTCTCTTCAAAAATCTATCTTAATTCTTTTTATTAAATTTCTATTTATTTTTCTAAATACATTCATGTGGCTTCTTATTTAATAAACTCTGTTTATTATTTTTCACTAACTTTGCAGGTCCATCTTTTGCATATATGACCATCATAATGCAAACTGAAAGTATGGATGGATAGCCACCTCAACAAGGATCAGATCCATGTCACCTTTTGAACTTTTTGATACACATGCATTATCTAGAGATCATTTGAAAATAGGCTTCCAAACTGTTTAATTTAACACAGACAAAATTGTTTTTAACTTGTAAAAACAAATTTTCTTCTACTTTGGAATATTGATTTCTCCCTCATGTGATCACCATAAGAAAACCTACAAGCATGGCTAGATAGCCATTTCAACAATGAGCAAGACCATATCAAAAGATAAATCTGTTGGCACACACACAACCTCTGGCAAGCATTTCAAAATAGCTTCTCAACCTCTTTTGAACATCAAAACACATTTCTTCCCATTTTGGCAGACTCCTATTTCACACGTGTGAACACTCTATGGAGACCTGAAGTCATGAGCAGATGGAAAACTTACCAGAGAATGGATCCATGAAATTTCATAAATTTACTTGCGCAAAGATAGCCCTTGGCGGGCATTTCCAAATGAGCTCTCAAACTCTTGTTTTTAACACTCAGTCAATTTTCTTTTGTTCTCACTATGCAAAATATTATTTTCCTATTTTTGGCATATTGATATTTTGCATATGAGACCATCATAAGACAACCTGAAGGTATTGATGGATAGTCAGTTCACCAAGGAACATGCCTATGCTACCTGATAAGTTTTATCATCAGAATAACCCCTCCTTGCGGGCATTTCAAAAAGCCTTTTCAATTTATTGAATCTAACACAACCAATTTTCTTGTGTACTTAAAATGCAAAATAATATTTTTCTTCTTTTTGGCAGATTTATATCTTTGTCATAAAACACACCACATGATAACTGAGACCATGGTTAGATGCACCCATCAACAAGATATAGCCTAACACTTTGATATTATTTTTCTCATCATCCTATGAGATAGGGAGGGAATTTCCCTGAGGTCACTGAGGCAGTTTTGCCAGTATTGGAATAGTGTAAAACAACCTGAAACTCTATTTTGGCAGACCGTTATCTTTTCCATAAAACATCTTCTTTGAGAACTGAGACCATGGTGAGATATGCTCTTCAAAAAGCTGTAGGATGATAGCTTCATATAATTTTTATCATACACCTATAAGGTACGATGGGCATTTTCCCAAGGCCACATGAGCCAATTTTTCCAACACTTCGATAATTTTCTTAGTCTGGTCCAATTTGCCTAAAACACTCTTTTGGTGGGTTCATAACTTCTTCCTCAACTACTTCCAAGACAATCTAAATACATGGTCAGGTAGGAAAAATATCAATATACAAGGCCCCCATATGGTGCGGGCTTTTTCTTCAACACACAATTTGTGGTGGGCATTTTCTTAAGGCTACGTGAGCCATTTTTCCAACACTTTCAAGACTTTCTCCGAAATTTATTTTGAAACCTCATTTTGGCATATTCATAACTTTGTCTTCATACATGCTTAATGAGAAATAATACCATGGTTAGGTAGAAAAACCAACAAACTACAAGACCCCCATGTGCTGCGGGAATTTACTCTGACCCATAATTTAGGGTAGGCATCTTTCTAAGGCTACTTAGCCATTTTTGCTTGCTCTGGAACGAACCCCTGTTTTGGTAGGTCCATAACTTCTCCCTCAGGAAATTTTAGGACAAACTGAAGACATGTTCAGGTAGGAAAAACAACAATCTACAGGACCCCCATGTGGTTTGGGCATTTATATTCTCCTATAAATTATGGCATGCATTTCCCTAAGGAAATTTTTACTAATTTCCCCATACTTGGTCATTTTCCTGTTTTTCACCAAATTACCATATTTTTCCAAAATGATTGTCATTAATGTTGTCATCAATGACAATCCTATTCATCACAGTCTTCATGTTTTTCTTTATAGAAATTGGTATATAATATACTGCATTTAGAAATATACTTATATCTAATGTATTTGACAAGTTACTGTTTGGTATGGTGTAGGTAAGACAATTACTTGTCACTACAAGGATTTTTCACTATGAATGAAAATGCAAGGAAGCTTACCTAGTTTAGAGCGGAATTAGAGGCGAGGGGAGATGGAAAATTTTATTTCCCTTTCTTTGATTGCAGGGGCTTGCAAACAAGAAGAATTTTAATAATGACAACTGAAAGACATTTTAGGGAGAAGGGGCACATCGGAGGGGGTTATGAATATCGTCCCTTGGTAAGAGGTTATTCAATTTTTAATGTATTCTATGTAATAGTCATCATGTCATGAATTTCAGTAAAATTTCTTATCGTTTTATTATATGTTCTATACACACTAATTTTACTACGTTGTTTGTAAATATACAGACAATGCCCCCAAAATGTCACCTTCCAGAGATTTATTTTCCAAGTACTAGCAGGTATACTCATTTACAGGGTGACGAACATCTAGATCAGAATATTGAAGCTGATCAAGTACTTAATGATGATAGGGATGGAGATAACGTTAGTGATACAAATCAGGAAGATGAGATACATAGATTGATCCAAGACATATTTGCTCCACTGGATGAGGAAAACCAGGATGATAGTCATGATGTTGATCCTCTACACGAGAAGTCACGTCAACCTCTTTATGAAGGCTCAAAAACAAATCTTCTAACTTGAAGGTTTTGAATGGTTTATCAAACACCTGTCTCACACAGATACTAAGGTATGTAATTTGTTAATTATTTATGTCTGCATATTCACATGTACATAAAGGGTTGAATTTTTTCCTATATTGCTTTTTTTTATCTAATTTGTAAAGTATGGATGCGATATTGATGATTAATATTGTTTACATTGACTTATTCTTTTAAATTTTGTAGATTGTTAGGTGAATTTCTATTACCAACGTGATAGGCTCATAGGATGATGAGAAAAATTATCTGAAAGTGATAGGCTCTAATATGTTGGTTGGTTCATCCAACCATGGTTTCAGATTGCTCAAAGAGACTCTGAGGAGGAATAAATCAATCTGCCAAAAGTGCCTCTCACCTTCATTTGCACTATCCCAGTAAAATTCTCGTCAAGGTTAGATGATGAGGTTGCAGGAGAGAATATTGGCATGGTTGATTCAGTATGATATTCCTCACATTTGGATGTCTCACTCTCCAAGTTTGATGAAAAAAATAAAATCACCTTGGTGACTTAGGGTTTGAAGAGATTTGTCTAAGTGTCAATAAGTAGTTTGGAAGACCACTTTCAAATGCCTGCCAGATGTTGGGTGTATGTCAATAGGTCCATCAATTCACATGGATTTGTTATTTGTTGAAATGGCTATCCATCCATACTTCCAGGCTGACTTACAATGGCCACATATGCAAAATATTAATTTGCCAAAAGTAGGAAAAATAATATTTTCCATATTGAGAAACACAAGGAAATTGCCTAAGTGTTGAGAACAGGATTTTGAGAGGTCGTTTGGAAATGCCCACCAAGGGCTATCCTTGTAAAAATAAATTTACAAAATTTCATGGATCAAAGGCCACTTGGACTAGTTTTCCAACACTTAGCCATGTCCAAGAATTTCTCCAAGGTTTATCCTGAAACCCTATTTTGGTAGACTTATAACTTTCTCCTCAGAAAGTATTAAGGCAAATTGAGACCATGGATAGATAGCCAGTTCAACAAGCTATAACATGATATGGTGGTGTGGGAATTCTATTCAAAATATGATTTATGGACGACATTCTCTTAGAGTAGTTTTGACTACTTTTTCACACTTAGTCAATTTCCAAAGTTTCACAAAGTTGGTAGGTTTACATCTTCCTCCTTAGAGACTCTCTGGTGAGGAAAGTGACATGGTTGTATGCTCCATACAACACTCTAGAGACTCACATTGTCAATACATTTTTCACATCATCCTATGAGGAATGGCGGGCATTTCCTTAAGGCCACTTGGATAGACTTAACACCAATTCCATACTTAGACAAATTTCTCAATTTGGACTAATCTACCTAAAACACCCTTTTGGAAGGTCCATAAATTTTCCTTCATCCACTTCCAAGACAATATTAAGACATGGAAAGGAAGGCCGAAGACCAATCTACAAGACCCCCATGTGCTGCAGGAATTTACTCTAACCCATAATTTAGGGCGAGCATCTTTCTGAGGCTACTTAGCCATTTTTGCATCCACCAGTGAAACACCCTGTTTTGGCAGGCCTGTATCTTTCTCCTCAAGAAAGATTAAAGAAAATTCAAATCATGAATAGGTATCCAAACGAACTAGCCATAGGATGGTACCATGGTGTGGGAATTCTTCTCAAACCATGAATTGTGGCAGGCATTCTCTTAAGGTTGCTGGGACCAATTCTTCCTTAAATAAATGTTGTAGTTTGGTGAGGCAAGTGACATGGTTGTATGCTCCATACAACACTCTAGAGACTCACATTCTCAATACATTTTTCACATCATCCTATGAGGCATGGTGAGCATTTACTTAAAGCCACTTGGGCAGATTTAACACCAGTCCCATACTTAGACCTATTTCTCAATTTGGTCTAATCTACCTAAAACACCCTTTTGGAAGGTCCATAACTTTTTCTTCATCCACTTCCAAGACAATCTAAGGACATGGTCAGGTAGGCTGAAGACCAATATACAAGACCCCTATGTGTTACAGGAATTTACTCTAACCCATAATTTAGGGAGGACATATTTCTGAGGCTACTTAGCCATTTTTGCTTCCACTAGTGAAAAACCCTATTTTCGCAGGCCTGTATCTTTCTCCTCAAGAAATATTAAAGACAACTCAAATCATGAATAGGTATCCAAGCCAACTAGCTATAGGATGGTACCATGGTGCGAGCATTCTTCTCAAACCATGAATTGTGGCAGGCATTCTCTTAAGAATGCTGGGACCAATTATCTTAGCAAATAGGAGAAAATAGTCCATCACGCAGAGCACCTAACCAGGGTGAATTCTGCATGACTTTAGAAGAAAATGTTCGAAAATGCTTGAACAATGGGCCGGGAGCATACAAGACGAATTCTGGACCATATACACTAATGCTCAAACATGAAAAGCAAATACAAACTGGAATGAAAAATAGGATAAACATTCACGTAAAGAAGTTATTTATTGAAGAAAAAGACGACATAGAAATTTCTTCCATGAAAGGATTATCATTCCTCTGCAATTTTATTCATATATATCTAGAAAGATTGAAACATGTTACAGTGGAGAGCCTTTGCTCTTGAAAATTCCCAACCCTTCTCCCCTCTATGGGGAGCAATTTATACTATCTCAGTCCCCGAGGCTAATCCTTGAAACAGGACATGAAACTATTTACAGTCATAATCAACTACTAACAACTTAGAGCATGATACTACTACCACAGTTTACATATATTAAAACAAACATTATATATGGAGCTAATGTGTGTGCTCGGTCTGGATGGCAGCACATCGCTTCTATTTCTAATCTTGTAGGTCGCCAAAATGATGTTAAGGATGCTTCCGATGACTCACTACTGATCACTGGGCTCTACCACTCGTCTTTCCGTCGAATTAGCAATGTGTCCTTCCTTGGGTGTGTGTAATTTCGTGCTCAAAGCCACCTTTCTTCATGGTTTCCAAACTGGCAAAGGAGTTTATATCCTTTCCATTCTTTGCCTTTTCTACAACCCCCCTCTGTCTTAGTAATATTGTTGTATGAGGGGACTTGGAGAAGGGAAGATTTGTAATCCC
Organism: Pseudotsuga menziesii; assembly: GCA_001517045.1. NCBI lineage: Eukaryota > Viridiplantae > Streptophyta > Pinopsida > Pinales > Pinaceae > Pseudotsuga > Pseudotsuga menziesii. Next base: position 484,023 of record LPNX010276336.1, read on the forward strand.
CACCTACCATGGCCTGGGTTCTCCTACAGGTCTACAGTGGGGGGTGTCTTCCACCTCCTCACCACCTTAGAAAAATTTTGGAACTAGAGTTCACAAACGATGTGATGAAGAATTTGGACACCCACCACCCCAGCACGAGCATTTTCTCTTACTGGTTGTCACTGAACACGGTCACCATGTACTGGGACTTTGGAATCCATGATTTCTTTGAGGTTTTATGGGGAGACACTCTTGGGATAGGAAAAACCAGGCACCGCACAAACGGAAGTACAACTATATGGAAACATTCAAAGTGCTTCACATCCAGGCCCCGATGGTTGGTGCTTTCCTGGTGTGAAAAACCAAGGTGAAAGATGAGTGTGGAATCAAGCTCACCAACCATCAACACCCCGAGACTGACAAGCTTCTCAAATCATATCACCATTTCAACTCTTTCAGAATTCTCAGAATCTCTTAGCAGAATAACACTTCAAGCATTGTCTCTAATTACTGATTCATCTTATGCATCTTAATCGGCTTGGGAAGGTGGTGTTTATATAGAGTGATGAAGATGAATATGGATACAGAGATGACTGGTCAGCATAATGGCAGCACGAGTGGACACATGGGTAGGTATCTCTATTTTTTGTTGAGAATCCAGTCATGCCACCTCCTTTGAATATGTTGCATTGTTGTCCACATGGATTGCGGTGTTTGGACATGAAATTATTTTCCTTTTCACTTATGCTGACAGTGGTGTTCGGAGCGGTTTCGGCTAGCCACATCCCTTTTCTTCGTGTAAAGGCTAGGTTCGTCGCTTCAAAGATCGAAACTTCATGATCTCCCGTTTTTTTCTACGCAAGCCACGTGCTGAATCTCTGGAGTCAGGAAGGCTGCTGAATCAGTGATGATTTGGACATGATCTTCACCTAAGGCATGTCACTAATGGCGTCGAGGGATCAGAGAGCCCATGGAAGGAAGAGGAGGAAGAAGAGCACTGAAGTCAAAATGTGAGGTGAGTGAGGAGGGGAGACATAATAGGGGAGATCAAAACTATCAACCTGCACAGATTGATTTGGGGAGATCAATATCAACCGTCGATCTCTAAACTACCTTCATCGGTACCGCTCAACCTTGACAATTTTAACATTCTGCTAACCCTTTTTCATATGAATGAGTGAGAAACTTCTGATCACGGAATGCTTCTCACCCGTTGATCTACCCAACATCTTGTTCTAACTGTATATCATTGCATCCCCTACCACTTTCCGCGGATCGATCGTAGAAGTTGATTAGGAAGAGGGAGACGATGACGATGCTGCTGCTGCTGATGATGAAGATGTGATGATAAGATATTTACTTTGGTATTCACTAAATTGTTCTGAGCTTCACCAACATTATAATAGAATGGTTATGAGTGATTATTCGCTCCTATAAATAATGCACTTTATGGAACTACGAAACTGCTTAGTTTGGATCTTCCTCTTTAAAGACACCGGACTAGGTCCATAAGTCTTGATTATTCATGTGCACAAATATATGAACAGGAGGCTTCATAGGGCCCAAAAAGTTGTATTTTCTTTTTTACTACTTCCTCAGATCACATTGAATTGTCAGATTAGTCCTTGGAATGGGTGTTAGTAGCAATCCTTAATTTTTTACTCATCTGGGTGCTCCCCCTATCATGTAGACGTCTCCATTCACTGAGCTCCCCCTAAATTTGCGATGATGAAGGTGATGATGATGATAATGAAAATGATGATGATGATGATGATGAAGATGATGATCATGATAATGGAGATGCTGATGAATTGGATGATGATGATGTTGATGATGAATATGATTATGAAGATGAAGATGCTGATGATGATGATGACGAATATGATGATGATGATCAAGATGATGATGGTGATAACAAACATGTTGATGATGAAGATGATGATTATGATGATGATGATGATAAGGAAGATGACGATGATGAAGAAGATCATGATGACGACGATGATGATGACGACGATGATGATTATGAAGATGATGATGATGATATTGATGATGATGAAGAAGATGATGGCGATGATGATCATCGTCGTTGTTGTCGTCATCACCATCATCTTCACCGTCTTCATCGTCATCATGATCATCATGATCATCATGATCATGATCACCGTCATCATCCTCGTGTTCATACTTGAAGGGACTTATGTATAGGATATCACTATAAGCAATGCAACCAATACAAATTATGACAAAATCCTAATTAAATAAAATAAAATAAAATTAAACTACACTAAATTAAAAACATAGAGTTGTTTAACTATAATTAATTTAAAATGCAACAAAATATAGAATATGCAAATAAAAAAACCCAAAATAAACTAAACAAAAGATAAATATGCAAAATAAAAAAACAAAACAAAACACCAAATATAAAATATGCAAATAATCAAACAAAAAACCCAGAATTAAAAAACACCTACGCACTAGCTCATTAGCATTCAAAAACACCCGTGCAGGATCTACTTCGGATCCCATTTTGGGGTTTTTGATTTCGAACTTTCACTGAAGGATCTAGAACAGGCTATGATGTTTTTTTTACAGGAAGGGTGGGCAAAGGACTTTTCCTATTATTGCATCATCCACTTCCTTTGCATGTGAGCCCATGCTTCTAGAACCACCTGCCCCACCTCCAGAATGGCAGCAATGTTTAGACCTTCAAGTTTGTTTCCTTCTATGCTTTTCTTGATTACCCATTGTTTTTTTATTTTATTCATGGTTTTTTTCGTTGTTGTGGATGTGGTGGAGATGAAATGGCTCAAATATCCTTGCAAGCATGAAGCACGATCTGTCTAGGTGAACTTGGGAAGTTCAATGTGAGAAATAAAACCAATCGTTATCGAGGAAAAGGAGGAAGGGAATGTGGGGCTATATGATTGCAAGGTATGCTTTGAATGGGAAAGATGAAGAGGCTTCCAATTTTACTTTCTCAATGGTGCTTCTGATTTGTGCAAACATCATGGCTTATGATCAAGGTAAGCAAGTTCATATCCTCACCATAAAATATGGATTAGATTCATATGATTTTGTGGGTATTTATCTAGTTGGCATGTCTGAAAAATGTGGGTTTGTTTCTAGTTTTGTCCATTCCTTTCGGGAATCATGTCAAAATTCCCATGAATTGATAGTTGAAAGCTAGACTGTGAATGTTTTTAATAGTACATTTGTTAGTTTTTCTTTGATAATGGCAACTTTTTGGAGTTTGAAGCCCTATTGTTCTATAGAAAACTGTTTTTGTTTTCTCAGAGTGGTTTTGAGGCTATTGAGCGGATCTTTGTAGCAATTGTGGAACACTAGAGCTTGTCTTGAGTTGTACATGCATAATTGCTTTGAGTAATTAGCGAGACATCGACCCCAACCATATCATTCTCTGTATAAACTAACGAAATCTCATTACATGCATCAATTCTTGCAAATTCTAAGTGTAGGCAAGCGTTGCGATAGAAGAAATGGAATATTCCCTCTGCGGTTTGTCATTTCTTGTGTCGAAGATGGCAGAATATTATATCAAGAGGAAAAGAAGTAGCAACGAGGGATACCTTGGAGTGCTTCCTAAGAAGAAACCCAAGCCTAAACCTGAGGAGAACAAATTCATGTTCAGGGTTTTGCTTAAGAATGGTTTGAATTTAACTCTGTAGTTGGAGGATGCCATTGAAAAGATGTCGGTCGCCTAGTTTGTAAGGACTGTTAGGAGAAAAGATAAGAAATAAATAATACAAAAGGGGTCAAGAAATATCTACTGAATGTTGCAACAACATTTCATGTACTTACAGTAGCTATCTGGATGTTGAACAAAGCTGAATAGCATTTTCAAATGACATGATTTATCTTTCATAACTTATAGAATACTAAAAATTGGTGATTAAGATTGCTATGAAACTTTGATGATTTCAACTTTACATAACAATTAGAAACCCCTTAGGTCTATGGTTGGACTCTGAAGTATGAAAACCAAATCATGGAAAACCACTGAGAAATTTGAAATTAATCACCATACACCAAACTTTAAAATGAAATATTTTAAAGAATGCATAATAAATTATGAGCAAAAAATTGTATTATTAAATTTGCAAAGTTGTTTTTATACAATATATTTCCTTTCAGTTCATGTGTATTTAATTTTTTTTGGATTAAATTAATTTTTTTGTATTTCCTTGCAGATAGTTGAATTTTCTGTTTACTAAAACTCTATCTATATTTTGATAATGCTTGCAGGGTGGCTCTTTGCGTTTTGATCTTTAGAGAGTAGAGGTGGATTTGGTTCTAAATAATGTGGCAATGAATGCTTCAACTAATTTGTCAATCCTGCAGTTTTGTGACGAGGAAAATATCTCTTGTTTTGAAGACGCACCATCTTTCGCCCCCTTACCTATCTCAAGGGCTTGCACTATTTTGTAAAGGTCTCTCTCTTCCTCTCTCTTTATATGACCTATACACACACGGTTGTAGAATGCATGTTGATGGGGTGAGTCTTAGAGTCAACAAGAAATTCAAGTATTCTCTTATAAGTAAAAAAAGTGTATTAATATGTGCACTACAAAAGCATTCCATGAGCTCCTCAAAGTGCATTATGTTAGAGAAAATATTTCCATATCTAAATATTATTTACTGGAAAGTTTTTTTTTTTTGAGTAACTAGGGGAATCTGCGACTGGAGCTGGGGTGGTACTTGCATGACATGGGGTCTAGGGATCCATTCCCGCTACCACTATACAACTAGGTGCCCCACACCCTTCGCAAGACATGGGACACAGGTAAACCTGGGTGGGATTTGATCTCGTGACCTCCATTTCACAACAAGTGACTTCATAACAACTAAACCGCCAATGAGACACGCCCGTGCAGGCTATTATTTACTGGAAAGTTAACATTTCATAGATAATAAAGATTTATCTAGAGTATTTAGTGACATTTTATTCATATAGTAAGACAACATGAATCTTTCCTCCTTTTTTTGTTTTATATTGTTTGACATGATGGTGATATTAACAGTGTCTGCACATTTCCTGTAAAAACCTATTTATATGTGTATTTAATATATTTTCTCTTAAACTTTAAAATTTGTGTGTTTTTTTCATTTTAATACAATAGTTAAAGAAATCTTGTCGAATACAAACACAAGTTTCCACATCAGTGAGGCAACGGTATTGTAATATAGCATTTAAATGTGAGTTGATATTCTGGTGGAAAATGTGTGTTGGATAGATTGATTGTTGATTTCCTTCGCAGTACATGTGGAATGTGACTCCAGAACCACATCTCTTGGTGGAATTACCCAAAGAACACACTTTCCAGACAACATTAGCTGATTTAATTGTATGCCCATTTTTTATTTCATAAAGTATTTTGATATTTTCCATGCGTGGCATATTGACCACTTGTGTATAGGTCTAGGAATGGATTATTTATTTAATTTATAAATTTAATTGCTAGCCAACATAGTGGTTTTCCATTTATTGGGACAACTCTTTGTAGCGGTATGGGCCAATGGACCTGGCGAAAGGCGATTGATAAGGTAAGGGTTCTTGCATTTCCTACATTCTCCCTAGGAATTAATATTTTATATGAATTTCTTGTACCCGTCGTATAATAAAACTTTTCTATTTTCATTTCTAGCCTCTTCATCATGCTTCATATCCAATGTTTGTATAGAAACATAAAAATATCAGATTTATTAGTCTTTGTTGTGTTCGTGTTGTAGCATTCCCTGCTTGTCCCTAGGTTTTAGTGTTCCTCCCTCATTTTTCCATTGCATTCTTAGGAGCAATGTAGTAAGTAGTACTAGTTTTATGTTCACCTATTTTGCAGTGCACCGTGCTCACATTTTGGACAGGTTTTCCCTACGTTTAACTACTAAACTTGACTGTCTGTAGCTTTCCCTTGGTTACCCGCTATCATGAGGTTCTTTTGCACTAAGCAGTTCTAATGAAAGTGGTGCATGGTTTTTCCTCTTTTTGCAGAGAAATTGATGAATAAATAACATCCTTGGAGATTTCAGAAGAAGTGCACATAACCTGATAGTCTCAGTTTCTCAGAATATCCTCTCTAAGGAGAATTCACTCAACATCAATTGCAATTACCTTTGTGGGTGCATTACATATATTGGTGTTCAGTCACATACAAGCTTGATAGAACCTCCCAGACTTGAATTATTGGAGTTTGAACCCTGAATGCTCTATAGAAAATTGTTTTTGTTTGCTCAGAGTGGTTTTCAGGCTACTAAGTGGAGCTTTGTAGCAATTGTGGAATGCCAGAGCTTGTCTTGAGTTGTACATGCATAATTGCTTTGAGTAATTAGTGAGAAATCGACCCCATCCATAGAAGTATCTGTATAAACTAATGAAAGCCCATTGCATGCATCAATTCTTGCAAATTATAAGTGTAGGCAAGCGTTGCAAAAGAAGAACACAATAGTCCCTCTGCGGTTTTCCATTTCTTGTGTCGAAGATGGAAGAATATTCTACCAGGAGGAAAATAAGCAGCAATGAGGGATACCTTGGAGTGATTCCTAAGAAGAAACCCAAGCCTGAACCTGAGGAGAACAAATTCATGTTCAGGGTTTTTCTTCTTAATGGTTTGAATTTAACTCTGCAGTTGGAGGATGCCATGGAAAAGTTGTCGGTCGCCGAATTTGTAAGGACTGTTAGGAGAAAAGATGAGAAATAAATAATAGAAAAGGGGCCAAGAAAAATCCACTGGGGTCCCCAAGTCTATTTGGAAGATGCAATGGGAGAAAGAATAAATATGGAAACATCATATGCAATGATTCTCACAACAAGCCCATGCTCGTAGCTCTGCAAGTTCATCCCTGAACTTCCTCCCCTAAACTATTTCTTTAGGATATTTTATAAGTCAACAAAAATTTATTTATATGTGCACTACAAAAGCATTCCATGAGCTCCTCAAAGTGCATTCTGTTAGAACAAATATTTCCATATCTAAATATTATTTGCTGGAAAGCTAACATTCATAGATAACAAATATTTATCCGGAGTATTTAGTGACATTTTATTCACATAGTAAGACAACATGACTCTTTCCTCTATTTTTTGTTTTATATTGTTTGACAGGATAGTGGTATTAATAGTGTCCACACATTTCCAGTAAAAACCTATTTATATGTGTATTTAATATATTTCTTTCTTAAACTTTAAAATTTGTGTTGTTTTCGTTTTAATACAATGGTTAGCGAAATCTTGTCGAATACTAACACAAGTTTCCACATCAGTGAGGCAACGGTATTGTAATATAGCATTTAAATGCGAGTTGATATTCTGGTGGAAAATATGTGCTGGATAGATTGATTGTTGATTTCCTTCACAGGAAATGTGGAATGTAACTCCAGAACCACATCTTTTGGTGGAATTACCCCAAGAACACACTTTCCAGACAACATTAGCTGATTTTTTTTTTGGTTAAGTGCCATGTGACTTGTTGGGAAAACCTTGGTTATATTACAAGTGTATTATGATAGATTTATTGGTTTGGCATGGGAAGCTTTGTTGGGGTTGAAACAGAGGTATATGTCCATTCTATATCATTTTTTGTGTAGTAATAATTTTTAGGAATGGCGGTGACATTTCCACCTCATGGATCTTGTTTGACAAATATCTAATGTCTAGATTAGGATTTTCCTATTGAATATTTCTGAAGTGGATCTAGTTATTAAGGAGCAGATTGGGTTTGAACCATTCAACCCTATCTACTCTTTAATCACTAAATCCTCCATGAGATCCTCAATTGACCCCATCTTCCTAGCTTGGATTTGTTAGGAACTAACCACAACTTTTATGCCATTTTAAGTCTTACTTCATCTTTCCTTTTCTATTTTATAAGATCTGAAATTTTCTGTCATTTACATGTATTAAACTCATCCCTAAAAAATCAAATTACATAATATTTTTGCCCCAGTTTGTGGTTGGGAATTATCTTCTAGAAATATGCTCTATAGCACTGATTAAATCTGGTCTAAAATAGAATTAAAAGGTTGATTTGTAGGGTTGAAAACTTCAGATTAATAAATGAAATTCCTAGATCTTCCCTAGTTTTAGCCTCATGTGTGCCTTATTTCAAATCTAACTAAAGGTTAAAACATTATGCTGTCACAAATCTTGGTTGCTGGTTGGAAAAGACATATCATTTGCAAGTTTGTAGCAACATTTAATTTATTAATTCAGATCTCAAATTTGAGGATATTTTTACATATACATTAATAAATTATCAAACCCTGATTCTTCACTACTAAAATTCCTTGTAGCATCAACTAGTCCATTGATCGTATCAATCCATTTAACATTTTCTTCTGGAACTAAATCTTGTAATTGCAAATAATGCATCTCAATAGAAGCTAGAGGCTAGATTCTATTGCCTTTACAGGACAGATATGGTGTTAACACTTTTCATTGCAAATAACATTGTAATACCTACAACATCTATGATATAACCCACTTGAATGGTGATAGAGCGACTTATTGTAATTTTTAGTTTCTGTTATTTTATGCTATGTTTGATAAGCGAATCCACATATACACTTCAAGAATCAACAATCGATAAATCAATACCTTGGATAACTTATCCCATTCAATTATTTCTAGTGGCATGATTATATGCCGAGAGTAAATTTTGTAAACACTTATTCAAAACATAGCATCTATTGTATATTGGTATGATCTACACATTTCCATGTCGGTTTCTAATTACTTGCAATATTTCCATACTTATTCATCGCAGCCAAATAGGGTCCTTACAGAATGGTCTTATTCACACTCTCTGTGCATCCGAAAATAGTATGGTTTCATCTGGGTCCAATGTGCATCCTATGAACTTCCAAATTTTTTATCAGGTAGATAGAAAGGTGATAGAAAAGAACAACGATAGAAATAACACTTTCTGTCATTGTTCTTTTCTATCACCTTTCTGTCTAGCTGATAAAAACTTTGGAATTTCATAGGATGCACATTGGACCCTGTTAGATTTTTAATATTAAGCTAGCATTATATTAGGATCTTTAACTGTGAGAATAACAATCATAACAATCAAACACAAGAGACAATGAACACAGTGTTTTTCCTCGGGGAAACCATAAATGGAGAAAACCCCGCAACTTCCTCAGAGATAGAATCAGCACCAAAAGTAAAACCCCAAAACAATAAGATGATCTCCCGATAGCAGTAGCCTCTTTCTTCCTAGCCCCACTAGCTCTTTCTTCCTCAGCTATGTGCTACAACTGAGTGTGAGTGAGTGTGTGATAAATAGAGTGGCTCACTCTCTATTTATAGTAATTCTTTACTTGACAATAACTCACTAGGGCCGACTTCACTAGGAGACATGACTTGACATTATTGACATGACTTGTTTACATTATAGAAACTCCCAATCAGAACATCAGGCATGACATGACTCAAATACATTACAAACACTTCCTGGAATAAACATCGGGGTATAATACATAAGATATACAAGTGAATACATTCTGGAGTTACAATTACATCAACACTCCCTCTTAAATAGGAAGGTATTCTCTTGACACAATTTATTAGCACACGTATTCTTCTATGTATCATCTGGATCATCATCGAGTTCTCGTCAACTTCAATTCATCTTCATCTTCAGGTCATCTTCATCTTCAAGTCATCTTCATCTTCAAGTCATCTTCATCTGGATCTAGATCATCATCACTCGATCTAGATCATCAATGGATTTGGATAGTCATCATTAGATCTAGATAATCACTCGATATGGATCATCACTACTAGAACAACATCACTAGATCTGGATCATCACTGCTAGATCATCATCAATGGATATGGATTATCACTTGATATGGATCATCATCATCATTGGATCTGGATCATTACTCGATCTGGATCATCACTCGATCTGGATCATTACTCGATCTAGATAATCATCATCATTGGATCTGGATTATTACTCGATGTGGATCATCACTCGATCTGGATCATTACTCGATCTGGATCATTACTGGGTCAACATCACTGGTGCTATCTCATGATTCTTCTCGTCACAGGAAGTTCTACAGAGCCATCCATTTTTCATGTTGGGTGTAGGCCTAGCCTCCATGTAGGTCTTCTTCAGTGCTTATATCTGACCCTAAGTCAAAATGGCCCATCCAGAACTTACATCTGACCTTGACTCATCAGAAAGTCATGCCTAGCACTCACATCTGACCATGAGAGGAACTTAATCCCCTCACCATGTCAAAATGGCCCAGTCCTTACATCTGACCATGGAAGGAAATTCATCCTCTCACCATGTTAGAATGGCACAGCCCTTACATTTGACCTTGACTTGTCAGAATGGCCCAGCCCTTACATCTAACCTTGACTCGTTAGAATGGCCCAACCCTTACATTTGACCTTGACTCGTCAGAATGGCCCAGCCCTTACATCTGACCTTGACTCGTCAGAATGGCCCAACCCTTACATTTGACCTTGACTCATTAGAATGGCTCTCAGACCTAGACTGAGGATACCTGGTAACTGACCAGGTGCCTCCATTCAAAGAATGGTAATAGCCCTTATATATGATCAAGTGGGAATACATCCCTCAATCACATCAGAATGGCCATGCATTCACATATGATCATGTAAGACTGCATCTCACAGTCATATCAGAATGGCCCTTAGTCCTAGATTGAGTATTCCTGGTAACTAACCAGGCACCTCCATTCAAAGAATGGAAATAGCCCCTATATCTGATCATGTAGAAATCAATCCCACAGTCATATTAGAATGGATTAGCACTCATATCTGACATGGAAGGAACCAATCCTCTCACCATGACATAATGGCTCAACCCTTACATCTGAGCATGGAAGGAAATTAATCCTCTCACCATGTCAGAATGGCTCACGGACTCATCACTTCCCCTTGGAGGGAACCTCAATCTAGAGAACACCAAGCTTCTCCTTAAAGTACTCAAAATTCACTCTAGCTAATGGCTTTGTCAACACATCAGATATCTGTTCATCCGTCACAACATACTGGAGCTTCACTGCTCCTCTATGCACCATATCCCTGATATAGTGATACTTGATCTCAATATGCTTCGACTTGTCATGGAACACCGGGTTCTCTGATAACTTCACACAACTATGGTTGTTGCAATATATACAAGTAGCATCTAACTGGAGATCAAATAAATCAGACAGTAGCTTCCTTAGCCATACTGCCTCAAAATTAGCTCAACAAGCTGTGACATACTCTACTTCAACTGTACTCAGTGCCACACATGATTGCTTCCTGCTAAACCAAGAGATCACACCTGATCCCATACTGAAGAAACACCCTAAAGTGTTCTTCCTATCGATGGCATTGCCTACCCAATCTGAATCAACATAGCCCTCCAGGTTAATCTTCTGACTCACCTCATACTTGAGCCCATAGTTAACTGTACCCTTCAGGTATCTCAGAATATTCTTTGCAGCAATCAAGTGAACATGTCTTGGATCTGTCAGGAATTGGCTCAAGGTGTTCATAGCAAAGCAAATATCTAGTCTCGTATTCATCAGGTACATCAAGGACCCAATCATCTGATGATACATCGTAGCATCAACCGCTTCTAATGAAGAATCACTCAATAGATTTAGGTTTGATTCCATAGGTGTGGTCATGGACTTGCATTCCATCATCCCGAATCTCTTCAGGATCTCTACTATATATTTCCCTTTCCCCAGGGAAATTTCATCTACATTCTGCCACACCTCCATGCCTAGAAAATAATGCATCATACCCAAGTCTTTCATTTCGAACTCGACATCAAGCTTCCTCTTCGTATCGGCAATCAACCCATCCATACCTGTTACAAACAAATCATCTACATACAGTAGTAGCATCACTGCGTTTCCACCTTCAACCTTGTAGTAAAGGATGGAATATGCTTTACTCTTGGTAAAGCTCAAACTGGATAGAAAGCTGTCAATTCTGCCGTACCATGTCCTGGGTTCCTATTTCAAACCGTACATGGCTTTCTTCAATCTACACACATGAGACTCCCTGTCATGTGTCTCAAAACCGAGTGGCTGCTCCACATACACTTCCTCTTCTACTACACCATCCATTTGGTGTATCTTCCATTTCATCACTACCATCAAAGAAAGTACTGATCTGATGGAAGTGTATCTGGCTACAGGTGCAAAAGTTTCTTCATAATCTATTCCTTCTTTCTGGGAGAAGCCACGAGCAACAAATCTTTCTTTATATTTTTCTATGCTACCATCTGCATCATGCTTGATCTTGTAGATCCATTTGGAAGTTACAACAGACTTCCCTTCTGGTCTTGGGACAACATCCCAAACATCATTCTTCATGATCGATTGATACTCTTTGATCATAGCATCCTTCCATTCTTTCCGTTCTCCTGCTTCTTTGTAGTTGGAAGGTTCTTTATTGATGAAATCACATAATAATGCTACATATTCGGAGTAGGACCTGGTCTCTTTCTTTTTCTATGATTCTCTTCTGGAGCCCCATATCTTTCTACACCTTGGATAGCTTCTCATGCCCAAGCAGGTTTCCTCTTATGAGGATTATTCTCCTGAGGTGGATCTACAGGTTCTTGAGGTTCTTCAAATTCTCGATCTTCTTCTTGAATTTCTTCGTTCATGGTTGTGTCATGAATTCTAGGTGCTTCTGTTTCTTCAGGTTCTTCAATGGGTCCCTTTCTGGATTTGTTGTAAGCTGAGTCTTCATCAAATGTCACATCCCTGCTGATGTAGATCTTCTTGAATATTGGGAAGTATATTCTGTAATCCTTCGATCTTTCAGAGTATCCCACAAATGTACCCTTCTTTCTTGAAGGATCTAATTTTGTCCTCTTTTCTTTTGGAATGTGTATGTACACTACACAATTGAATATTCTGAGATGGCTGACTTCTGGTTTCTTGCCGAAAAAGACTTCTTCAGGTGTCTTGTTCTTGAGTACTCCGTGTGGAGTATGGTTATGTACATACACCGTTGTTCTGGCAGCTTCTTCCCATAGATGCATGGGAAGATATTGATCATGAAGCATGGACCTTGCAGCTTCCATGATCATTCTATTCTTCCTTTCTGAAACTCCATTCTGGTGTGGATTATATGGAGTGGTTAACTCCCTCTTAATCCCTAAATATTTGCATAGGTATTTGAATTCATTCGAAGTGAATTCTTCGCCATTATCTGATCGAAAAATCTTGATCTTATTTTCTGTATGGTTCTCGATCAAGGCTTTGAATTCCTTGAACTTGCTGAATACTTCATATTTGTTCTTCATGAAGTAAATCCATGTCTTCCTAGAAAAATCATCAATGAAAGAAACATAGTATACATACCCACTTAATGAACTTGATGACATCGGACCGCATACATCAGAGTGAATGATTTCCAAGATTCCTTTTGCCTTTCTCTCGCTACTTGGAAATGTCTTCTTTGTATTATTTCCTTTCGCACATCCTTTGCAGACTCCATCATGTTTTGCTTGAATTTTTGGAAGACCTTCAATAGATTTGCTTGCAAGTGGTACTCTACAATATTTGAACATGAAATCCGATGACAGAATCCGACGTCATCCAACATTTCACACGGATGTGTCAGACAACAATCAATCTATATAATGCCAACAAAAAAATATTTATATCGTCTTCGATTATCCGTCACTTTGGAGTCAGAATTTTGACTCTTGTAGTGGCAGCTATCCGACACTTCCGTGCTGGATAGGTGTCGTATTTCTGACTCGTGTAGTGGCGGTTATTTGACACTTCCCTGCCGGATATTCAACGTCTATGAACCAAACACAAGTCGGATATCTGACCCATAAGAGTCGGATACCCGACGGTCCGTATATATTTTTTTTATAAGGTTTACATGATTTTAAATTTTATGGTTCCATAATTTCAACGGTAACTATGTTCAAGGCGTCGAATATCCGATGCATGGCCATTATAAATATAAATTGTTTTAAACACTTCGACATGTCTGTTGTGGAAGTGACAGACAATTGCGAAAATTATTTGTTCCTCGATGGACGTTTTCAATAATAGTTTTATTCTTCAACGGGCAGTTGTGAGAATTTTTTTTCATCGATAAACAGTTTGCCGGGAATTTTTTATTCTTCGACTTCTCTCCGTTTGACAAAACCTTGATGCGTGGTTGATGCATGGTTGATGCATGGAACTTGATTTTTTAAGACAACCAGTTATATTCATTAATTAATTTTATGACAAAATGTCAAATAGATTAAATATTCCGGATCCAAACGAAGACAACCGACAATTGCTTGCTAGACTATGGGATGCAGCGAAACGAAGGGGTGATGGAAAATGTTATTCTCTGTGTACTCGATGTAGGGGATTTAAGAGGACAAGAATATTGATCTCAACAACCACAAAACATTGCAGGGAACATGGACACACTGAGGGGGGGAACGAATATCGTTCATTTGTAGGTTTAGCATTATAAACATTATTATATTCATTTTTTTTGGTAATTGTATGTATTAATTTTTCTTCATATATTAATGTATATCTATTGATGTTTCCATGTATTTATATTAAAGGAAAGACACCCTATAGCATGTCGTCCAGAGGAAGTGCTTTCAGAACAATTTCATGATCAAAATCATGGAGCGTGTATGTTTAATGGAGAACAAGTGAATGATCATATTGAACAAGATGATCATGCCGATGATGTAATTGAAGATGATGGTACAAATACATTGATCCATGATTCATTTAATGTTAGAATGGATGAAAATGATGTTGATAATTAAAATGATGATGACTTTGATGATGTTCATGATATACCTCTTCTCGATAAGGCATATGAACCCATTTATGAAGGCTCCAAAACAAATCTTCTCTCTACTATATTGTTGATAATAAACTTGAAGGTTATGAATGGTCTTTCAAACATTGCAATCACACGTATGCTAAGGTATCTAAAATAATCCATCACATATATAGGATCATGATAAAGTTTATTTGCATTCCTCTAATAATTGTATTGTTAACTCATTATTGATCATCGTACGAATGAAGCGTGTTTCGTTAATATTATTTATTTATTACATTAACAATTTTTTTTTTGTAGCTTAATAGCTGATTTTTTGTTACTACCATCAAATATTTTACCTCGCACATTTCGAGATTTATCTTCCATCATGAAAGAGATTGGAATGCGTTATGAAGCAACTCATGCATGCCCCGATGACCATGTTATATATTATAATCAACATGAATTTGCAACAGAATGTCTGGAATGTCATGTAAGTAGATATCGTATAGATAAAATAACAAAAAAGGTGCCTAAGAAGGTTCTTCATTATATTCCCATCATTCCACATTTGCAATGACTGTTTAGGTGCAAAAACATAGCGCAATTTATGGATTACCATGCCAGGAACAGAAGTCAAGATGATGTTATCTAAATTCCTGTAGATGGTACTGCTTTTAGAGATATTGAGGAAAAGTGGCCTCACTTTAAATAAGAACCACATAATCTTAGGATTTATTTGGCAACAGACGGTGTTAATCCATTTGCACAGATGAAATCCATTAACACGGTGTGGCCTATTTTTGTAATCAACAATAACATTCCTCCATGGTTGTCAATAAAGAGGGAGCACATAATGTTGTCGATGATAATTCCAGGTTTTATTGACGAAAACTGTTTTATTTATAATGTAGTTGTGGCATCTCATTTTTTGTAATATGTATCTTAATTTCATATATATATCTATTATTTTACTCTTCTGCATGGTTTATATATCTTAATGGTTCTCATAATGATATATTTTATATGTTCAAATTATGAAGCAGGTAAGTTCCAAGTCAAAGATATGAATGTATACATCGAACCTCTTATAGATGAGCTACTGAAGTTATGGAATGGCATAACTAGGTATGACGTATCTAGACCAATATGACAAAGGCAATTTCAATTCCATGAAATGGTTGTATGGACAATATACGATGCCCCTGGGTTAACTTCATTTTGTGGTTTGTAATTTTAAGTTCCACTTTAATTGCATTTAATGATATGGAGTAGTTATAATATTTTATAGATGATTATATTTAACATAGATATTCCATATGTAAATATTATAGGTCTTCAGACAAAGGGTAAATTTGGATGTCTAGTTTGTGTTCCTAAGATAAAATCTCAACGTTCAAAAAGCTGAAGAAAGGAGGTGTTTAATGAGTATAGGAATTTCCTCTCTAAGAATCACAGTTATAGAACAACTGAAAGAAATATTTTCAATGGGAAGCAGGAGACTGCATTAAAACCATGGAGAATGACACCTCACCTTTGGAAGATGCAATACAATAGAAATCGTCATCATGGTACGTATGGATCATCGTATATGAATTTTTATGTATTTTAATTTTTATTGTGAGTTGTTTGTTGTAGTGGCCATATTTGATTTATGATGTAATTTATTAATTATAAACTAATATTCATGATGTCCATTGTGATCATGAAGGCATTAATGGTATTCCATGAGGAATGAAAAGTTATCCTATTCAGTTCAGCAGTTTGCCCTACTATGAGCACCTACGAATTGATCATTTGTTTGATACAATGCATATTGGAAAGAATGTTACTGAAACCTTATGGCGACTACTAGAGCTAAGGAGGGATGAAAGATAAAGTTGTGAAAGTGTGCAAAGACATTCAAGAAAGCAACCATGCAATGAAAGACGTCATCCAATTTCATACCAACGGAGGACAAGTTAATATAAACTCAATTCCATGGATGTTTACAGAGCAACAAAGCAATGTTGTCAAAGAAGTAATGCTGAAAATTAAATTTCCCACCGGTTTTTGTGCAAACTTGAAGAATACCATAACTAAAAAAGGTGATTTTGCGTGGGTCAAAACACATGATTGGCATGTCTTCATCAAGGTAATTATTATTGTTATGTCCATATACTTTTTTCTTGTTTGTATACTCTTTTTTTAATAAATGGTGTGGTTTGTATATTGATACAGTGTATTCTACCTCTCTCTCTCCCGGACAACTTCGACAACAATGTCAAACATGTTATATATAATCTTGGTAAATACATGAGGTAACTAGCGAGTACTTGCATGTGCTTAGTGTTTCTTTAATTCTTCGTATAATAATTTATATTTTTTTTTTTTGTGCACTATTTCAGCATATATTATAATTTAATGCTTATTTTTGTTAAATATCGTTATTGGTTTGCATCACTTGTAGATGGTTGACATCTAAAGAAATCCATAAAGAAGATATAAAGTATTGGAGGAGAGAAATTCCTCGTCTCATGTGTGAAATGCAGAAGCATCTACCATCAGCATTTTTCAATGCACATGAACAATACCTCATACACCAAGTTGAGGAGATTGAGTTGTGTGGACCTGTGCCCTCAAGGTCCATGTCGATGGTTGAGAGGCACTTGAAATTTATGAAGGGTTTGGTGAGACAACTAGCACATCCAAAGGGTTCTATGATGGAAGGATATATGGTATACCAAAACATGTTGTATGGTAGTGAATATCTTCCTATTTTAGCATCAAAGCTCAATTTACGTCGCATTTGTGATCTGGACTCCAATAACAAATTTGAATGGGAGCAACTGAAGGGGAAAGGTATATTGAGGAAGATGAAAGGTAATTATTAGCTATTGGATTTTTATTATATTCTTCATATTCTAATAGTATTTTCTAGTCATAATCGCTTCAATTAAGAGCATATACATCTTTGTTCAGACGATTTACACCTTTATTTGATTTTAATGGTTATTGTCATTAAACAGTTGGTCGAGAATGGGATGCAATTAATTTATACATCACAAACAATCTTGACTAGATGAAGGTATGGATTGAATGATGCACACAATCAGGTCATGGAATATCATGGGTGTTGATGTATATGTAACTTCGGAATGTATTCTTATATGTATTTTATATATTGTAACCCGATGTTTATTCCGGGATGTTTCTATTATGTATTTGAGT
>LPNX010276344.1:8183-19132 GCA_001517045.1 Pseudotsuga menziesii
TCTGTAAAAGATCATTCAATTATGTAAATTAGCCTTGAGAAACCAACTCCCATATATGATATGTCCAACTCAATTCAATTCCTACATACTTCATAAAGGTCTCCTAGTTAAGAGATCGACTTAAATCCATTGGATATACCGTTTATGATTCATAACTTTTTATGGTAACTCTTAATGGACTTTCCTCTTCTTGGGAGTAATTTGTTCGAAGTTTTTGTAGACGAGATGAGTTTCCAAAATTTTATAGGATATGGGATGATTGTGTCCAAGAGGAAGCTAGAGTATTTTCTAAGAAAAACTTGAAGAAACCCCATAATGAGGAAACTTAAGGTCTTACATCACATTCAAGAAAAATAAAGGGAAGAAGATACTTTGAGAAGAAAAATACAGGTGTAAGATCAACTCCAGCTCAAAGATAGAAAAATAAGGATCTCTCAAAGATAAAATGATACAATTGTCATAATTTTGGGCATTATGTTCGTAGTATCCTCAAAATAAAACATAGGAAAATGAATTAATAATCGATGTTGATGAGAATCCACTAGAAAATAAGGCAAGGCTTGATGAAGTTGGAGATGAACTCCAAAATGAGTATTTCTTCTAGAAGCATTTAAATTCCAAGGATAAATTCTTCAAGCAAGTTTAGGACTCGAAGAAGAAGAAGATCAAGACTTCTGAATAGATAATGAAGAAGAGTACACTTCTAGAAACTCCATTGATTTATGCAAGGAGGCAGAGATCAATAGGTAGTGTATAAAAGAATAAAACATAAGTATTTAAATGCTTTGTGCCATAAGCTTTATTTACTTAAATTGAATTGATATTTTGTTGAAGAATAGAATAACTATTTAGTTCAGACTAGTTAACTTATTTGCTTAGCTTATTTCTGACCAAAAGTATCATTCATTTTCCCTTATTTGCTTAGCTTCCAAAGTTGATTGGTTGTTTGCAAGTTTTATTTCAAATCATTAAGCTAATTTGCAGCAAGTTAGTATTCTGGTCTGTACATGAGATCCGGGATATTACAAGATGATGCACTGACCATGAAGAGGATAACGTGGCTTCATGATTCTTTACAAAATGTATATGGGAATGCAATTCCTAGTAGTGAATTCCATGAGGCTCTACAAGATCAAGCATATAGTTCTAATTTGAATGGATTATCAATCCTTTCTCAGTCACCCATCTCTCTCCAAACCATGATAGAATTCCCTTGAGAAGAAAGGTCAGTTGAATTAACCCTTCTTCTCATGGATCATAACATAGAACTCTCTGAAGAATGGGTGTCTTCTATTTCTTTGATCTAGATTCCCTACAGAGCCTAAAGGATATTATCAATCTCTTGAAAGAAAATAAGTGATATCTTCAAGGAAGCGGTGGTCAACCCTTTCCTATTCAACCCTTTTTGCCTCAAACTATGATAATTGCCCCTTTAGAAGAAGGGGTTTTTCAAATTGAACCATCTTCCCATGGAAAAAATATAGGACTCTCTCAAGAAGGGGTCTCTAGTAATTCTTTGAACCTACATTCCCAACAGATCCTAAAGGATACTCCCAATCCCCTCAGATACAACATGGGATCCCTTTGTGGAATGGGAAATTTCCCCTTTTCCAGTTATCCCCTTTTTCCCTAAGCCATTATAAGGGTCCTTTGGAAGAAGGGATGGTTGATCCTTCCATGATTGATCCATTTTAATGTAACACAATATGAGACTCTCTAAAGAAGGGGTTTCTACTCCTTCTGTCGACCTACATTCTCCGTAGATATTAAATGATACTCTCAAGCCCATAATCATATATAATAAAATCTATATGAATTATTCTAAAATATATTTAAGAATTAGCAAAATTATTACATGCTTTCTAATTTAGTTAGATTTCAATATCAAATATCATCACTATCTTTGAAAAAGTATGTAACTCTCGTAGAAAACATATTGATGATTTTGGTGCATATTTCCTACATGCATGATTTTTTTTTCTAGAGATAAGCCTATTCAACATAGAACTAATGGGTTTCTCTTAATACCATACTATGGCAAAATAATTTTGGAAAAAAAATTGTTGCATGAAAAAACCTTGTCATTGTGAATTTATATTGATCTATCGATTGCTTATAGATAAGATTGAATGCTAGTCTATGAGCATAAGATGTAGGTTTGACAATACTTTAAATATATATTGTTTGTTAAAAGGGAATACTAGTTCTCACCATATTCAAACTTCTCTTTTAATCCTCTTTGTATCCAAAAACAATTATGGGAAGTTGGGGGAACATTTCCACCCACTTAAAAACTATAGTCTCCAATTTAAATCAATAAATAATATCATGTAATAATCAAGGTGAAATAAGGGGGACACAATTTGGGGCGGGATATAACAGAAGGCTATTTCTAGGGTTAGGTGGTTTGGTAGAGCATTGGGCAGCTAGGCCGCCCTGGTTTGCGCATAGGCGCCTGATCAGGCGGGTCTTTGGGCCCCTTGCGGAGGTTTATGGCTACCATGGGGCCTCTAGGTCTCGATTCGATGGAGAGGGAGGCTGAAAAAGGAAGTGAGAAGCAAGATTGTGGTGGAGATGGAGACGAAAGGAAAACAGGAGCTGGATCAGGAAAGAAGTATGGCCTGGGGGGCTGCTTTCCAAAGTCCTCCACTATTCCAGTGATCCAAATCATATCTGAGATGGTTAGAGGTAAGATTGAACTATGGAAGGAGAAGGCCCTCATTAGGAAATTTGTGGGGATCTGGGCGAAGGAGAAATATCTGGTTAAATGGATAAATAGTGTGTGGAACCCTAAGGGGCACTATGATCTGCAACTGGGATCTAAGGGTTTCTTCACTATTATCTTTTTAAACCAAGAAGACAGAGATAGAGTCATGGAGGAAGGCCCATATTTTTTATTTTCGACTGGTTTATACCTTTGACCATGGAAAGAGCATTTTAACCCAGAAATGGAATACATGACGGTTTCCCCAGTCTGGATTCGCCTTTTCTCACTTCCAGGCAAATACTGGGATCTGGACACTTTGAAGGACATAGGAAACACCCTGGGAGAATTCATAAAAGTAGTAGAACAAACTAAGGTCCAGCGGTATACCTCCTTTGCCCGGATTTGTGTCTATATGGACCTCTCCAAAGAAATCCCGGAGGCGATCAGTTTATTTTGGGACGACGAGGAATGGATTCAACCCATTGACTATGAGCAACTCCCCTTTCAGTGCTGACACTATCATGAATATGGTCATCTAGGGAGGAATTGCCCCAAATTAATCCATGGGGTTGGAAACTTTGACCACTGTAAGGAAAAGGAAACAAAAAAGGATGGGTTCACATAAGTAAAAAATAGACGAAGGAGAAAGGGCGACGGGACATCCAATGCAAAGAAGGAGCAGGTGACAAAGATGCAGTGATCCATAAACCCCTTTGAGGTGCTTGGGAGGCATATCGAGGAAGGAGACATCTATAAAGAAAAATATGTAGCAGAGAAGCAGGAAGGACTAACCAAGACCCTAGAGGAGGAGGAAGTGCAGTAGATGGATGTGACTAAGGAGGAAGAAGGCGACGATATGGAATTGGGTGAGCTATATCTAGACGCGATTGAGGAAGAATGTCACAAGAATGGGAAATGTTATGTATCTCGATGCCAGATTGAACTCTTTCAGGAAGTAATCATAAGAATAGGTGCCCATGAGAGTCTGGGGATTGACCTAGATCCACAGAAAGGAAGCAAGAGGAAATCTCCAGAAGAGGAGCTAAGAAGGGGACGGAAGACGAATACACAACGTATTGCTGAAGTAGGTGTTAGACTCATTGAATTAGGCCAATATCTAATAATAAAGGAGGCCTTCTCTAAAGTTAATAAGGTTTATCAATGAAGCTCATATATTGGAATATAAGGGGATGTAGCAATCCCAGGAAGTGGAAAACCCTAAACAAGAAAATCAAGTAGGAAAACCTGGATATCCTTTTCCTTAAAGAAACTAAATGTAGTCTTGAGGGCTTGGAGAATATTAGAGACAAAATCTGGAAAGGAAGTCATCAAATGGCTCTAGATGCTATTGGACAAGCAGGTGGAGTTGCAATTCTCTGGAAACCAAGGGTTATGGAACTCTCTAATTGGTGAGAAAACAAGTTCGCTCTGATGGCAGACTTCCGCATCCTGGATTCGGGAGTGAAGGGCTCATTGGGAAATGTTTATGGCCCCAGCGGCTTCCCTGAGAAGCATACCTTCATTGATTTCCTCGCCTAGCTCAAGGATCAAACTGATGCTAGAAATTGGGTGATAGGAGGGGATTTCAACCTTATTTCCAACCTAGGGGAAAAGAAGGGTGGCAGAAGAACTTTGGATAAATATCAAGAATCATTTTGTGAGTTCCTGGATAAAATTCCCCTAGTGGATCTAGAGACAAGCACTGGGTGGTACACTTGAAACAATAAGAGGGGGGTGGGGGGAGCACCTGGTGGCCTCTTGCCTTGATCGATTCTTGGTTTCAGAAAAAAATATTCATAGGATAGGACAAATTGTGGCTGAAGTTCTCCCTGCAGCAGGCTCTGATCATTGGCCCATTTTCCTCACCTTGGATTGGTCAAGATCCTCTATGGGCAAGTCGTTCCAATTTGAGTAGTTCTGGCTAGAACATAAAGACTTCAAAGACCTTGTCAATCAATGGTGGCAGGAACTGGTCCCCCCTCTAGGAACAATTATGTACCACTTTCAGCAGAAACTTAAGACCCTAAAAGCTAAAATCTGCACGTGTAATAGGGAAGAATTTGGGAATATCTTTGAGGATAAAAAAAGGCTGTTAAGTGAGCTGGACCTCATAAACAAAAAAGGCATGGAAGAAGGTTGGAATGAGGACATGAAGGTCAAAGAGAAATACCTTTTGAGTCAAATAGAGGCAAGGGAAAGGCATGAAGGAATATTCTTGCAACAAAAAGATAGGGTTAAGTGCCTGCATGAGGGAGAAATAAATACCAAGTTTATCCATAATTCAGTGATTCAAAATAGAAGTAGTTCTCGAATCCAAAAACTCAGGAAAAGGGATGGCAGTCGAGCGGAAACCAGAAGGGAGATAGAGGCAGAGCTCACTCAACATTTCTCATAAATTCTCAGTGAGTATGCAGGGGACAGAGGAAGGGATATAGGAAATATCACTCGCCTAATCCCAAGGGTAGTCACTAGAGAAAACAACGAGATGCTAACCAAATCGGTGGTGATGTAGGAGGTAGAGGAAGTNTGAGATGCTAACCAAATCGGTGGTGATGTAGGAGGTAGAGGAAGTAGTCAATCAAATGGCCATAGGGAAACGTTTTGGGCCCGGATGGATTCACCTCCAATNAAGTTTTGGGCCCGGATGGATTCACCTCCAATTTTTTCCACTACTTCTGGGATCTTGTTAAAGAGAAGGTTCTTGAGATCGTTGAGGAATCCAAAAATAAGAAGGGAGTCCTCAAATATTTTAATGCAACCTTCCTAACCTTAATGCCCATGGAGGCAGGGGCGGACAGTCTGGACAAATTTCGACCAACAACCTTATGCAATTTTATTTACAAGATCATCTCCAAGTTAATAGCTAACTGTCTAAAACCTCTCCTTCCCAAGCTCATCATCCCTGAGCAGTCAGGGTTTGTGGAAGGAAGGAAGATTCTGGATGGGGCCATTCTTGTTCGTGAGGTTCTCCACTCACTCAAAAGCACGAGGCAACTAGGTATGATGATCAAGCTAGACATAGAAAAGGCTTATGACAAATTGAGTTGGAAGTTTCTAGAAAAAATGTTGGAGGCCTATGGCTTTTGCCAATGCTGGGTGGAATGGGTCATGGGATTAGTCACAACCCCCTTTTTCAACATTCTCTGTAATGGGTCACCAACTAGTACATTCTTGCCATCTTGTGGTATCATACAAGGTGATCCTTTGTCCCCTTTCTTATTCATTCTTATGGATGAAGGCATGAGCCTCCTTATCATTACATAGGCGAAGAGAGGAGAGATGAGGGGGCTTAAAGTCCATGATGGAATGACCCCTCAGACTCATCAAAAATTTGTAGACAATACCCTGCTCATGGGGCACCCTTCAGTCCAAGAAGCACAAAGCTTCAAAAAAAGCATGAACCTTTTTGCTAAGGCTTCTGGCTTGGATGTCAACCCGAATAAATCACAGGTCTTTTTTTTGAATACTGCTCTAGCCACTCAGAGGAATATCATTCATATCCTGGGTTTCTCGAAAGGATCTATGCTGTCTAAGTATTTGGGAATACCTCTTGGGGTGGGGAAGTTGAAGAAAACTTCCTGGCAGGAACTCCTAGATAAAATGAAGCAGAAGCTCTCAAGCTCGGTATTTCGACCCTTAAACTTTCCCAATAAGCTGATCTTAGTTAAAACTGTCATACAGGCTATGCCCATCTACCTTTTCTCGGTTCTCTTGGCTCCTAAGTCTATCCTCAAGGAAATCAGGAAGTGGAACTTTTTTTGGGGTGGTAGAGAGGTGAAAGCTAAATTTTCCCTGGTTTGCTGGGAAGAAATCTATTGTCCAAAGGAGCAGGGAGGATTAGGGCTCAGGGATCTTGAAGTTATGGCTGAGATCCAGGGAGAAAACGTTTGGTGGTGATGGGTAGATCATTCGTCTGAGCCTTGGGCCAAGTTGTGGCACATTGAATATGCTCGTGACAGGCCCATCCATCAACTGGTTAGGTTCAACGAGGCGCTGAGAGGATCCCCCATATGGATGAAAGCGGTGACTCGCAGGAATATTATACAAGACCATAGTTTCTGGGAGATCAAGGATGGTGGCAGTGATAAATATTGGGATGACTCATGGACTCAGCTCCCCATCCTTGGGAGAGACCCGAGATGGATACATATCAAGGAGAAGGCCATCGAGGAGGAAAGGTTTAGGTGAGCCAATCTTGGATGATTAGAAATTTAGAAGATCAGCGACAATGGGATTTTTAGGAAAAACCAAAGCTTACAAGTGCTAAGGATTGAGGGACTTTCCAGGAGGAACTACTCAAGCACTTTGTTAGATTTAAGGAAGACCTGGATATATTAAGGTGGGGATATACCGACAAGGGAACCTTTAGCATAAAGGAAGCTTACAATATCAGGCTAGGCAACAAGGTGGAGGATGACGAAATCTGGAAGAAGATATGGACCTCGAACCTATGGCCCAAGGTGGGGCTTTTCGTGTGGCTATTAGTTAGAGGAAGAATTTTGACAAGTGAAAACCTAAGACGGTGTCGTGTGTAGGGACCCTCTTAGTGCTGCCTATGCTATCAAGAGGAGTAATCTATGGGCCACCTCCTGGATAATTGTTCCTTCGCAACCTTCATATGGGACAAAGGGGCGATGGGTTTCAGAAGAAGCAATAGGCAGCGTGGCTGACCGGACCAAACCCTAAAAGAGTGGCACCCAAAATCCTTTAAGAACACAATCATCTGAACTATGTGGGACGCCTTCTCGGCCATGGCCATGTGGTGTCTTTGGAAAGAACAGAATGCTAGGATCTTTAGGGATCAACACAAGGATGTGGAGACGGTATGGAGGATGGTAAAGGACAATCTGCTATCATCCATCTGGAGCATGCAGTGGCATGATTAGGACAAGGTTATCTCTGTAGAGGAAACTCATATTACTGGGAATTGGGGACTCGACAGCTCTCAGATGGTTGTCCTTCAAAGACGTGACAAGATATGCAAACCATCCAGCTCAAATTTCTGGTCTACCCCGCCCCCTTAGGTATTTAAGCTTAACTTTGATGGTGCTTCGAGGGGAAATCCTGGGCCTGCAAGCTATGGTGGTATTTTCCAGGATCATAATGGTCGGATCATGACTATTTTTTTGGGAGCAATCGGTATGGACACTAATAAATCTGTTGAATTAGAAGGTTTGATTCATGGTTTTGAAGTTTTGATTCGAGGTGGCTGCTTCCTTGCGATCATCGAAGGAGACACGAGCATCCTTATCCAGATGGCCAAACAAATGGTGAGTGGACAGGCCAGCGAAAAGGTCTCCTTGAGTTGGCGCCTAGCTAGTAGGGATGCTTTTAAGGAACCAAACTCATTTCAAAGTGTATAAATGTTGGTGAATATTACGAATTCTTAAAATGCAAACTATAAAATGATTAGCGATATTTTTCAAAAAATATTTTAATTTCCAAGGATTTTATATCATTTATATAATAATTTGGCGATTTTTAAAGTGAAAAATTTTTACCCCATCAAAATTGGGCGAAACAGGGCTTCAAAAAATGAAAAATGTCGAATCTTTTTTGGGAGAAAAACATGGAAAAATAGCCCAGTGGGCTAAAATTTGCCCCTAAAATTATCCATGCTAGCCAGTAGGTTAGATTACCTTCGCAACCTGCTCCTTGCTCACATGGAGGTTTCCTTCAGTCATGTCAGACGAGAAGCCAACAAAGCAGCTAACTTGCTATCTAATGCATGCGTGGAAGGTACACTAGGTTTTCGCTATGACATAGTGGAGGCATTTGGGGTGGAAGAGTGGGCCCAACATTGTAGACAAGTGGCCTCCAAGGACCTAGACAGTAGACCACAGGTGTCTTGTCTAGACAATGGTAGTACAGATAGGGACATGAGACACGAGCATGCCAAGGATAGATCTCCCTAAATGCCTCGTGGGAGCTACTGGTTAAATGATCAGATCAGATGGTGGTTGTCCTTTACCATCATTATGGTTTATGCTGCAGAGAATGATGAGATGGGCGAGATAAGGCAAGATCACAGGAGGTACGCAGTAGACGAAGGTATGATGGATCTTGATATTATGATAAGCCTGATGCGAGCAATGTATGAGGTTATGAAGGCTCTCACACATCCACCCTCCATTTATTCTGGGATGGCTTGGCCATCCACCACCCTTCATCATTTGTGAGGTTCTTGTGCTTTAGAGCCATGCTTTTTCTTTGGTTTTCCCTTTGGTGTCTATTATTCAGGGCGTGTCTTGGCTCTGCTCCCTGTATCTGTTCTGCATTCCCCTCCCTTTCCTTATGGTTCCCAAGTGGTCGGTTAGAATGGATTCAGGCGTTGGGGAAGCTTCGGCTCACCTGGACCACAAGGGGAAGGGTATCTTGAGGCAAATTCATCAAGCAACAATGGCCCAACTTCAGGCCCAGGAGGTAGTAGAGTTTTTCAAGGAGCATGTCCCACGTGGCATTCGTCTGGAGGTTGAGAAGGTGGTAGGGGAGCTTTGGGAAGAGGTGAAGCTCATGCCGAAGGAGAGCCTACACGAGGAGGTTGCAGACTAGGCCCATGCACCACGACAGAAAGAGTCTCTGCATACGACCGTCTGCTGATGATATATTGGGTGACCATGCGATTGGTGGGACATTCCTCAGTTGTGCAAGAATCCAAGTGTGAGGGGGATTAGGAACCGATGAAGGCTTGGAAGGAACATAACAGTGAGTGCCACCTCATGCACTAGAAGATTGATGTCCTTGCAGCCAAGCTGGGCTTTCCTTTGTATTCTGTCGGACGAGGACCGATGGAGTATGTGCGACCACAGGTGAAGGGTAGTCGATGTGGAAAAACGAGTGGGGGAGAATATGCAGGAATTCAGGGCAAAGCTGGCCCCCAAAATGCCACTACTGTTTCGGCCTCGGCTATCTATCCTGGTTTGGGCATCTGCCCTCTAGATCGGGTTTGAGTTTTCCTTTTTTTGTCTATGCTTCTAGTAATGTCTATCCCAGAAATAATAGGGGGTTTCTTGATGATGGCCAGTAGTAGATGTTTTGTTATACAGTTGGTTTATGGGGGTTTAAGATTCACTAGGCGAACTAGAGTCTCTGAAATTTTGTGGGAAGGGAATCTCTGTAATCTGATAGAAAAAGTTGTGATGCATGTGTGTAGAAGTCCTGGGAAAACTCTGTATTTTTTTGGGGAAGAAAGAATAGGTCTGGTACTGGAAGGTGTCGAGGACACTCCGGCCTTTTGACTGACAGAGACGATATCTGATATGTGATGTTGTTTCTGTAAAGTAATACAATGCTTTATTTACAAAAAAAAAAAATGAAGGTGAAATAAGAATGGGTTGATCCTTCTTGTTATTGCTATATGTCTTAGAAAGTGTCTCTCTTTCTACTCGGTGAGAAAATAAGCATTTCTTTCTAGTATCTTTGTTCAATTTTTAAATAATTCGTAAAGAAATTTATAAATTACACATGCTTCATCATTGATTTGTTTTATTATTTTTTCTTATTATCAACTAAATGGATAGTCCATATAGATTACTAACTAATATAATTATAAACCCTTATCCAACTATAGTTGGAAAGATCCACATGCTTGTTTGATAGTTGGAAAGATCCAACTATCAACCCTTATCCTTTACCACTCTGTGGGTGAATCCTGGTGAACCCCACAGCCTGAAGTTGGAAGTGTATGAAATCTATTTTCTACGGACTCACATAGCAAGTTACAAACGACTTCCCACGTATATTCCAGGCCTCTATAGGTTCCTGAAAGCTTAATGTGTGGATTAACAGAAAGCTCCACTGCTTTGGTAAAGTAACAAGGTACAGAAGGGCTAATAAAGGTCCATGGGTAGAAGTGAAAGGTTTATGTGGGAATGGGTAATGTGATAAAGCGTATGGAACAGCAAGCGTAACAGATTTGGTGAATCCTTCTGGCATAAACACTAATATGGAAATCCAAACACTAATATAGAAATCCTTTATCCTTTAAAGAAAGGGTGGCCAAAAATTCTCTATTTGAACCAAAAAAATTGGACCTTTTCAAAGAATGGGTGTTCATCCCCTCCCCTATCAATCCCTTTGTCCCAAACCATGATATAGGCCAACCCCTTTGTCCCAAACCATGATATACGCCCCTTCCACCATGATATACGTCAACCCCTTTGTCCCAAACCATGATATACGTCCCTTCAAGAGAATGGGTGGTCAATCCTTCCATGATTGAAGCCTGAGACCCTCTTCCCAT
>LPNX010276364.1:0-13650 GCA_001517045.1 Pseudotsuga menziesii
CCTCCCTCCACCTATTACTAGCGCAACGACGTCCCAGTTCCTAGTCACAACAAAAGGTACATGTGTCAAGATACCGAGTTAGGAAATTGTTTCCAGGCAATTTCCAAAAATGGTCCTTTGAAAACACTCTACACAAGACTTTAATAAAAACCCTATGGCCAACATACTATTACAAGAACTAAGAAAAATCTATACAATTTACTATCAATAAAAAAAAATTGTACAATCTTATTCTCATATATATATATATATATATATAACCGATACTAATATTTTAGAAAGTGAATGAAAAATACGTCATCATTTGATCAAATATGTATAAAGAAACAATTTTCAATCAAACCCAATTACTATTAGTTAGCAAAATTAGTTCCTCACAACAATGAAAAGATAAGTATATTTAAAGAGAGTTAAATAGATAGAAAATGTGAACATGAATGTAGAGAGTATACACTATTAACATTGACAAATTATACAACCAACAAGTTTGAGTTCACACACTTGTTAATGACAAGTCGCACATGTGCTAATTACTAGAAAGTTTACATCTACTAAATTCTACACACCCAAACAATATGAATGATAATTACTAAACATTGAAAAAAAATAGTAAAAATTTATAAAATGCTCACAATGCTCAATAAAAGTATGAAGATGAAGTATGCAATATGAGTAAAGTTACAAAGCTGATAAGTTTATATAGACAAAAAAAAAGTAATTTTCGATGAACAAATTATGTAATAAAATTATAAAAAATTGAAATCCTATGTAAAAGCATCAAAGATGAACAATGTTATATAGGTGATAAGTTTAAAATATAGTAAAAATCTATTAGATCCAGAAATCTAGATCTATTAATAATAAAAAATTATAAAAAATTCAGAATTGGTAAGATAAAGTTATGAAAATTGATAATAAAAAATTATAATTTTTTTTCAAATATAAAAATCAACAAAACTATAACAATTATAAATTTAAAATACAATTATAAATTTAAAATACAAAATATAAAATTATTAATTTAATTTGATACTTAAAAGATACATTAATTTCAAATATTCTAACCAAGTTAAACTATAAAATCTATAAATTTAAAATACAGAATAAACAATGTTAAAAAAGCAAATTCAAATATTCTAACCAAGTTTAAGATATTTATAATGATATGAACCCAAAAAAACCCTTAAAAAATAACACATTTCTCTACCAAATAATTTTATACCAAAATTTATGAGCTACCATTAAGCCTAGTGCAAATTGATTTATCATTTTAGTAAAGCACATAAACCTTTCAAATCTAATCTCAATATGCGACTTAAAAATAATAAAAATAAAATTCATTCACTCTCCCCTTTATGTTTAAAAATAATATATACCCTAATCACTTAATGTAACTCATAATCTTTGAATAAATCAGAATTAATAAATAACTTAAAATTAAAAACAAATTTAATCATTTAATGTAACTCATAATCTTTAAATAAATCACAAATAATAAATAACTTAAAATGATAAAAATAAAATTCATAAAACATAAATTACATAAATATGTTTAAATCAAACTCTTTCGCATATAATTACTCAGTAGGATTTGACATAGTTGAACAGTAGCATTTGACAGAGTTGCTGTTGTTGAGTTTTCTGCTAATAGGGGATGCAATTAGTATCGGAGAAATCGAGGCCGCAGGCATATTCTTTCCATTCTTGACACAGGCATATTGTTTCCAGGCCGCGAGGGACCGACATTTGAAAATGTGCCTTCCTAGGAGAGGAACATTGTGATAATAGGAGAGGGACATTGTGATACTAGGGCATTTGAAAATACAATCTAATGCAAGGAAGAATGTAAGCAGATCCAGTTTTTTCTAAGAACGGGAAGGGTCACACTCTATAGTAAAAGGTCATACTTTTACGAAATGGAATTTTTCAACGGTAACTTTTATAAAAAAATTCAAAAAATTAATATTTTCTGTATTGATAGAGTTTTATACGATAATTATTTTAATTTGTTAAATTAAAAATAAATAAATATTTTTAAAAATAGAAATTAAATGTTATATAAATATAATAATTTAAAAAAAATATTCTTCTATAAAATAATGTGTAAATATTTTAACTAAATATTCATAAAACCTAAAACATTTAGATTACATCAGCATTTTCTAATATATAATAAGTCTCAGTGTTTGAAAATTCCAGACCTTCAAATAAGGAGCTGAGCTACTTGTAAGTAAATAAAAATAAAACATTTAGATTACATAAGCATGTCCTAATATATAAAATGTAAGTGCTTAGAAATTTCAGAGGTTCAAATAAGGAGCTGAGCGACCTGTAAGTAAATAAAATAACTGAGCGACTTGTAAGTAAATAAAATAAGGAGCTGAGCGACTTGTGCAGAATTGAGAACTGTGTGTATCGGTTAATACTGAGGGCAACCAATGATAAACGAGGGCAACCAATTCAATTTATCATGTAAGTAAATAAAAAAGTTAGTTTTTAAATCTAAAAACATATTTAAAATTTAGAAATATAAATAGAATTATTCAATAAATATTATTGAATTTATCTATATAATATTTTTTTTTTAAATGTTATAACATTTACATTTATAAGTATAATATATTGTAAAATCAACCATAAATAAAATAATTTATTTATAATAATATTATTATACAATAAAAGCATTATGCATAATGATTTCCGGGTTCGGAGAATTAACTTAAATAGGAAGCGTGTCTGTATGTAAACACGGGGGAGAATAATACCCTTTAAAAAAATTACAAAACATTAAAACCAGAACGTATTGAAAACGTATTGGAATGAGAAAACAAGATTATTCAGTCCTTCTATGCCCTTAATTAGAGGTTCAATATTAGCTAAAAGATTATCTAAACCTGCATATGAGGAATTCGAAAGGTATTGAGAGGAACCTGTTGATGAGCCTCCCTCTTCACCATAAAACTCTCTCTGTGCTACCAAGAAGCAGCTGGAAACAAGAAACAAAAATAAAGAGATGTAAGAAAACATATAAATTAGGTATTGCACGCACTTAAGGGAATATAATAATAGCATTGGCTTACTGTGGTGAAATTTGCACCCAGCAGAATCCATGCATAACTAAATGTAGCTCCATCGCTCTGTTGCAGTTCGATAACACATTTATAGAAACTTAAAACATAGGGTTTCTAGAGTATTAGATGGGCTATGAAGTTGAATTCATGGAGCTGAGAAGCCTGTAGGTCTGCATTAGATTGAAATGAAATAAAATTTATCTCTCTCCTCCTCTCTCTGTGTGAGAGATGACCAGCCATAGAGTTTGAATGTGTTGTGGATGCTCTGCCTTCTCCAATTAAACCATAATGTATGAATATTTGTTAACTTGAAATAATTTTCAACCTCCGTGGCATCCCCGTGAATCAATCCATTCAGGTGCCTATTTTCTCAAGCTACAGCAACCCAAAACACAAATATGAATTACGCAACCCAGAATTAATGTAGTTTTCATGTGTCTTATGAGATTTCACGGAAAGGATAAAATACACACCCACCTAAGTTCAATCGGCAAAAACCCCGCCAGGACGGGATGGTTAGAGAATCAGATCCGGGGCCTATGCAATGCAGCTTCCATATGAATGCGCCCATATGTGCAAAACGCCTTTGCTTAATCTGAATCGTGTTGCCTGTCAAAAATGCGAAGGAGAAAGGAAAATAAAAATCCAGTAAATCCAAAATTCATTACATAACTCAAATGAAGGAGTCGTCCATGGAAAAATGGGTATATTTCATGCACAAAGAGTAAAAAGAGCTGCGCAATTTCACTCATACAGAGTAAAAAGAGCGGCAGAAACATACTAAATTACAGATATGAAAGCTAATAATAATAACAAGGGTTTTGAAGAAATAGTGTGAAAACTAACGGGTTGAATTTCAAATCTAGCTTCCTTCGCCTGACTCATAATGGAATTTACCAAAATTCTAGAAACCTACTGCTCTCCCTTATCCCAATAGATACATCTGAAGCTGCGAACATAGAAACCCTCGTCAGCGCTCTCCCTTATCCCAATGGATCCATCTGAAGCTGCGAACATAGAAACCCAACATGTAGAACCTATTTGAACCTGCGAAAAACTAGTGCCCTCCATAAAACAAATAATTTCTGATATACATTTCATGAATCTTACAGAAATTCAAGAGAAATATGTATTGAAATATATACTATTACCATACAACGGCTACTCAATATGCGTTTGTCAGCATGCTTTTGTAATAACATTATGATATGGATAGCCCTCCATGCGCATCTTTTGCAACGGGGAGGATTAAAGACATCACTGACGGTGTAAATATCCATAAAGGTTTTGATTCATGGTGTCCATGTCGGATATTTTTAAGGTTGATTTTGACGTTTTAGAGTTTTTTACGTGTATAATATATTTAAAATAAATAAAATAAAATAAGTTATTTATAATAATATTATCATAGAATAAAAGGATGCAAGCATAATGATTTCCGGGTTTGGAGGAATTAAGTTAAATAGGAAGCCGCGAGAATAAAACCCTTTTAAAAAAATTACAAAACATTCAAACCAGAAATAGGAAGAATAATACTCCATTGAAAACTTATTGAAATTAGAAAACAATATTATTCAGTCCTTCTATGCCCTAAATTAGAGGTTCAATTTTAGCTAAAAAATTATCTAAACCTGCATCTAAGGATTTGGAAAGGTATTGAGAGGAACCTGTTGATGAGCCTCCCTCTTGACCATAAAACTCTCTCTGTGCCACCAAGAAAACTGTCTCTGTGCTACCAAGAAGCTGGAAACAACAAACAAAAATAAAGAGATGTAAGAAAACATATAAATTAGGCATTGCACGCCCTTAGGGGAATATAATAATAGCATTGGTTTACTGTGGTGGTGAAATTTTATAAAAATATTTGCACCTAGCAAAATCCATGCATAACTAAATGTAGCACCATCACTATGTTGCTGCTGCATATAGACAACACGTCTGCGCTACACATTTATAGAAACGTAAAACATCTGTTAACAGGTTTCAATTGTATTAGATGGGCTATGAAGTTGAAAACATGGAGCTGAGAGGCCACTAGCTCTGCATTAGATTCAAATGAAATAAAATTTATACCTCTCCTCCTCTCTGAGTGAGAGATGATCAGTCAGAAATTGAATGTGTTGTAGCTGATTCCTTTGTGGATGGTCTGCTTTCTCCAATTAAACCATAATCGAGGAATCTTTTTAAACTTGAAATAATTTTCAACCTCCATGGCATCCCCGTGAATCAACCCATTCGGGTGCCTATTTTCTCATGCTACAGCAACACAAAACAGAAATATGAAATAACCAACCCAGAATTATGTTATGAGATTTCACGCACCCACCTAAATTCAATCGGCAAAGACCCCGCTAGGACTGATGGTTAGAGAATTAATCCCGGGGCCTATGCTATGCAACTTCCATATGAATGCCTGGATATGCGCAAAACGCCTTTGCTCAATCTGAATCGTTATGCCTGTCAAAAATCCAAAGGAGAAAGGAAAATATAAAAAGCCAATAAATCCAAATTTCATTACATAACACAAATGAAGGAGTAGTCCATGACGAAATGAGTATTAAAAGTCCGGTGGAAGGGGCTATTTCATCCCCAAAGAGTAAAAAGAGCTGCACAATTTTATCCACATAAACATTATAACAACACCAATTAATAACTATAACATACTAAATTATGGATATGTAAGCTAATAATAATAACAAGGGTTTTCAAGAAATAGTTTGAAAACTAACGGGTTGAATTTCAAATCTACCTTCCTATGACTCTAAGTGGAATTTACAAGAAATCTAGAAACCTACGGCTCCCACTTATCCCAATAGATCCATCTGAAGTTGCGAACATAGTAAAACCCAACAGGAATACCTTGAAGCTGCGAAAACTAGTGCCCTGCTGTAAAACCAATAATTTCTGATCTACATTCCATGAATCTTACTGAACCCAACATGAATCTGTATTGAAAATATATTATTAAAACAACAGCGTAAAAAAGAAAAGAAAGAACACCTTGCCACTGAGATATCGAGAGCCATGGATCACTTCATTGATGGCCATACCCAACGACCGTATTATGAAGTCGGCGGCCATGGAGAAGGGCTTCTCTTATTTCGAGAAACAATAGTAGAGACGATGGAGCTGTGAACACAGCAATCCTCATAACCCACCATGAATATGTACTGAAATCCTCTGATCAATATTCCATGAATCTTACAGAACCCACCAGGAACCCTAAACCCTAAACCGATTGTTCTTGCTCGCTTCCTTATCCCAAGATATCCAATTTGGCAAATAAAGGGACAACACCATATGGATCTACGAACAGAGAAAGAGAAACAGTGTGCTCTGCAGTAAAACGAGACACCTTACTATCTAATCAACTTCGAAATCTCCACGAAGACCCGAATATCTAATCAACTTCGAAATCTCCCAGATCTGAAATATGAGTGAACCTAACCGTCTGAATTTTGAATTTCAAACTTCAAACTGTACGCACACCCTTGGATCCCAATCCATTAAACGATTTTTGCTTTGATAAATCAACGTTCCTTTACAACGGCTATGCTTTTGTGAGGGTGCTTTTGTGATAACATTATGATATGGACAGCGCTCCATGCACATCTTATGCAATGTGGAGGATTAAAGATATCGCTGATGGTGTAAATATGGATAAACGTTTTGGTTCATGGTGTCCATGTCAGATATTTATAAGGTTGATTTTGATGTTTTAGAGACGTTTCTCTCTCCCCATGAAGTGTGATATATGAAATCGTTCAATGACATGTTACCATTTGTAAAACATTGCAGTTTAGATCTGCAAAATAATGTAAATATGATATTTGTTTTTTTTATTTTGTTATGTAGTGAAAACTGTTTCAATTATATCTTTTACTAAAGTGATCTTTCGGTTCTGATTCTAATATTAAAATTTATTTCTTGTATTATTTATTTTGAAAATAATAATAAATAAATATAATTTGTAATGTTCATTTTGTTTTGATTTTGTGTTTCATTATTTTATTTTATTATTAATTATCTAATATTTTATTAAAGATTTTTCTATGTTTATGGGGATAGCATTAAATTTTGATTTATATTAATTTTGTCAAAAAATTAAAATTTAAAATTTAATAAAAATTGATTAAAATTTTAAAATAAATTTTATTAACTTTTAATTATATATATTTTTTCAATATAAAATTAAATAATAATCTTAAATAACATATTTTAACTATATTTCTATAAAATTAAAGAGTAATCCTAAAAAATAAGTACAACGAGGAGAATATTTTTGCCGCCATGATGCGACCATCTCTTTCCTTCGCCTTGTTTTTCGTTTAAGTTCACATCACGATAATTGTTGAAAGGTGAAGGCTAGAGATTGCTCGCACCAAAGGCATCTTTTAAGTGTTCAAACTTGTTGATTTTATAAAAGTATCTTATCCAAATATTTTATTTTATTTTAATTTTGTGAAAAGATTCAAAAATTTAAATTTAAAATAAAATATTAAAATAGAATTGATTGACTTTTAATTATATATATTTCAATATAAAATTAAATAATAATCTTAAATAATATATTTTAATTATATATTTTTTCCATATAAAACTAAAGAATAATCCTCAATAATATAAGTATAATGAGGAGAATATTTTTTGTAGCCATGGTATGACCATCTCTTTTCTTGCCTTGTTTTTTGTTTAAGTCGACATCACCATAATTGTTGAAAGTGAAGGCTTAAGATTGATCTCACCAAAGCATCTTTTAAGTATTCATACTTGTTGATTTTATAAAAGTATTTTATCGAAACATTTTATTTTATTTTAATTTTATTAAAAGATTCAAAAATTTAGATTTAAAAAAAATATAAAAATAGATTTGATTGATTTTTAATTATATATATTTTTCAATATAAAATTAAATAATAATCTCAAATAATATATCTTAATTATATATTTTTTCCTATATAAAATTAAAGAGTAAGCCTAGATAATACAAGTATAATGAGGAGAATATTTTTGTCCCCATGGTGTGACCACCATAATTGTTGAAAGCTGAAGGCACACCATAATACCATAATTGTTGAAAGTTGAAGGCACACCATAATTGTTGAAAGGTGAAGGCTTGAGATTGCTCACACCTAGGTTCACACCAAAGGCATCTTTTAAGCATTCATACTTGTTGATTTTATAAAATTATCTTATGCAAACATTTCATACATTATAGCTTTTGGTTTTAGAATGAATTGAGTGAATTAATTCACTTTTCCTCATTATATTAGTAAATAGACTATATAGGGAAAGGTCTCTCTAGCAATAGAAATCTTAATATATATATATATATATATATATATATATATTCCAATACAAAATTAAATGTATATCTAAGTAATATAAGAAATATGAGAATAAATATTAATCGCGACTAATGTGTGAAATCCTAGCCTCCGAAATGAAGTACTCTTCCTTCCTTCTCTAAAGAGATTTAATCTTCCAAGTAGGAACACTAGCTAGAGGTGTGTGTAGCATACCCATAAACATGAACAAATTCTTGTGGTGGGAAGTATAGAATTCTTCTTTTAAATAATTCAACCACACCAATTAAGTTAAACTCATTGATTAATTAACCATAATCATTCTTTAAAGATTAAGAGCGTAGAAAACACAATTATTCCAACGCGAACTCGCATAAGAAAATCTCACTAAATACTATAATAAGACATCAACGCTATATTAGTTGCTTGGTGATCCTTTGAACAAAATGACAATTATATATAAACCTTCTCCTTTAGTTATGGTTAACACACTCCAACATAGATTATATTGTACTCGATCTCCTAGGAACAATCATTGGAGGTGAAGTATGAGTCTCATAAGTCGGTTGAGGAGCAAAAAACAAGGCTAGATGAATTTAGATGATAAAATAAAACTAATTTAAAAAATATGTTCATATACAAAGTGATTTCACTATACTTGTCTTCCGAGGATTAGTCTAATTCCTTTCTACCATTGGAACACATTATGTTCATCCACCACTTGAAAATCATGTTAATTCAATGTACACATTAGCACTATAAACCTATTATAATTCTAGCAATGTAAGCTACCTAATAATCTAGAGACGTGATAAAGTATTTCCATAAACAAGTTTAACCTTTACACATACTACACTAATCTTAAAAGGACTTGTGTGGCTGAAAAATTGACTTCGACTTTCCACCCAACCATAGGGTGCAATTGACGTATGTTTTTCTTGTCTAAAGCCACCCCCGAGTTGGGGAACGAATCCACGAGGGTAAAGATATAACTAGAACCCCTCCAAGGGTCTCTAAACATGATCTATAGGTCCAACCACTCCTTTATATAATATAAATAAGTAAAGTCATTGTAGTGAATTAGGAGCTAACCAGGCCCACAATCAAGATAGTTTTTACAAAAAATTCATGGAATTTACAAGAAGACACAATGATGCATACACACCAATCACACATCTCTTATCTTGGAGGTTGTATCGATCCACATATTACAAATTAGTTTAAATTTCAAACACCTGCAGAGACTTGTTCTACCTACTAACGCGGAGGTCAAATTCAAAAATCCAGCGCACACAATAGTTGGTTTACCCACTATGGAAAATAAAAATAGGCATATCTATTCAAACTCAAATGCAGGCATTGTTTTATCATTTTGCAGCCACATACTTCAGATATGATCCATCTAAACACAGATAAAGGACATGCTATAAATCAATATTCAGATCTATAATATACATAAGCAAACTAAGAGGGTGTTGCAATTCAGATCTAAGATATAGATATATAAAAATGCAAACAAATTTAGTAATTGAATGAAAAGATATTTAACTCAGAGGTTAACAAGAATTCGTACAATACAGGTCTCATTCCCAATTCAAAAAGAAAAATATTTAAATCATCCTTAAAATTAATTCATATCTAAATTTGAATCTAATTCCACACACACATCGATTTTAATCGAAAACATTTATTGCAGATACTTTAATTCTGCATCTGAATCCAACTCAACATGCAAATATTTCATCATAAACAAATACTTCAGATCTTAGTCTCAAACAAAATCAATACCCAAATAATTACCCATTCAACACACACAGAGGTTAAATCAGAAACAAATACTTCATATCTGAAGGTGGTAACAAATCGCAGGCACGATAAAGTCGAGATTTCCCTACGATGCAGATTGTATGTAAGTTTTAATTTGCAAACTCATATATGAAAATGATAACGAAATCATAGGAACAAGAGACAAACATACAAAGACAATTTTTTGATCTAAGTAGGAGGTATGCAATACACACATACATTCAAGATCTTATGTTCCAAATCTTACCAAAACACATTAATAAAAATGCAGGATATATATATTCCAGATCTAATAGCAGGTATGCAATACACACATTTCTTAGCTTAATAAAAAAATGCATGCACAATATATATATATATATATATATATATACCATATCTTATAGTAGGTATGCAATATAACCACCATTCCTTATCTTAAATAAAACTGCAGGAATAATATCTATATATATATATATATATATATATACAAGATCCAAATCATCATTAAAAAAAAACAGCAAAAGAGTTAGTCTTTTTGCATATATGATCCTTCTTCAAAACATAGGAACATGAATTTTTTTGCAAATATGATCCGCCTTCAAAACGCGGGCACAAGAATTCGTTTTGCAGATATGATCCTTCTTCAAAATGCAGGAACAATTCATGTTCCAAATCTACTTAAAATGCAAGGAACAATATATGTTCAAGATCTAAATGCATGTAAACACATACATGAGTAATCAAATGGTATTTCTATTAAAAGGAAAAAATTTCAAGATCTTACAACAATGCGATGGATGAATTGGGATTTCAGATCCATGTAAGAGAAAACATAGGAAGTTTAAATGAAATGGGAACAAGTTCCCTATAACTAGGATCACATTACTCTCATGTTTATGGAGAAGGGGACAATGAGGCTCGACTCTCTAATGAGACCCTCACTCATAACCCAACTGTTGAATAAATTGTTTATTTAAAAAGATAATATATTAATTGGTATTTTAT
Organism: Pseudotsuga menziesii; assembly: GCA_001517045.1. Lineage (NCBI taxonomy): Eukaryota > Viridiplantae > Streptophyta > Pinopsida > Pinales > Pinaceae > Pseudotsuga > Pseudotsuga menziesii. The sequence continues at coordinate 11,171 of LPNX010276364.1, forward strand.
TTCTACTATATCAATTATATACTTTTCTTTTATAAAACATTTTATCAAGAGGTAATTAAATCATATTTTGATTTTTTAATCTAAATAAACACTTACCCGCAACAATTAACAAGTGTTCATGCAATTAAATCTCATCCTACTCTTATTTAATGCTTATAAGCTCATTGTTAGAATGAGGCAAATATATATAAATAATTTATTGAATAATTACGTGAGTATCAACACTTCCTTTTCTTCTCATTCCCATAGCGTCATGATGACAACATGTCATATTCAGCTTGGATTCCCAAGGATTCCTAACAATTGAACTCTCCCCCTACTAGATTTGAGTCCAAATCATTCTTTTGTCGAGTCATTATTTGAGCCTTCTAGACCTATCAATTGTATCCATGAATTTTATGAAGTTAGAATCTTAACTTACAATGTCGTTTACTTACACTTTGTGTTTTTGTGTTGAGGTAGAAAAAAGGGATGTTACATCCTTTCCCCTTAGAACTAACACTAGCCTCAGTGTTTCCTGTTCATCGAATCCTTACCTTCATTCCCTCTTGAGGTTCTCATTACTTGTTTCTACATCCTTTGTGACATTTTCCAACCTTTTTGTCTTTTAACTTGTTATTTGCACTACATCACGAGGTCTACCTAGTGTATTATCATAATAATACATACTTGTCATTTTAACAAAGGAATGAAAAAAAATGTTTTACTTAACCTTTTAAAGTGTCATTCTTCAATTTAATTCTTAGGAGACATTATTTTTAGTCAATTCTCGACTTTTCATACATACTTAATCCTTAGATTCATAGATAACCAACCCCAAAGTATAACATACTTTAAGTGCATATGCACAAATTAATTTCAACACTTTAATTTTCTTGATTTACATCGATTGGTACTCCTATTTATTCTAGTCGCCAATAGGTAAGCATATTTACACATAGAAGAAGTACTTACATCACATATAGGTTTTACAAGTATTATTCTTGTAAGCGTCTTTATGGTCTCTTCAATTTTCCTCCATCCAAGAAAGCACTCCAAGTGCTAATAATACTCTGAGTACTGATCCACACTACCCAACATGAGGATTATGCCCTTCTTAAGGCGTATCTCCTACCTATTATATTCAAGGTGCTTCACCAAGCTCAAGTGCTTCCTTTCTTAGACACCAGAATACCTAGAGGTTCTTTACAGATCCCTCACTCTCGTGGAAATCCTCTTACATCATGCATGCATGTAGAAATTAGTCTATCCTGATGTCTTACATGTGGGCATCCCCATAGGATGCATACTGGTGCCTAGTTGGAAAAGGGTAAAACATGCACCTCCTGTACAAATGTGCACCTAATGTACAACCATGTACATCCTATAAAAACATGTACCTCCTATATGTTAATCTTTTTAGTTTCTCATAGAAACCAACTTTATGTGTACCAAATATCTCTCATATCATTAGATTGTTTGCAGTCATGGGACCTCAGTTCCCATCATGGATCTCTATATTATTTCCATCACCAAGTCCCAATACCTGTAGTTATCCATAAATAGTTAGTCACAATATCGTACCATCAAATCGTATAGCACTAATATTTCATGTTACAATTTTCCCACTGATAAAATATTTCAATCAAATTTCAGTTATTCATGATGGCTATCTATCTATGTTATCATTTATTTTTGTAATCCTGGGTAATCAATCACACAACCTCCAACATAATTATTAATATTTACTTTTTTACCAATGTACGTGCACAATCTAGATGCAACATTTTCTTTCTTTATGCACAATTCCTGTTCACTTAATGCTCATAATCTTGTTGTAATCACACTTTGTCAATACGCTCTATCTTCTCACATTATTATGTTTTTTGTACTATTTACTTTTACATGCATATATCCATTATTTATATTTCTCCTTCAGTACACTAATCCTAACACATACCTTACTTTTCATAATCTTGAAGGAATATTAAATTTGTCAATTCTAATACTAGCTTAACTACAACATGTCCCCTCTTCAAACATCATTAACATGAGAGATAAACTTTCTATGTACCAAATTATTCTAGCATAATCCCGACATTTGACTTGCATTTTTCTCAGCATTATGCATAATAATAGTAAAATTTTCTTGCATAGATATTCCTGTTTCCATTACAATTAACATGCATTCATTTCCTTATTGGAATATTTTGCAATCTCTATACCATAATGAAACCAAACATTCTCTGAAGCGTACATGTTTTCTCATAGTAATGATTCCTTCTTTCTACACATAGGACAATATGCATGTCAATAATTATTTTAAGATTCTAAACATGGTACATATTCCCCAAGAAAATATCGACCGTTTACAACCTAAGAGGGATTTGAAGTTGTGGGATTCTCATGACATTTTCTCTCATTCGAGTAATGTCACATTAGCTTCATAAATATATTCAATAATCAAATTCAATAGTTCAACAATATATATCCAAAAGGTA
>LPNX010276378.1:7189-89991 GCA_001517045.1 Pseudotsuga menziesii
AGTTATGAGATGGAACTATGGTTTAGTGACCTCTTTACAAGTTATGAGATGGAACTAGAAACACGTGTACGCGTACAAATTGAAAACCAATTAGGGTTTCATGAATTACAAATTGCATGCTATCAGTAGGGTTGACAAGTTATGAGATGGAACTAGGGTTAGTGACCTCTTTACAAGTTATGAGATGGAACTAGAAACACATGTACATATACAAATTGAAAACCAACTAGGGTTTCATGAACTACAAATTGCATGGTATTACTAGGGTTGAAAACTTATGAGATGGAAGTAGGGTTAGTGACCTCTTTACAAGTTATGAGATGGAACTAGGGTTTTATGACCTCTTTACAAGTTATGAGATGGAAGTAGAAACACATGTATATGAACAAATAGAAAACCAACTAGGGTTTCATGAACTACAAATTGCATGCTATCACTAGGGTTGACAAGTTAGTGGATGGAACTAGGGTTTTATATGGCATATTAGTATGTTAGTATGGTATGATGTTAGTATCATAGGGTATTGTAGGGTATGATGTTAGTATTGTAGGATATGGAATAGTTTATTAGTATGGTATGGTATGTTAGTATGGTATGATGTTAGTAATTTATGTTACATGTTATGTTATGGTATGTTAGTATTGTAGGGTATGATATGGTATATTACACATGCATGCATGACTTAGAAGTAGAAACAAATGTACATGATGTTAAAGTTAGTGGTATGGCTATGATGTTAGTGTATGTAATTTAGGTAGTGTATGGTATGGTTATGATGTTAAGAAGTTGAGGATAGCCATAATGTTAAAAAGTTGATGATAGTTAAATTTAGGTAGTTGTATGGTATGGTTATGGTGTCTAGTTATTATCTCCCATGAATTACTTAATCGTTACTTGATCTTAGTTGGATGAGTCATAAATTATTCCTTTAAGTATTGGAAATTCATACTAGCACATAGGTGGACCACACATATCATAATATCACATAGGTGAACAACACATATCATGTTCCAAAATCAAGTCAACCATATATGTATAAATTTGAACCTTGCTTTATATTATATATGTATACAAATAATGTTACAAAAATTGGCATGCCACATGGCCATAATACAAAATAGTGGATAAAACTGTACATGTGTGTGTATACAAACAAAAAGTTACATGTATGCACCCCCCATATACATTTATTCTATTTACCCCCCCTTTCACTGTCACTGTCAATGCCTGTTAAGAAGTCTATATTTATCTTTCGACTGCTTATTGGTGATCCACACATTGAACAAGAGGGACATGTCGCATTAGTGGAGACTGCAGAAAAATCAAAATTTGTAAGTTAGTTTACTAACCTATAAAAATTCTATGTACATTTGTTAAAATTCCAAACCAATATAACATTTTTACTTAATATACGTGAGTAATTAATGGTGGGTCGTGGTGCCTCACTAGCAATGACCCCGATTGGTCGCTCTTCAAGCACCACTTGCTCACTATCAAGCTTCATACAAAAATATATATGCTAATGTCAACAAATCAATGGGTGCACAAAAAACATACTTGAATGTACAAATAAAACTATATTACATGGAGGGATAATGAATTTTTCAAAGAAATTGAGACATACATGTACATTGGGGGGGAGGAGAGGTGGGTGAGAAACGACCCTGATTAGGTGCTCTTCAATAACCACTTGTTCACTATCAAACTACATAAAATAATATATATGTCAATGTCAGCATATCAATGGGGGAAACAAGGAAAAACATACTTGCATGTACAAAAAGAAATATAAGCAAGAGTTGTAATATATAAATATACTTGGGGGAGGTGAGGAGGTGTGTAACCAATGGGTCGAATAACTATCAATGGGATAAAAGGATTTATGCATGCATTAGCGAAGAAGTTTGCTTGTTGGAAAGCATCATCAAAATCACGTTCCTACTTACAAAAGGATAAATATACAATTAGACAATTTCAAAAAATTAAAAAAGTACATGTTGAATCATTAAAATCACAATTAAAAGAAAGAGATCCATAAACGTACCTTCTAGCTCATCAGAGTTGGGTCACCGATTTGGTTCTCTTCAAGCATAGTGCCTCACTAGAAGCCTACATAAAGTAACATATGTAAATTTCAGATAATAAAAAGAAAATGAGACATATATACTACATGGATAGAAAATGATGTTTTCAAAGAAAGCGAAACATACATGTACCTGGAAGGGGGGAAGAGGTGGGTTTTCAACAACCTCGCTTTGGTGCTCTTCAAGTACCATTGGCTCAATAGATTCCTCCATAAAGTAACATATGTCAATGTTAGATAATACAAAGAAAACAAGACATATACAACATGGGCGAAAAGTGATTTTTTCAAAGAAAGTGAAACATACATGTACCTGGGCACGGGGGAGAGGAGGGTCACCCATCAAGATAACATGTTACCTAACAATACATAAAGATACAATTAGAAAAAATCTAAAAATTAAAAGCATGAATGTTGAATTATTAAAAGAATAATTTAAAGCATATTTAAAATAACAACTGGGTCTAGGAATCTTCTTCTACATGAGAGGGACTAGGATGGGATTCAACAAAATAATCCTATGATTCAGGAGGATATTGGTGGCCAACGACCTATTCCACTTGGACCCTCACCATTGTTTCTTTCAGTTTTCCAGTTTCCTTAATTGTAGCACAATTTACTATTTTTGGTGGTTTTTGGGTCCTAAACTTTTGGAGCCATTTTGAGGCCCTAAAGGACATTCTAGACTCAATATTTGCTATTTATGGATATATTCCTTAAATATATCTTTCTAATGATGTATCATGCACATCAAATGAAGGTAGTATGCTAAAGTTACGACCGTAGGAAATTGATGTACCAAGTTACCCAATGGGGCCCACATTCTAGCATTAGAGGAATTTTGGGGTCTAAAATGGGCCTACTAAGGAAAATAATAAAATAATAGTTAAAATAATAAAATAATATTGATTAATTTTGGAGGAAGAAAGAAAAAAACTACTTTTTGTGTTCGTATTTTCGACATATCTCCATGTGTTTTTACTCAAATTTCGATCGGGAGAGCTCGTTGGATGCGGAATTTGATTCCACATCCAAGGAGTACCCACACTGCATACTTTTCACAGACCCCGCTACCCCAAAAACAAGAAATACCTGAAAAAACGTGATGATGATGTCATCATCACGTTTTTTCAGGTATTTCTTGTTTTTGGGGTAGCGGGGTCCGTCAAAAGTATGCATTGTGGGTACTCGTTGGATGCGGAATCAAATTCCGCATCCAATGAGCTCTCATGATCGAAATTTGAGTAAAAAGACAATGAGATATGTCAAAAATACGAACAAAAAAAGTAGTTTTTTTTAATGACAAATATGTCAATTCAACCATTATGGTTGACTTATTTTATTGAAATTCTATTGGTTCTTGAATTCCAACTCACAAAAACTTATTTTGGCACGTTTTCTTATAAGGCCCATTTTAGACCCCAAATTTACTCTAATGTGTTTCACCTCCTAGGGTTAGGTTTTTGGATGTGTAGGGTTTCCATTGTTTCTCAATAATATATAGGCCTTCAAGCCTCATTGTAACATAGAGTTCAGAGGCATGTAGCCACCACATGTCTTCTCAGAGATAAGCTACCAGCACTCTAGCTAGTTTATTTCCATTCTGCATGTAAACAAGTTTCAGTTATTGATTAATGAAATTAAGTGTTATTTTCACTGGATATTTGTTTCTGTGGTTATTTTTTTATTCTATTTTATTCCTGCATAAATATGGATTAGTGGTATCGGAGCAATCTGCTCTTTCTCGATCCTTGTTTGCATGTCCCCAATGAGGGCGGGGTATAAAGAGTTAGGGCTTGATCTAGTTGAACCTTTGCAAGATGAGCCTTGCAAATCATGATGGCCACCCATGGGGGATGAAAAGAAAGACAAGGGCGTAGAAGATCCTATCAAAATCTTTCTTGAGGAGGCCCTTGAAAAACAAAGGAACACGATGATGGATAACTTCGCCCAGATCCTTCAATGACTTCCCACTGGCAGTGCATATGCATCTAGCAGCCACTCTATGTGTCCTTGGGGGCAAGTCTCGAGTCAAGGCTGTCACCTTGTTCTTGACTCCTCCCATTAGGCTCAACTCCTAACGAAGCCAAGGGGGGTAGACCCTATTAAGTTACTAGGGATAATTACTTAGTATGGTGATGTTAAACTGAATGAGTTACTTAGGAGTTTGAAAATTAACTATAGACAATCAAAGATGACAAGATACAAAAATGAACACACGAAAGCACAATGCTGAGACACTATATATATATAAAGCAAGAAAATAACTAGTGCCTTAGAATGGAGTCAAAATAAAATCAATGTACTTGCATGTGCTTGGAGTGAATTTTTTTCGATTGCCTCTTGGTACGTTTTAAGTTAAATTTGAGGTGTGAGTTGTTTAAAATTAGGCGAAGGGGTGGACTCCAGATATACCCGAGAGTACTTGGAGTATGTCCAAAAATAAACCTTCACGGCTACCCGCAAGGAATATGTGGGCTGAATGGAGACTCTGGGGCTATTGTTCATAATGCACCCGTTAGGGTGTGACAAATATCGGCGCCCCGAGGTCACTTTTTAGAAGTTCCCGCTTCCTTTGGGTATTTTGCCACTGTGATGGTTTGATCTAGGTGTTGGATTTTCACTTGTTGGTTTGTTAATTTGGGAGAGTGAGTCCTAATTATACTAGTCACTCAAGTGCTTTTGACATATCTTGACTAATAGGGCAAACCGCAGCCAAGTGCAGAGCATACACACAGGAGTCTTGTCAATTTTAGTAAATTTTACAATGGGTGTTCTTGTTTAAAAGAAAGCCCTCCAGGAACCTCTTTCGATCCAAGTGGATCTCAATAGGGGAATCGAGGAGGGGTTAATTTTATAATAGATAAAAAAAATGATAGAAAATAAAATAGATACACAATTCTAGTTTTCTAATTAGTCCTACAACGAATCTCTTTCCCCTTTCGGGTCAATCGGGAAATCGTTGGGTAAGTATCAAGATTACTTTGAAATATAAAATATGGAATATGAAATTGATAATGAAATAAATTATACTACCCTACATATTATATAAATGTTTTATTGAAAAGGAATGAACAAAAAGCAACAAAAAAAGACACCGACGCAAATCCCCCCAGGGGGGATGGGGAATGGACTCGAAAGAACCTATTCAAAAATTGTTTTTATTAACAGTGGTTACAATATAAAAGAATTGATATAATTCCTCTTTATCCTTATATGGATTGAAATCAAGAGCTTACAAAGTGCGAAAATTAAAGGTTTTAGTCAAATGGGAGACCCCTGGGGGGGTTTGAACGCTCCGAGGCCACTTCTGAACAACAGATTCCTTTATTTTCTGTCAAACCTAATAAAAACAAGCAAGAATATTAGACTGAAATATTCCGAAAATAACTCTGAAAGTACCTTTGGGTCAGCTCACTTTTAACCAAAAAAAGTAAGCTGAAAACTAGTTAAAAGGGTAAAACGGGAACCAAGGAAAGCAGGCTTTCCTTGGGATATTGGATTTCCTCTTGGAAAGACAATAAGATATGCAATTTTATTGAAGAATATGAAATTTTAATGTACAGCAAAGGAAACTACCTTAACAGCAAGCTACGAATTTTCATTAAAATGCTTGCGAAAATATGGTAATTTCAGCTAGATCTCTTAAAATGTAACTTTATATGCAAAAAAAAACTAAGATCTAGACTTAGGAAGGGATATTAATAACTATATATATGTGTAATTTTATTAATGAGACATATCTGAGCAACAAGAAACCTTAATAGTAACCAGTTTGAAGAAATTTTAAGATTTTTAAAGGAGGAAAAGGGGAAGAGAAGTGCTTGTTGTTGAAGTAGATATGCAAAGGAAAGTTGGTAGTGAAGCACCGAGGGGAACGATATTAGAAATATATGTTGGAAACCAATGGAATCAAACCTGAACCATAGATCTTCCAGTCATGGCAAACCTGTAAGCTACACAACAAATCCTGCAAACAGAACCATTAAATCTGAAGATACATATGAGAATTAGATGATACAACATGCAAATAATCTTATTTAGCATACATTTATTAGCTCATTCAAACATATGAAGAAAAATAGAAGTAAGTAAGCTCACTTACAATGATCTATCCCTATTATTTCAATAACCATTCAGGCAGACAACAGTTAAGTGCAAAAAATTGAAAAAATAGCAGTTTCACCTTGAATGCAGCATGATAATGACAATCCACACATGAAAGGTACTCCACAATTGAGCCTCCAAAGCTTCTCTTTATTTCAACAAATAATGATCAATACACAGTTACAATGGCAAGCCCTTTAATCTAGCTCTTACTAGCTTGAAAGAGGGATCCTCAGCCAGGTTATATACAAAAACCAGGAGATCCAGCCCAGGGGGGCACAAATCCCAAGGATATAGACCAAATATGTTGATGGAGAGTCCATCAATGCCTGATCTGTGTCTAACTGAGCCAGATCTGAGTCTCATTGAGTGCAATTGTCAATCGGAGAGCTGATCTGACTAACACCTCAACCTGTTGACTGAAGAATCCACCAAAACTCATCCAGATGAGCCAAAACGTGTTGAGGAGAGAGAGAGGGTGAAATTCCCCATAAAGGATGCTGAATTTCAACTCTGGATCTGATTTGATCACCTCCTTCAGTCAAGGATTTGTCAGATCCAGTCAATTTGGTTCAGATCTGACTGATTTCAATCAAATCGGCTAAGAATCCACTGATCTATGATTTTGGATTTGCTCCATTATTCATCAATTTATTAATTAAAATAATCAATAAATGATTTTTTGGGGCTTTCTGACCTGAGTGATGGAAAATCACTCAAAACTAGGAAATAGTGGGTCCATGGGTTTACATGGTGCTCTTAGCTTGAAAATGAGCACCTACATGACTGAAACTGATTATTTGGCCCACTTTTATTACAAAATCAAATTTTCCAATTAAACTATTAAAAAATAGCCTAAGTTTTGGAAAAATTAAATTTTTAATAAAAAACACTGAAAAAACCAAAAATTTAAAAAATTTAAAAAACCTAGGGGGACTTAGACATGTTCATATGACTCGACCATGATGTCTAGCATGTTTATACATTGACACATAGACTCTAATAACCTCAATAGGCCTAAATGCCAAGTCGACCACCCCAAATTTGGAGGTATGGAGTGAAAAACTCAGAAATTATTAGTCGTTTATTCAACAACCAATAATAACCAAGGGAAAAAACACCCTGGGATGATCGGAATGACAAATAAAGTCTAAGAGATCGAGCCTTTTATAGAAAATATCATGCTAGAACATTTATTACAATTCCCCCATGGGGTATGAACATGTGATATAGTACAACAAGCACTTCCCAGAAGTACTTCCACAGGTCCTCTGATGTCCGAACAAGTTAACCCTGTCCGGTTCACCAGGCTCACTTGATAAAAAACCACTAAGTACAAATTAGGTGGTAACAATATGTAGACGCCATAGATAGATGGTTGAATCTATTAGAAGGATATTTCTCGGTTCATGACTTTTCTGACCGTGAAAAGATTACTTTTTCTCTACTCAAAGCCGCCCCCCATGTCAAGGACTGGTGGGAAACCTACTGTGAGAGAAAGGACAAGGAGGAACCCTCTCTTTTCTCGGCCATAACCACTTGAAATTATTTTGATATTCCATAAAGGGAAAATATTATTCGGTGGGGAGCTATGAGGACAAGTACATACAATGGACTACGCTGCGGCAGCAAAGAGATAAAGATGTGCATGAGCTGATGAATCTGTTCCATACCCTGCGCACCAAGTTGGGTATCAAAGATTCGGAGAAACATTTGGTGCTGAAGTACCACAGTTGTCTACACAGATACATTCAGAAGGAAATGGAGTTCCTCAACATCTCCTTGCATGGTACGACATACCGATATGTTGCCAAGATTGAGCAAAAATTCAAATAGAAAAAGCGAGACTTTGGATCTGTGAATCAGAAGCAAGGGAAAGGTGCCCCCAAACCACAGAACCAAGGACACATCCAAGGCATGGCGAATCAGGAAAAATTTCCAAAGCCTCAAGCAAAGAGCAACACTGCAAAGGTGAAGAAGGAAGCGGGAAAGTGGTGCGAGTTCCATAAGAGCCCCACTCACAACATAAGTGAGTGTCGGGCCAAGCAGTCACTGGTGGCCGAGATAAAGGATTATGAATCAGATGCATACTATGATAGTGAATCAGAACTCGAGAAGGGGAATGACAGAGGGAAGAAGATTCGATGTAGATCCCAATGCCACCATTGCTACTACAGAGATCCAAAAGGAAGAACTAGAATATTAAGAGGAGGAGGAGCATCTTTTCCACTCCCATATGTGGGTAAAGGGTTCCCCACTACAGTTCATTATCGACAGTGGGATCCAAAAGAAACTAATTTCAGTAGAGGTCATGAAGCGGTTAGGTTTTCTAACCACAGCACACCCGCAGCTGTACACCATCAGGTGGCTTCACCAAGGATGGGATCTCTGCGTCAGCCAGTAGTATCGCCTTCCCTACAGCATCAAGACCTTCACCAATGAGGTATTATGTGATATTGCTCCTCTTGATGTTTGTGATGTATTATTAGGTCAACCATACTTATGGAAGCGAGATGCTATGTATGAGTCCTGGCCTCGTGCTGTTATTATTACGTTGGGAAATAATTTGTACAGGATACTAGAGGTACCACATCCTGCTACTATCTCTTTGGTTACTGCAAAACAATGCAGTAAGCTCATTTCCAAAACCAGGAAGTTTGTTTTCTTGATGATCCATCCTTAGGGAAAGAAGAAGATCGTGGCCATGACCTCCAGATAAGGCCCCTCCACACAACAAAAAATGGACAAGGTCGTGGAGGAGTACCGAGACATATTGACCTCACCCACCAGGGTGCCTCTCCACTGTCAGGTCAAGCACCCCATCGATCTGACCCCAAGTCCGCCACTGTCCAATGGACCGATATATAAACGCTCTGTTCTAGAGAATGATGAAATCAAGAGGCAAATTCAGGAGCTACTATAGAAGGGTCACATCCAGCCAAGTTCATCACCTTATGGGAGCCCAATCATGTTGGTACAGAAGAAGGATGGAACTTGGAGACTTTGTATTGACTATTGGGAACTGAACAAGATCAATGTCCAGAATAGGTACCCGATCCCACAGATTGATGACCTCCTAGACCAGCTTAAAGGGGAAAAGTATTTTAGCAAGATCGACTTAAAGTCCGGGTATCACCAGGTACCGATCAAACCGATCGATGTGTGGAAGATTGCCTTCAAAGCCAAGGAGGGCCTTTTCAAATGTTTGGTCATGCCTTTCGGGCTGACAAATGTTCTTGCAACCTTCATGAGACTGATGGATGACATCTTGCGGCCATTCACCAACTCATTTGTAGTATTATACTTGGATGACATCCTGATCTTCAGCCAGACTTGGGAAGAGCACCTCCACCACATCTGACAGGACCTCCAAACATTGTGGTAGCACAAGTTGTGTGCAAATTTGGACAAGTGCACTTTTGGCATGACCCAGGTTCAGTATCTAGGATACATTATTGATGAGTGTGGGGTACATGTGGATCCAACCAAGATCTAATTCATTTGGGATTGGCCAGCCCCAACTACTCTAATAGAGCTTGGAATCTTTCTGAGCCTTGCTAATTTCTACCACAGGTTCTTGTTGGGATTCTCTCATATCACTTGGCCCTTGAGTCAAGTCACCAAGGGAGGAGCAAAAGCAAAATTATTTTGGTTGGAAACTCAATAGAAGGCATTTGCAGAATTGAAACATCACCCCTATTGTGCCCCAGTGCTCACATTACCAGACTTGCAACAACCATTTGAGATTGAGACATATGTCTCTATCTATGCTATTGGGGTAGTCCTTACTCAACAAGGGCATCTAGTGGCATATCACAATGAGACCTGTCCGACATAGTCTGCAAATATCCCACTTATGACAAAGAGATGTATTCCATTGTACAGGCTTGCCGACAATGGAAGCATTACATTTTTGGGAAGTAAATGATCATCCACACAGACCACTGACCCCTGTAGTTCATACAGACACAAGGGAAGTTACAAACGATCGCCATCATAAGTGGTCCACATATCTACAACAGTTTCACTTCATTAGAGGAAATTTGGGGTCTAAAATGGGCCTTATAAGAAAACGCGGCAACAATAAATTTTGTGAGTTCGAATTCAAGAACCAATAGAATTTCAATAAAATGAGCCAACCATAATGGTTGAATTGACATATTTGTCATAAAACAAAACTACTTTTTTTGTTCGTAATTTCGACATATCTCCCTGTGTTTTTACTCAAATTTTGAGTGAGAGAGCTCATTGGATGCATAATTTAATTTCACATCCAACGAGTACGACACTGCATACCTTTGATGGACCCCGCTACCCCAAAAACAAGAAATACCTGAAAAATGTGATGATGACATCATCATCACATTTTTTAGGTATTTCTTGTTTTTGGGGTAGTGGGGTCCATCAAAATATGATGTGTGGGTACTCGTTGTATGCGGAATTAAATTCCCCATCCAACGAGCTCTTCCATTCGAAATTTGAGTAAACAAACAGGGATATATGTTAAAAATACGAACAAAAAAAGTAGTTTTTTTCATTCTTCCTCCAAAATTAATAAATATTATTTTATTATTTTAACTATTGTTTTATTATTTTAACTATTATTTTATTATTTTCCTTAGGAGGCCCATTTTAGACCTCAAATTTCCTCTAATGGAACATCAAGTACAAGAAGGGAGGCACCAATAATGTTGCAGACTGCCTCAGCCGACCACCGATCGTGGCGATAACCACAGTGCTCAGCTCTTGTGGACAGGAGGCTTCTGATTGGTTGCTTCTCTACAAGAGCAATCTAGAATTCAGCCACACACACCACACACTCTTGTAGGGAAACCAAGTTCCAAAATTTCACCTCCAGGGTGTACTACTATGTCACATGGGACACCTTTGTGTTCCTTCAAGAGAGCGTCCCAAGATGATTTGTGAAGCGGACTACAGTTAGGTCGCTAGGAATTTCAGGGTCAAGAAAATAGTGGCAGTACTGCAGAAGTATTTCTATTGGCTGAACCTTCGACAAGATGTATGGAAGTACATCCGATCCTGCACTTCCCGTGCCATTGCAAAACCATCCAGTAAGAAGACATGCCTCTATACTCTGTTGCCTACCCCTAGTCGACCTTGGGAATCCATCTCCATGGGTTACATGCCGGGCCTTTCTTCTACTAAGCATGAAAATGACTATGTGTTTGTGGTCGTTGACAGATTCTCAAATATGGCCATCACAGTGGCCTGCAAGAAGAATATCATAGCAAAAGCCACTGCTGAACTCTTCTTTGAACAAGTGTGGGTGCACTTTGGGATCCCACAGTCTATTATCTCAGACAGGGACATCAGGTTCTTTAGTACATTTTGGTCTAGCCTATGGTCAATGCTAGACACCAAGCTCACAAAGTCCACAGCTTTCCATACCCAGACTGATGGCCAGACAGAGGTCGTCAACAGGATGATCATATACTTTTTGCGCATGTACAACTCGAAGCATCCACGCACATGGGATGAGAGCCTCCCCTATGTACAATACAGCTATAACTGGGCCCTCCACAGCTCAACCAACCACAACCCCTTTCAGGTGGGCTTGGGATTCCAGCCACTATGTCCCATTGACGTAGCGATGCCATTTGCAGCTACTGAGGATGATTCAGCTCATATCTAGTCTAAAGTTTCCAAGGCGAACAACTTCATTGAGCGCATTCAGCACATTCGCCAACAAGTTCATGACATATTGGACAGGTCCAATGTGAAGTACAAGCAGCGACATGATCAGCATCGGGTGCAACACAACTTCCAGGTGGGCGACAAAGTGTGGCTACATTTGTAGAAGGAGCGCCTTGCTGGACCCCACTGCAAACTTCGCCCGCTTCGATATGGGCCATACACCATCATCAAAGATATCAAGGAGGATGCCTTCAAGCTCAATATTCCACCATTCCTTGGTCTGTAGCCAGTGTTCAATGTGGACAGCCTTCGGCCCTACTTTCCACCTCTACTGGACACATCAGATGTGGCAGAACAACTCACACCAACAAAGTTAAACCCCGATTGCATGGAACAAGCCATAACTAATCGAATTATGGACACATAGATCAAGAACACCCACCAACAGAATATCCATCTATATCGAGTTGTCAAAGCAGGCTAACTCCTTCACCAAAGAAAGCGGCTCACCAGGGACCAAGTTCAGTAGAAGTTTCCTCATCTCATGGACGAACTCAACGCAATGGGGACCATTGCTTGCTAAGGGAGGAGGAATGATCCAGGAGGATATTAGTGTCTACCCACCTATTCCACTTGGACCCCCACCATTATTTCTTTCAATTTTCCAATTTCCTTAATTGTAGCACAATTTACTATGTTTGGCAGTTTTTGGGTCCTAAACTTCTGGAGTCATTTTGAGGCCCTAAACGACGTTTTTTCGGCATTGAATGGTCAGGAAACTATGAGTCCATCCCAGACTCATTAATTTCCATTTTTGTATGTATTCCTTAAACATATATTTCTAACGATGTGTCATGCACATAAAATGGAGGTAGTATGCTAAAGTTACGAGCCCAATAAATTGATGTACCAAGTTGCCCAACGAGGCCCACATTCTCGTGTTTCACCTCCTAGGGTTAGGTTTTTGGATGTGTATGGTTTCCATTGTTTCTCAATAATATATAGGCCTTCGAGCCTCATTGTAACATAGATTTCAGAGGCATGTAACCGCTACATCTCTTTTCAGAGATAAGCTACCAGCACTCTAGCTAGTTTATTTCCATTCTGCATGTAAACATGTTTTAGTTATTGATTAATGAGATGAAGTGTTATTTCCGCTGCATATTTTTTTTTGTGGTTATTTGTGTATTCTGTTGTGTTCCTGCATAAATTGGGATCATCCTGCTCACCCTGCATAAAACATATTGTATCCATATTAGGATGTATTGAATGCTACAATTTGTACTATAAATATGTAAATAACGATGACAAATTAAAAAGTATAATTCTTACAACTAATGGAGAAGAACCAAACCCATATGCAACATTGATTGCTGCATCAAAGTTCTCAACATTAATTGATGGACTTTGTGAAAATGTGGTGTCATGGGACACTAGCTATATATTTTTTCACATAAATTGTTAGATAATTAAATAGAAATAAATGGCGAAATAATTGAAAATTGTGATATAAAACAAAATCTAATATGAAAATAATGAGTTTTACTTAGAAATCGAAGTAATCCATCGTCCCAGAAATCTGAAGCAGGGCCATAACATATGGCTCCACACAGTGTGCAAGGGTGTATAGTAACACAACGATCTGAACGCTCTACGTCTCCAGTGCAATCTGTAGATGGATCCTTACTATGTGATGGGCCATCCTACATTGCCTTGGATAGCAGTCCCATGCTGAAGCAATGTATCTACTAAGTCAAATAAGACTTCCTATGTTTCATCAATCATAGGACCCGCAATAGGATATACCCGAGGGGGCTTAGGTGTGCATGGAGGGCGTGGCACATGGTTAGGATCAGTCCTAGCCCCTTCCCTATCTTGGGGCATCCCATGACCCACACCCTGGAAGTCTAAAATATTGATATAGTTCATATGTTTCCCTAGGATGAATTCTACATACAACTTCCTCAAGAAATAAAATGGGATGTCCCTATTCCATGAGGTTCTTCATCAAAGACAATATACCAGTGATCCATCCAATTGGATTTCACATTTGGTTCCACGCACCAATCTATGGAAATGTGTGCTCGACTGGTGGTTGGATCCAATCCGGTGCTAGGGTCCCATAATAATGAAAACAATTAGTCTTTTGTAATATTTAGGTTTTTGAGGTCTTTATAACTCAAACCGTTAGAATAGTATTGCCTCATGGATTCTTTGTACGAGCTAATGTTGTATAGATCTCCTTGGGAATTGGCAATTTTGTTTGTTATGGTGTCGAATGCCTCGGCTAAATATTTTCTCAAATGATCCCTCCCTCTAAAAGATGAGCTAATGCACCTCAATGCACCCAAACGAGCCAGAATCTATGAATTCCGATGTTGTTCCCCCTCCGTGTTTGGGTTTGTGTTTGGTTTTGGTTCATTTTGCACAGTATCTTGAACATTATGGTTATCTGTTAAGATTAAAACAACAAATTACAAATTATTTTAATATATCATTCTTTGATTTAATTCAATTTTTTTTATTAAATTCGTTTTAATTTTTTAACAAATATAAAAACTATGAAACTAACAAAAATAAACAAATATTGAATACAACTGTGGATGATATGAGTACTTACCTTCCATTGGAGCCAAGCCACTTCCACAGCCACCTCTAAATGCTCTAACACAAAATGCTGGTGCGGTATTTCGTAGTTGCGGTATTTCCATGTCCCGATATCACCTCAATGTGAAAAATAACAAATTGAGGCCCGCAGACTTTGTTTTATTTATTTTTTTGTTTTGCATATTGCATATGCGATATATCACACTTGCAATATCTGCTAACTAACCTTAGCCTCATCTTTGGAATCGGTTTTTTCGAGTGTAGAATCAATAATGCATATGCATTGTGGATTTACATTTCAGAAGTGTGTTTCTGATTTCTAAAGTGGCACTAAAAAGTGGAACCAACTTCGTGTAAGCTTTCCTAAGTTTATCTGTATCTTTGAGTCATTCTCCTTCCTTTGCCTTATTTTCATTATTAATAAAACTATCATTTGGTTCTGGAGGTGATTCAAAGGTTGGTGAAAGTATTGGTTTGGAATCCAATTGAGAGGGTCTTCCAACCACTAAGAACCATGCTTAACCTTGTGTGGCTATGAGGATTTGAAACTTGGTGTCGTAGGATGTAACGTTTGGCATTTAACTTGTACATCCTTTCATTGTGGAGGTGATATAACAGCTTTTGTATAAATGTATCTTATTGTAATGGAATTTGTAATGCATGTGGAGTCTTTTTAAAATAATATGCCACTCTACAATTTATGTTGATTTTAAAGACTTGCTAATACCCATGAGGGTTCCATAAAAAAAACTCTATTTGCTTAAGAGGTTGTGTAATAATGAGTTTATCAGTGGCATCTTGTGACCCAATCACCTCCTTATGGATGATATAGTATTATTATAAGGTTCTTCTGCTAATTATAATTGTGTGTGAAATCTTCAATTTCTTTTGTTAACCCATGCGGGCTTCATAGTTTAAACATTTTTTATAGTATACAATGTTGTGGTCATGGACCTTACCTTGCCGATTTTGTTTGGTTCTAGAAGTAATGTTCTTATTATTTCTTAATTTGATATAAAATAAGGGGAGCCTGTCTATAACAACCCATTGGGGTTATTAGTAAATGATGCTAGAGTTATTCCTAAGTTTTCTCTGCAGCGACAGTTAAATATTTACTTTCTTCTTGTATCTTTTACTGTTAAGTTTAAAATGGAATGAAGGTCGTAAGCTTACTGTCAAATATTAGCTCGGGATACGAATCCTTTGTCAAAGATTAATACTGATTTACTTTTATAATGATTGTATTTATGAGATGATGCTCATGGAGGTTCCCTGCTTCAAACCAATAAAACTGCGTTTTTTATTTTACACTATGTTTTAATTTAATGATTTCCCCATTTGTTTATAACTATACTAGAACTATGGCTACATATGTGTGATGTAATTGTTAGCTTAAAATACAGAAAGGTTTGGCCCTGGAATCTCTTTCATCCTAAAATAGGGTTAGAGAGAAGGTCATAACTCCTGATACAATAATATCGACTGTCATCCAAACCCTATGGGGTTTTTAGGTAAACTTTGAAAATAGGGTTTTTGATATTTAAAGGATTGATTGTAGAGTATTTTATTCTCTTATTTGTTAGTTAATAATCTGTCTGTGTAGATCAAATGAACTCAAACATAACAGATCTAGGGTTTCATTATTTTTGTTATAAGCTGTAAGGATTTGAGTAAATAGCTTTGTTTATTTAATTTATGACTCTAATACTGTAAGTAACTCTCATCAATACAAATCATAGCATTTGGACACTTAAAAAGGTTAATCCCTAAGGCTTCCTGTAACTTTTGATCTCAAGAAGAAACACTAGACGAACAACACCAATTTATATCGGAAGCCTGTAATCAGTTCTAGGATTTGTCGATAATGTTGACTTGGTGTTACATTAATAGTTTAGCTGCTAAGAGTGTGGATTAAGATACCCTTAATAATTATAGTTTAGTTTTAATATGATTTATTATTAAACTGGGTTATTCTATGATAATATTAGAGTTTTATTAAGGAAATATGGTTTGATTCTAAGAGATATTATTATAAAATAAGAAGAAGTTTCGATCTATACATTTAGTTTCTTATACAGTTAGAAGTTAATATGCTTTAAGAATAATGAGTACCTCAATACGCACATAAAAGAAAAGGACTCTGCACTTACCTTTTGTTCCTATACTTGTACTGTAATGAAAGATTGATTTCACTAACTATTTGACATTTGAAATATGAACTGTAGCTTATATTTAATTAATTACCAGGTGTTATCACTCCAGGAAACTCCTCTAGGTTGTAGCTTGAGGATGCATGGTAAATTAAAAAAAATTGGGTTTTTATAATATGGATCAAGTCAGGTGAACTATATGACCTTCCACTCTCAAGACATGCATGAAACTCAATCAGATACAAGGCTTTAGTTACCACTGTTCAGAGGTTGACAATAAGTTGCAGGGATGGAGAACTCATCAGGCTAGCAGGTTTACACATAAAACACATGCATATAAATGGCTAAATCATGATAAGGATGGTACTTATAATCCAATTCACATCAAAATGATAATAGGGTGACAGCTATCAGTCATTGATTAAATTGAATATAACCTGAATACATATCCAAGCATAATCATAGAAAAGATAGAAATGAAAGCTGAACAAAATGATAACCAAAGAGCTTATATTAAATCATGAGCAAAATGAGAAGCTCACAATAGTATAGGTATATAAGTCATCGAAATTGAACCTTTTTCATAAAATAATTCTTAGGATTTATAGCCTTTACAAAATATACAGATCATGAAAACTTGGATCTGTTTTTACAAAAATAAACAAAATAATAGTCTTTTTTGCAAATTAGGTTAAAAAAACCTTATTAACTACTTGTCTAACTTAACTGAAGAATTAGTTCACTATATGAACTTTCAGATAACTGAGGTAACTGCTGACAACTACTTCTGGCCCTCTGTTGGTTAAGCCACTGTTTTCTCCTGACAACTAGGTGTTGGTGGCCTTTTGTGCTATTATGTCATAGTAAAACCGAAATAGACCTTTTTCTAATGCTTTCGTTTGCTCTCTTCATCTTCAGACTATGTCCCTGAGCCACTTATATTCGCCCAAAACCGGTCTTGTATGCCAAAATTTTATTTTAAGCCTCTGTTTGCTTTTGGTGCTTAAGAGGCCTGACCAACGGAACTGTTAGATACCGAAATTGGTGCTTTCAGTGGCTAATGAACTGCCCCAGCATCTGCCTAAGCCACCGGAAGCCCTGTTTTCAAAATTTATTAGGGTTTTCCCAAAAAAGTTCTTTTATGGCCATCTGCTCAGCTTTCTTCTTCAGCATGCTCTGTGTTAGGAGAATTAACAGCACCCTGACTATTTTTTGGAAGCTGAAGGCTAACTGTAGCCTCAGCTAGGGTTTTCCTTATCTTCCTTCAGTTGTATTATTTGGAGCCTAATAATCCTATATAATCTAGTATTGTCCTAGTAGGTACCTTGTATTCATCCTCTTTAAGAAAATATATCTTTCTCTCTGCTCCAGGTAAGACTTATGTAGCAGCTTGTTTTTGCTGGTCAATGTAGCATTATTCTTCTTTATTTCTCTTTCCAAAACCTCCATCTCATAAATTTTCCTTATTAATTGATTGATGTTTTGAGTTTTAGGATTACTGGAGGAAGCTGTTGGGATGTGTATTTTAAGAGTCTCTAGTTTTGGATAACTCCGCGGTTTTTGTAAGTTTGTAAGCGAAGTTATGGTTCAAAATAGTCTTAGGGGTGTCGGGGTTAAGTAAAGCTTTCTTATTGTAATAAACCCATGGTTTATGTCCAGGGTTTAGGGTTCGGGGTGCCCATGATTTAAGCCCAGGGTTTTGTAATAGTGCCCTATATAAATAGGCACTCCTGTAAAGAAAGAAGGTTAGGCTTTTTATGTATAAGGAATTGCTGCGAAGCTACGGCTATTTTGTAAGGAAAAGGTTAAGTCCCAGCTGTGTGCGTGGAAGACCTCTGCAGCTATGTGCGCAGAGGGTATTTTGTAAGAGGTTAAGAAGATATGCAGCTGTGTGCACAGAAGCCTGCCGCTGTGTGCGTGGCTTTTAAGGACAAGAAGAGATCTGCAGCTGAGTGCGCAGATCAGAACTGTGATTTTGTAGCAAGTTGAATAAAACACAGTTCTGTGGATGTAACCCCTACACTGGGGGTGAACCACGTTATATCTGGTGTTGTAGTTTTTGTGAGTGTCTCTGTTTCTATTTATCTTTCTTGCATTAATAGCTAGATATATCTGATAAATAAGATCACTGCTAATAAATAGCTTCGCTGTGAATTCCCAGTAAAGGGTTGAGAAAGTCACTTTGTGTTTATTTATATGCAAGCTATATCTACTAGTCGAAGCTCTGTGTTGATTGGATATAGGCTATTAGAGACTAAAGGTATCGTAATATCCCTCTTCTACTTGCAGAAACCTGATTTTTCGGCATCCCATAGCTGTTTTGGGTGAGACTGCAACCTGCGCGCAGGTTGTTGCCGAAAGGGCCAACACTGTGGGTCTTTTGTTGGTGCGAAGCAAAAGGTTTAAACCCAGGTCTGCCGTATTTCCCAACAAATTGGTTTCGTTGCCAGTTGAACTCCGTATCTGCTCAAGAGGGGTTTACGTGTACCATGAGGGCTATGTTCTGGAGGCCCTCCGTGAAGTAAATCGGTGATTGGCTTGACGAGACTTATCTAAAATTCGCTGCGCAAGAGAATACAGATCCGCGTCGTAGTGCACACGACTTTCTACAAAGGTATGTTTTTGCTGATGTTTATGAGAATTTTTTTGGTACTATCCACATAGAGTTGCACCAGTGGTTATCCAGGTTAGCAGAGCGAAGGATGAATTTCCAAGTTTGTCTGTTTCCTGCTTGGACCCCCGCACGAGTTAATCTTGTGAAACACATGAACAACGAGATATCCCGCGCTGTTGATTTCTGGACGATGCGAACGTTGGAATCCTTCGTGACGGAGGTTGCCATCGACACAAGTACCTCCTTCAGTGAAGCTGAATGGAAATTCTTCAAAGGCCCAAGGGGTAAGTTTTTGAATTCTTTTAGTTTGAGCATTAAGTTACTATTAGCTGAATGAGGTATATTGCTTTTCGAATCTGACTGTTAGTTTAGTAATACTAACCTATGGTTGCAAGCGATACTACCTTCGACGAGCAAAGTGGTTTGCTGCAAAGTGGAAAAAGGTATAAGCAAAATTTTGAGTCCTATACCCTAGGTCAGGATACCACGACTACCCCTGTTAGCCCCACCGGTTCGGCCACTGAAGACAATCTTTCTATTGGCCATCCTCTGGTAACCCTGCATCGCAGACCTGTTATCCCTGAGAATCCGTCGCAGCCGACAAGTAACCCTAGCACGAACATCCCCGCCGCAGGGCAGTCTGCCCCAGTCAGTTCTTCCCCACCTACCTCCGGTCCCCCTCCAATCCCCCCTAGATCCACTATGGCCCACATGACTGATGACATTAAGCTTCCTGTTTTCAAAGGAACTGGGTCAGAGGATCCCGAACAGTTCTGGTTTTTATGTGAAGCAGTGTGGAATGCTAAGACCATTACAAACCCGGCTGTATGAACCACGTAGCTCATTACTTCTTTCAGGGATCAGGCTTTGACTTGATTCATGAAATTCTCCAGTACTCAGACTCCTGCCTTAGATGATATTAAAGCAGCAATGATCAAAGATTTTAAGAAGCCCAAATTAGAGTCGCAGTGTATCACTGAATTGAAAGAGATTAAACAATGACGCGGTGAATCAGTATGGGACTTTGACCAGAGGTTCAAAGTTCTACTAGACCAAGTCAGTTTCACTATTGGTCCTACGCAGCACAAAGAATGGTTCATTGCAGCATTGTTACCGCATATCAGAACTCCACTCATGCAACAGAAGGTTTCTGACCAACAAGAGGCTCTGGAAATAGCGATGAAGCTTGAGACTGCCCCTGTCAGAGATAATTCTGGTATTGCTCAAATCCAAGCGCAGTTGGCAGTGATGGCCTTGGAGCTTCACGCTATGAAGAAAGGAAAAGCCGGGATCGAAGAGGTTTGGTGTACATAATGTCGGACCGAAGGTCACGACAGGGACCAATGTTCTGTGCTCAGAAATTACCTGAATACGGGTACGCCCAACCCGTTCAACCCCGCCGTTCTCTATTGTGAGATCTGTCGGACAACAGGCCAACATCGGCCTGAAAACTGCCAGCTTCTCTAGAGGTATGTACAAATTCCCAAGAACCCTTACTGCAAGTTTTGTAAGTCCGTGGGGCATAATGAAGAGGAGTGCCGCAGATATGACCTCATGAGAGAGCGCACCTATGACGCCTACCGGGTGCAAAATGAGGGCCAGAGTAATGATGGCTATGGGTACCGGGGTGGTACTTCCGGTAGAGGGGCTTTTGAAGGTCGAGGTCATGGTGGTATGGCAGGAAGAGGTAGAGGACCGCTGGTGTGTTACAACTGTAACCAAGGCGGGCATCTAGCTAGGGACTATCGGAACCCCACTACGACATGTCGGTATTGCCGCGCGGTAGATCATGTGATCGAGCAGTGCCCCCAGCTGATCGCTAAAATTCTGTAAAGAAATAGTGGCCCTACCCAGAATATTCAGCTGATTTCTGTCACACAAAGACCGGCCCCAGCCATCAATGTGGTTACGTGGAGTGGAGCTACGACATACACATAGCCTACCGAGAAACATTCTGCCAAAGCGTGGGTCCGTAAAGCCCCCAAGAAAACTCTAGCGCTTGATAATGGAAGCGAACAAGGGACAGTTATGAAGGCCAAGCACAGTTCTGTTGATCCTGACATAGTCGTAGTACACACGCTGCAACATCCGCAGGAGTCACAGCTGCAAGATTCTTCGATGGATGAAGTAAGTACATTCATTAGAGAAAATTTCAACTCAAAATGGGCCTCCTAAAATGAACTAATAAAATAATAGTTAAAATAATAAAATAATATTTATTAATTTTGGAGGAAGAAAAGAAAAAAACTACTTTTTCATTTGTATTTTTGACATATCTCCCCATGTTTTTACTCAAATTTCGATCAGGAGAGCTCGTTGGATGCGGAATTTAATTCTGCATCCAACGAGCTCTCCCGATCGAAATTTGAGTAAAAAAACAGGGAGATATGTCAAAAATACAAACAAAAAAAGTAGTTTTTTTTTATGATACCTATCCCCAAAATTATATTAAAAAAGTGTTTAAGACCAATACAGTATTTCAAATTTAAAGCAATTTCATTGGCTAACACATGATGACATGGAATTTGAATAAAAGTTAAAAGGCCCATTTTGAGTTGAAATTTCCTCTCAATGGCCCTCCTTTTTACAGAGCTGTATGAAACTCTTGAGGAATCAGAATGCTTTAAAGGAGTTGCAAAAAGTTCTTGCTGTCTGTGAACCTGAGAGAAGAGCTGATACGGAGAAAACTGTTAATTGTGTTCGGAGAACTGGGAGGGAAATGAGATTGAATGTCCAAATAGGGGAGTATGATATGACCGATGTCATTTTGTATTTAGGATCAGAAGTCAATGTCCTCACCAAGCAAACCTGGGAGAAAATGGGAAAACCTGCCCTTGCTTGGTCCCCTATCCAGTTGAGGTTAGCTAATCAGCAAAGGATTGTGCCCCTAGGAATATTTCCTAGAGTTCCAATAGACATTGATGGGGTCATCACTTTGGCATATTTTGAAGTTATTGAGATTGTTGATGACAGTAATCCCTATCCAGCCCTGTTAGGAATTGAATGGGCAATGGAAAATGCTGCAGTTCATGATCTTAAGAGGAGACAAATGACCTTTGAAGGAAGGGATTTGAGAGTTATAATACCCCTAGACCTGTCCCAAGGAGAACGATACACAGAACCACTCAGGGATGAAGATCCGGATGTGCTGGATCATATCTATAATATCGCCGCGAAGGAAGATGAGGAATCTCTTGCAGAGGACTGGGAGTCTGGTAGCTCTTGTATGCCGGACTCTGAGGATGGCTTAGAAAGTTGGAAAAACCGATTGTCTGAGTTACATGGACATAGATGCACTAGAATTACCAAGTCCATCAAACGGCTCAGTTCGCAGACCAGAACTTTTCCCGCTTCTGATGCTTCGACAGCCCCAGGGGCGTCTACTATGCCATTATCAGAGCAGACACTGGCGTCACAGCAACTCCAGACTTTGGATTCAGCCCTTCAAGTTGCCACAGCCAGAAGGTGGATTTACCATCACGAGTACCTTCTTAGTCGGGAAACTAGCCCGACCCCCCTTCGTCTGAAATTTGGGGATCCGCACCAGAGGCTCCGCAGCAGGTTCAATGCGCAGCGCAGGCCACAGAAACACTTAGAGTATTGCTATGGAGCATGGAAACTTCAGTCTGTCTATCTCCAAGAACCTATAGCCGAACACCGGTACATAGAGGTCGGGCCTCGGCACGTTAATATGGTTAGTACTACCGAAATAGCCCAATCCTGCCCTCGCCGGATGGCACTAAATGCTAAGAGAGTGAAGTTCACAGTTTGGTTGCAGAGCTTGCCCACATATGCCGAAGGTCAGTATCATGATGAAGGTCCTTTTTGTGACACAACTGTGGCACTGGTTGTGTCGTAGCATAAAAGCCGACCGTTGGATCACTGCCAATTTGGAGGCACCGACACTTTCATTGCTGTAGCTAGGCTTTTACCCCTAGCTTGTGCGAATGAGCACCTACTAAGGAAAATGGATTCCTTAGTAGCAGTTCAATAAAATGTAAACTAAAAGCTATAACAGAAATAAAAGCTAAATCTAAACATGTGCATGAAACAAAATAGCAAAATATAAAGAATGGTTTTTTATTGATATTACCTCCAATGTGGAGGTTGGTGAAGCCCTTTGCGCTGATCCGAGAGGTTGCTCCGAGCTCCAGCTGCTTTTTCTCTTTCTTTGGTGGTGGAAATGGGCCAAAAGGGGCTCTCAATGGTGAAAGTAGCTCAAAGGGTGAGCTAGGGTTTCAAGAGCAATTTTGGCAGAATAAGGATGCTTGTGATTGTGGATATGAAATAATGGGTCTCCATCACTTATTTATGGTTTTTTAGTGGTGGAGTGCTGGCCCATGGTTTTTTGGAAACCATATGGTTTAGGGCAGCTTTTTAGGGTTTTTTCCTCTTTTCCTCTTTTTTCCTCATTATTTTATATTTTTTCTTCCCTTTTGGGGGATTTTTCTTTTTTAGAGGAATTTTGGATATTTTTTGGAGGAAAAAGGGGTTTTTTGGCCTTTTGGAGGCATTTTAAATGGTTTTATGGGTTCTTAAGGGAAATATGGTAGGAAAATGGACAAATGAGCCATGTAATGGGGTAGATGAGGTAGTGAACACTTTTTGGGTGTTAACAGATTGCCCCCTGATGTGCGATGGCAGGAGCTCATGGTATGGCCGATGGACATCATAAATCATGCATGGTTTTCCTGGGGTGTGGAGAATAGAAGATACCAACTGAAGCCCGGAACAATGATCTCGAACCAACTGCAAGGACTGAAAAGTACATAACCTCAATAATGGATGAGGAATCATCTGATCATATGGATGAGGCGGGCATTCCCATGCTCGTATCAGGATATAACATAGTGATAACAATGGGGTCCAAAATATGGGGACCTGACATATAAATGGCCTCAAATGTTGAATGAGGAAGAATCTCAATAAATGGTCGAGGCGGGTATACCCATGCTCGTATCGAGATACATAAAAGTAACTGTGAGGCCCGAAAAGAAGGACCTGTAAGATACATAGAAAACCACTGTGTATATCATAAGGGTCCAGAAGGGACACAAATCTGGAACATACTGCTGGGCTGACCATGTCTGAGCTGAACAACTGTTGCACTGGAATGGCAGCAGTGCTACTGAATGTGGTACCAAAGGAACTGATGAGCTGCTGGATCAGAGTGACAAGGGTCATACTCGCAACGGTACACTGAACTGGAACTGAACTGGGTACTCAAGGAAGCATGGAACTGGATGGATTCCGAATACAATCACCAACGCAGCCCGGACATCCACGGGAACATATAACTGGGCGTTCCAAAGTGACTCACCAATGTGCTAGAGTCGGGGGAAATCCGGGGTCTTCGACACATAATGGAAGGGATATACATCCTGCGCGATTCTCAATGATGCGATTAAGGTGCTGAAGTCGAGCATGTGAGAAACAACCATTCGGAGAGGCAATGATGACTCCTCCCAAAATGGTATGTAGGCACTCACCACAGATGGTGATGGGTCCAAGACACAGGGACCTCTGGGTCTATCCTATGGAATAGAGGGGCTGTCGTCGACAGAAGGAGACATGCAACTATCAAGGAAATGATTTTTCCTTGACAGGAGCGCGAGGTGCAAAACCGAAATGTGATAGTACTGATGGAAGGGTTGATAAACTGGGGTAAATAACTGGGCAAGTAGAGTGGGTGGACTCAAACTTTCTTTGTTCCGAGTATGATGGCGGGGACGATCGGGCAGCATATGAAACTGACTGGTGGTAAAGGGATCATAGCTTTATGGGATCTGGGAGGGTAACTGGGCTGAGGGAGACTCAATGCTGTGGTCAAATGGCAGGAGACTGCAGAACACTCTGAACAAAGGCGACCTGATTGGGGGTGCTGCCGAGAGGATTTATCATAGTGCCAGAAAGCGTGGGGGGACTTCTTCATGGGTTAGGGAACTAGAAGAAGTGTGTATATAAGATGGTACTGTCATTTGGATTTTCCGAGCCCAGGACAGTTCATGCTCATGGTTGCTTTCAATTTTAAGGAGTCTGAAAGCAATAAGAAGACTCTGAAGTAGTGAAATGGTACTGTCGTGTGGGTTTTACGAGCCCAGGACAGTTCATGCTCGTGGTTGCTTTCAATTTTAAGGAGTCTGAAAGCAAATAAGAAGAGTCTGAATTAATGGAATGGTACTGTCGTGTGGATTTTACGAGCCCATGACAATTCATTCTCGTGGTTGATTTCAATTTTAAGGAGTCTGAAAGCAAATAAGAAGACTCTGAAGTAACAGAATGGTACTGTCGTGTGGATTTTACGAGCCCAGGACAGTGAATGCTCGTGGTTTCTTTCAATTTTAAGGAGTCTGAAAGCAAATAAGAAGACTCTGAATTGATAGAATGGTAAGGCAAGGAGGAAGCGTTCAATCATGGAACATTTATGATGACCAGGAACGAGGGTGGGGGGGAACACTGGTGTGCCTCCTTGCGGGGTGAATGAATGGTGGAAAAATAACGGAACATTTGCAGTATGACATGAGTGGATGGCTCATGTAAAAAGTATGGAACAATCTGATGGCGGCCGATGTGGCGCGTACATTGAGGCAGCAAGATGTCATGACACAGTGTTGAAATTGTACCAAGTGAGAGCGAGAAATGATCTCAAGCATCATCACGAGCTCAGAAAAATGAATCCAGCGATATAAAAAGTGTTAAAAATGGAGAGCGGCTGAAGTGGCGAGAAAACCGAGGCGACTAGCGGTGTCTAAAAAATGGGCAAAAAATGACGTAGAAAAAATAATGCAACGAGGTGACCATCATGACGGTCTCGTCGTGCTGATTCCAATGGTGGAAACAGGTACTATTTGCATGGTCCACGTGGGGTGGACCGCAGGTTAGGGGGTCGGAGCCGCGGTGGGGTGCTTCATGGGGCAGCGATATCAATTTGGATGACAGGTGAGATGTTGGCCATGTTACCCTCTTCGAAGGCGTCAGGAGCAGGAATAGGGCCCTTGAACCAGTCGACCTTGTGGGGAAGGAAGTCTTTGGATTCAACGGAAAATTGGGTAGCAGTGTTAGAGAAGGATACCTCTGGGAGGAAGTAGGAATGATGGTGCATGTCATCCCAGGGATAATCCGGGGCAGTGAGAGCCTCAAGAATCTCCTCATTAGTACGGAATGTTTGTGACGTCAAATCGGTTGACGAGGGGGTAGTGACAGAAGAGATCATATAAATGGTATTAATCTCTTCAGAAGAGGAAGAGACCGGGGGGTGGATTTCCTCTATGGCGAGTGGTGCCGTCTCAAGATCCAGATTGTTCATCTCAAAGAGAGATGCTCTGTACGCGGGGAGATCGGGACAGTGATTTGTGTAATTCCCATAGATACCGCATATTGCACAGGAGTGGTTATTGCGCAGGGATTTGTCGCGAGGATTAGGGGTTGAATCTAGATGGACAACCGGGATAGTGGGGTCATCGTCAAGCGTTTGCATGTGTTCCTGTAGTGCCGGTAACTGAGGACATTGGTGAGTCACATGGACCAACTCATCGCACAGCGCGCATTTGGGAGGAGCACGAAACACAGGGGGGTTTTTTACTGTCTTAGGAGGTGGGACAGCAGTGTAAGGTTGGGGGCCTCTGCCCCCAGTGGGTTTGGTAAGAGGAGGGGGGGGGTTCGTGGAGGACGACGGGGTAGCGATACCGGGAGGTGGTTGACTAGTAGTGACAATGGGTTGCACCGGTTGCAGGACGACATTTGGTGTCGGCGGGGGAACGGGAGGCTAAAGATACCAAACGGGTAATCCTAATGTTAACCCCGGGAGGCTGAGGGTAGCCATGACTGGGGCGCTAACTACTCCTAAGGGAGGGAAGAGGAAAGGAATGGTATGGATGGGTGTAGCACCAATGTGACTAGGGACTAAAGGGGGTTTAGGTAACAAGAGCGGTTGATTAGTAGGAGTTTGCGTGGTATGGGACATGGTACATAGGTCAAACACGTCAGTGTCGGGCGACGGGGGTGGAATAGATTGGAAGGTCGAGGTCATTGGCGGGTCTGAGTAAACTCTGGGCCCCATAGAGGAAACAAATGAGGTGGTGGCACCCGAAACAGGTTGTTCAATCATGGGGAGAACACTTTCGGGTACCGCGTGGGCATTGGGATCATGGTAGGTGAGTTGGTCAACCTTGACCATGCATCCCTCATGGGGGAACATCATGGTACGAAAAACGGTAGAAGCAACTGCCCGCATGGCATACATGTAGCTGCGGCCAAGTAAAAGGTTATAATCAAGCGGTGCATTAATAACCTCAATGTTTATGAGGATGGTTTTGCCCGCCAGCTGGACAGGGACGTTAGCTAATAGGCCTTGTGGTTGAGCCGAATGGCCGTCGTAGGCTCGCAACGCAGTAGAGGACTGCTGGAGAGGGGGAGATCCCATTTTCTGCTAGATGGAGGTGGGCATGACACATGTAGAGGCACCTTCATCAATAATGCATCGATGGATGACAAAATTCCGAATGGAAACAGAAACTTGGAATGCTAAAGTGGAAGGAAGGCGGGGTTCGGATTGGGCCAAATCAAATGCCATTAAACTCGAATCATTTGGATCGATAGCCCCAATGGTTGAGAGTAAATTCTTGCTCTGCGAAGGGCAGTTTTTTAAGACTTCTAACGCAGACATGGCTGCGGGGGATTGGGCTAAGTCATCGACAATGTTGTAGTTTGACGCAGCCTACACGTTGGGGTTATTGTTGATACGGCGAAGTGGGAAATGAGGTGCTTTGGGAGTGCCATCTAGTGGAGGTGGAGGTATGCATAATGCCTGATCAGTGGGATGAGCGTTAGTGGGTTTATCGGCGGGAGGGGCTTCAGGGGTGGAGCCATATTGGTTCCACCGAGTTTGGAGGTTGACCTCATCGGAGGACATCATCAACAAGTGGTGGGTACCTGAGTCAAACATGGGTTGATCAGGAGCAGCGTAAGTGATTTTTTGTTGGTTTGGCGCGTTGGCTTGAGGGGGAGCCAACGGTTCAGTGTTTACTACGCCTTGGTTTGGTAAGGGGTTTTGCAGCACCAAAGGTGGTTGCTGAGGTTGTGGGGGCTTGGGTGGTGCTTGAGGAGCCGCATGCCCTTGGCGTTGTGCATCAGCAGCCCAAAGTTGCCGAACTCACTCCATGTGTGGACAAAAATGTGTGTAGTGGCCATAGACCCCACAAATAGAACAAGGATAGTTTGTTCGCAAATTGGGGTTTTTAGCCTGCTTGGGCGGGCGATCAGGGTTTTGGTTAGCAGGGGCCGCGTTATTATTAGCGGGGGGATTAGGGGGTTGACCAGCTTGCTCGGTAGGTTGGTTGTTCCCATGATTTCGGCCCCTGCCGCAGTTTTGTTGGCCCTGGTTGTGTTGGTTGTTATGGTTTAGCTGCAGGTTTTGTTGGGCGTAAACTTGCCCTTGGGCAGCGGGTGGATTCTGAGGTTGCGCAGGTGCTGGGGCAGGCTGCGGTGGATGATATGTAGGTGGAGGATACACATGTGTAGCAACTTGAGGGGGTTGCTGATGGGGCTATGGAGCAGGTTGTGGGGTTGCCGTAGGGGCTGCCTGTGGTGAGTAATAAGCGGGTTGGGCTTGTGAAGGCGCAGGAGCTGGTGCAGCCTGTTGGTGGTAGTAGGGCTGAGGTGCGACTGGGGGGGCGTAAGCCAGAGTCACATGACCGAAACACTGAGGTGGACATGAGGGTCCATGGGTATGGTGGTGATGTGTCATGGGAGCATACGAGTTGGTGGCTCCAGGCTGTGAGGTAGCCCATGAGAGGTCAGGGCCAGGGGTAGGACGTGCTATGGAAAAAGGTTGAGGATGTGAAGAGATACGGCCAATGATGCCGTCGGCAGCGTGGGATGCCCCCGGCGCATCGTGCTGGGAGGACTCGCCGCGAGGGGTGTCAGGTATGATGGTATAGAGATAACCCGACTGGGCGTAAATGAGGTCAAATTGCTGGGCCTTAAGGATGGCCTCTTCTTCAGACTGGGGTCTTTCGGATGCCACATCCTTAGCAGTGATAGGAAGAAGGGATTTGAGGAACCAATCGAGGAAGATCCGGTCATCTAATTTGATCTTGCATAAGCTATGGCATCGACGCCACTCATGAATGTGGTCCGTGATGTGGGTAGCCGTGCTTTGTCTGCATGATAGGAGGATCTCAATGCCTGCGTCATAGCGGATGGGTAACTGGAAGAACTGCAGGAAGGTTGAGGCAAGGGAAGCAAAGGTGGCATGGGTTCCATGGGGTTGCTCGATATACCACTTGGCCGCAGAGCCAGTGAAGGTGCGCTGTAAGAGACGAAGGCGAATAGAGTCATCCACTATGGAGTTGGAGGAACACCATAGATGGAAGGACATGATGTGGTTTTGCAGGTCCTCATCGGCCTTGCCCTCAAACTTAGGGATGTCGAACAAGAGCTTGGTGGGCATATGAGGCCATGCAGGGTCGTGTCGGATATGGTCATTGGTCAATATGGCTAGATCGAGCAGGTTGAGGCTAGCCATGAATGGAAAACTAGAAGACGGATGTGACACGGTAGTGGGTTGGACCGAGTTGGGGCCAATGCCCCCAAGTGGAGGGGTGGTGTTATGGAGGTTTCCCCCAAGTGGGGGGACTAAGGTGGTATAGGATGGTCTTGCGCCACCATGGGTAGTGTGAGCCACTGATGGAGTGGGAATAGGTAGTCCCGCTATGGAAATAGGTGCCGTGAGGGGAACAGTAGACGGGGGCCCCATGGAGGGCATACCCAAAGTAGGTGTGGTAACTGGTGTAGTGGTGGATGTGCCACCAACGGTTCCGACCAAGATGGGATTGGGAGTCACGCTAGCCATGGGGCTAGTAGGGGCAGTGTAAATGGGGTTCTCAGACTCTGGCTCAGAATCGGAGGTAAAATAAGGGGCGTCAATATCTGGTGACTGAGTCCTATGCCACTAACGAGTGGAGTCGAGTGACAAGGCTCGAGATCTATGATAAGTGGTATCAAGTGAGGATGGTCTGCATCGATGACGGGTGGTGTCAAGTGAACCGTGCTATGGGGGTTCGCCTCTGAGGCGCCGAGAATGTCTCGGGAACTCAATGGTGACAAATGGTGTCAAATCTCTGTGGGTTGAGGTGAGTAAAAAACAGGTCAAAAACCCTAATGCAACCGAGTGTGCAGAAGGAGAGCTCAAAAAATAGGGCACTCAGGCCAACAACCAACTCAAAACACCCACTGTAACAACGTGCTACAATAGGTGGAGTGTCAACAGAAATGGTCAGAATGCCAACAAGCAGCAGGTTGCCTACAAATAAAAAATGGTGGACTCACTAGACCAAAAGGAGGTAAGGGAGCATGCAAACACCTAACTAAAAGTATTCTGACTTAACTAGACATATCCTCTGCAAGGTGATGAAATCCAAGTCAGACAATATGAATAGGAAAGCCAAGTGGCTGAGATATCCCCCTACCGGGAGGGACACCGGGAAGTCAATCCTAGAAGAATGGCAACTAAGATACCCCATTCATGACACGTCCAGAAAGGTAAATCTGCCGCTTGGTCCTTTTACCGCAATACCCCTATACAGGGATATCCCGAGAACTGCGAAAGGTAGCCCTTCAGTTACTGAATGGAGTTAAGTATTCCACTCAGACCTCCAGAACCAATCTCACGACTTCAACCCTCCTAAGGGAGAGTTCTTCTGGTAAACTGGTTGTGACCGTGCCAAAAAATATAGGGGATTTTGGTTCCCTAATTGGACAACAACTATGTCTCAAGTGTAAGTAACCGAAGGGTGTTATTGGAAGCTTATCCCCCCGATCCTACCTAACTACAAAGATTCTTTTGTGTGCCCCAAGTGGGGTTAGAAAGTTGGTTGAGTTAAGTAGTTTTTAAGTCTCACTTGAATTAGGTGACAGAGTGTGTGCTCTTGAGGTGATGAACTATTAGTAATATTGAACTAACAGTAATATTGAATTCAAAATTTAAACATGCAAAATTTTCTGAAATAAGAATGCTAAAATTTTAAAAACAATGCTGTAACAAGGTAATAGAAATAATGGTGCAGAAAAGGCTGTAGGGGAGGAGGGCTGTAGGTAGAACAGATGGCTGTGCAGATGCAAAAAATATGGCAGCAAAGGGGCTGGGGTCAAGTACAGGAAAAACTGCAGAAATCAGACCGCGGGTCTGTGGCTGGATCGGGCAGTCGGACCGCGGGTTTGAAGGAAACAGGCGTGGACAGGTCGCTGGTTTTGGGCCTACAGATGCGGTCGGGACGTGACTGTGGAAGGAAAAGACGCGGTCGGTTCGCAGAGAGGGGGCTCAAAGGCGTGGCCGGGATGTAGAAAAATGGCCGAAAGGTGTGGTCGAACTGCAGAAAACAGGTTGATTAGCCGCATCCGGATCGCAGGTAACGGACTTGAATCCGCCGGTAAGGCGCGGGAAAAAGTCTGAGAGCTGCGGTCTGGTCGCAGGTAAAGGCCTGAAACACACGGTCGTGAAGCGACTGTAGAAGGAAAAAATGTGGTTTACGGTGGCCGAAAACGACAGCCGAAAGTAAAAAACAAAAACTATTGCAGAAAATAAAACAGCGGAGTCGCCAAAACTGTAGCTAGGGTTTTACCCCTAGCTTGTGCGAATGAGCACCTACTAAGGAAAATGGATTCCTTAGTAGCAGTTCAATAAAATGTAAACTAAAAGCTATAACAGAAATAAAAGCTAAATCTAAACATGTGCATGAAACAAAACAACAAAATATAAAGAATGGTTT
Organism: Pseudotsuga menziesii; assembly: GCA_001517045.1. Classification (NCBI taxonomy): domain Eukaryota; kingdom Viridiplantae; phylum Streptophyta; class Pinopsida; order Pinales; family Pinaceae; genus Pseudotsuga; species Pseudotsuga menziesii. Next base: position 39,173 of record LPNX010276378.1, read on the forward strand.
TTTATTGATATTACCTCCAATGTGGAGGTTGGTGAAGCCCTTTGCGCTGATCCGAGAGGTTGCTCCGAGCTCCAGCTGCTCCTTCTCTTTCTCCGATGGTGGAAATGGGCCAAAAGGGGCTCTCAATGGTGAAAGTAGCTCAAAGGGTGAGCTAGGGTTTCAAGAGCAATTTTGGCAAAATAAGGATGCTTGTGATTGTGGATGTCAAATAATGGGTCTCCATCACTTATTTATGGTTTTTTAGTGGTGGAGTGCTGGCCCCTTGGTTTTTTGGAAACCATATGGTTTAGGGCATCTTTTTAGGGTTTTTTCCTCTTTTCCTCTTTTTTCCTCATTATTTTATATTTTTTCTTCCCTTTTTGGGGATTTTTCTTTTTTAGAGGAATTTTGGATATTTTTTGGAGGAAAAAGGGGGGTTTTGCCCTTTTGGAGGAATTTTAAATGGTTTTATGGGTTCTTAAGGGAAATATGGTAGGAAAATGGACAAATGAGCCATGTAATGGGGTAGATGAGGTAGTGAACACTTTTTGGGTGTTAACAATTTCCTTAATTGCATGTCCTAAGGATAACCACCGAAATCTAGAGCCGTGGAAGCAGGATTCCTGTCAGATTTGGTGCCTTCAATGCACATTTATGACAGATGGGATCGATGGATTGTATAAGAATCCACCCAGGCATGGGAAATTCACATTCTACAGTTTCACAATTGAACCTATGTCTGCTGATCAGGACCTTCACGACTTGTTGAGAGAATTTGAACAGACAGGCTTGCCGAACATTTTCCACCCCCCACCTGCACCTGCAGCACGGGAGGATACCCTACCAGCACCGAATCCACCAATGCAAACACGGTCTACCAGGAAACAATTCAAGCTAGAAGTGCGCTCTAAGCGGAACGAAGACCGACACAAGGAATCTGGGCAAACATCGGAGGACCCCGCAATGGATCCGCATGGTTCAGTAGAAACCCCAAGTGAAGGAGAGGAGAATATTGCACCACGCCGGCCACCATATGTCCCACCTCTATGAACAGGAGTTAAACGACCTTAGCAGAACAAATAGTTTACGATACGCACCCCTTCATTGCCCCCGGGTGTACAGTTGGTTGGAGTCATGACAGGAAAGATAGACCAACTTAAGTATGCCGACCGTGATACCAGTGATTGTGGTAAGTTCCCACAGTTCGCACCAGAAAAGTATTTGCACGCTGTCAAGTACTATGAGACTGGAGCAACACTACTCGAGGTCAAACGGTGGGCTGCTGGCTTGGATCAAGCTGGTCTGCTGAAGATGCTTGACATTCCTCATTTTGGTCGTGGTGCATAGGTGACCATAGCTGTCAAGCAACTGCCAGCTCTAGTTCATGACGGCCACCTATGGATAGGTGACAAGAAAATTCCCATTAATGGTGAGCTCATTCACAGAATCACAGGCTTGCCCATTGCAGGGCCTAATCCAGTGACGAAATTTCCCTCGAAGCATGAGGACACGAAGTTTCCGCAAATTATGAAGGAACGCTTTGGCCTAACGAAGGGCAAACGTGGGTATCACACCTCCGCGATTCAGGAACACCCCATTCGCTTTGCAGCTGAGATATTAGCATGCAAAGTCATACGAAAGTGCATACCTACTAAAGTACCTACCCCAGTTATCAGAATCGCCATGATCCGCGCCGAAGGTTATAGCTACAACTGGGCAGCGTATGTTGTGAGAGAATTCCTGGAAGATGCTCGTGACGGACAGGAGAAAGGTAGAGCATTCCATTAATCATGGTTACTCATCCTCATCACACTAGTAGGATGGAAAGAACCTGTTGAGGCACAGTTTCCTGATGCCCCAGAGCACATGTCTGGCACAGTCAGGTACGCATCGCTGTGGGTATCACTGGATAAAGCACATCAACAGATGACAAATTATGTTTTTGCCTTTTATATGATGAATATCCAGTATGAGATCACAAAAACCCTACGGCTCAGTCATGATTTATTCTCCCATTATGAAGGTGCAGCCTCCTTCCGCGTCAACGTGCATTATACTTTCATCCAGGATCACGCAGATAAAAAGCATCAATGGTTCAAGCTACCCTATGTATTCATTGAGGGTGATATCCGGGCAGTAGTTCAGCACTAGCCGGATGAATGGCTGAAAGACGTAGGAAAGAAAACTCACATTCCGGTCCGCATAGTTACCAATACGGGCGCAGGTACTAGTCGCCAACAACAGCAAGTTCCCCTGGAAGACATCGAAGAACAGATGGAGTCGTAGCAGAATGATAGAAACCAGGGTGGAGGAGTCGAAACTGACGAAGACGAAGGACATGATTTGGTCAAAAGTACTCCAGACCCTAATAGGCCAGAGAAGCGCAAGACACCAGAAGTAGAGGAAGTAAACAAGTCAAAGTCCCGCAAGAAAGTGAAGGCGTCAAAGGATAAAAATATCAAAGACACACCCGTTTTGACAAGCGAAGAGCTTGATGTGGCTTTGTCAAAGTCCACAGAAGTCCTTACTAAAAAGTGGTCAGAGTTTGTTGCTATGAACTTGGATGTCATCCATCGTGTCACACAGAACATATCGGAGTTGAAGGACTTAGCAACACAATCGATGACCAGCACTGTCGCTAGTAGTACCCCGGTAAGTATACAGCCCGACTTACGGGAATGGTCGGCTCGAGAAAACAAGGGCCAAGTCTCTACCGCTACCCTCATCATAACTGATGCAGAGATGAGCATGACAGTAGGCATCGATTACACCAAAATGTCCATGATGGAACTACAGCTGTGCCAGTCCGCTATTACAAAAGAAATCCAGGCCCGAGCTCATTACTCACAAAAGTAGTTGGATGATACCACGAATCAGAATGATAGCCTCGCAGCGCAGCTGGAAGCAGCAGAATAGGGAAAGAGAGATGCAGAATGTAAGCGGATTACACTGGTATGACTTTTGGATGAAGCATGTCGAAGCCTTCTTGACTTTGACGTGCAGCTGGTAGAAGAGCCAGAGCAACGACTAGGTAGGCTGAAAGATTACGCACAGCAGTCCCGAAGTGAAATTGAGAAGCTCAAAGAAGAACATGAAACTCAGATCGCGGAGCTTCAACTTCGCATCCTTCCAGGAAGTCCACCAGAGGTCAAAGAGCAGCGCCGTGCAGACATTCAGGTATCAGTAGCGAAAATTTCAGATATTGTTGGCAGCGCAGCAAAGTTGCTTGGAGACAGTGTCGAGGCTTGGACAACTCTTCAAGAACACCCAGAAATAGGACAGCTGCAAGAAACTATCAAGCAGCGACAGGAACAACTGGATACAGTTAAAATGGACATTAAGACTTTACCACCCATGCATAAAATGATTAAAGTAAAGCGCAGCAAGGAGCTTCAGCAGCAAATTGAATCGTGCAGGATGAATGTGACAAAGTTGGAAAACTCTATAGAACCACTTGTCAGCGAAGCCTGGGAACTAAGTACTGCTGTGGATAACCAATTAAAAATTCTGAAGGCATATGATGCAGTCGCACAGGAAAAAGCCAGCGAAGTATCATCCGCAGCCCTGCAGGAGTTGGTAGACAAGGAGAAAACAACTGATGACATCATGCACAGTCTCAATACTCAGTTCACCACCTTCGCAAAGAATCTTTCCCCGCCAGTAGACTAGCAGAGTGTCCCGGGACGGGCCACTAGTGAGTCTTAGGGGCCTGTTGGGATGTGTATTTTAAGAGTCTCTAGTTTTGGATAACTCCACGGTTTTTGTAAGTTTGTAAGCGGAGTTATGGTTCAAAATAGTATTAGGGGTGTCAGGGTTAAGTAAAGCTTTCTTATTGTAATAAACCCATGGTTTATGTCCAGGGTTTAGGGTTTGAGGTGCCCATGGTTTAAGCCCAGGGTTTTGTAATAGTGCGCTATATAAATAGGCACTCCTGTAAAGAAAGAAGGTTAGGCTTTTTATGTATAAGGAATTGCTACGAAGCTACAGCTATTTTGTAAGGAAAAGGTTAAGTCCCATCTGTGTGCGTGGATGACCTCTGTAGCTGTGTGCGCAGAGGGTATTTTGTAAGAGGTTAGGAATATCCGCAAATGTGTGCGTAGAAGCGTGCTGCTGTGTGCGCGGATTTTAAGGATAAGAAGAGATCTGCAGCTGAGTGCGCAGATCAGAACTGTGATTTTGTAGCAAGTTGAATAAAACACAGTTCTGTGGACGCAACCCCTACACTGGGGGTGAACCACGTTATATCTGGTGTTGTGGTTTTTGTGATTGTCTTTGTTTCTGTTTATCTTTCTTGCATTAATAGCTAGATATATCTAATAAATAAGATCACTGCTAATAAATAGCTTCGCTGCAAATTCCCAGTAAAAGGTTGAGCAAGTCACTTTGTGTTTATTTATATGCAAGCTATATCTACTAGTCGAAGCTCTGTGTTGATTGGATATAGGATGTTAGAGACTAAAGGTACAGTAATATCCCTCTTCTACTTGCAGAAACCTGATTCTGCGGCATCCCATAGCTGTTTCAGGTGAGACTGCAACCTGCGCGCAGGTTGTTGCCGAAAGGGCCAACACTGTGGGTCTTTTGTTGGTGCAAAGCAAAAGGTTTAAACCCGAGTCTACCCTATTTCCAAACAGAAGCCCTCTCTGTTGGTTCTTCTTGCTCCTTTGGTGTGGGGGAGGGTAGTGCTTCATCCACTGGTACATTTTGCGGAGCTAGGTCTGCACCTTCTTCTTGCTCCCCTTCAGAATCTGAGTAGGGTAGATTTAGAATATTCTCCTTGTGTGTTTCAACCTCCTGGCCCTTCTCATTGAAGTCGAAGTTCCTTTTTACCTTCTTGGCCTTGGAAGAAGAGAGAGACTATTCTATTGCTGCTACTGGGGATATGGCCCTCATTCTTCTTCTCCTACTTCCTAGTGTGCTGGACTTATTGCAGGATATTTCCCTTTCTCTTCTGGCTGAAGTCCTGTCTCAAATATTCCATTCCAAAACCGAAAATAGGGCCATGCCATATTCCTTCTTTTCAGCAACTCTTGGATCAACAACTGGATAAGGCCATGGTGAGTAGTCTTCCAGCAATATTGGTTGGCTGGGATTTCACTTGGTGTGTCATCTTTCTCAAACTTCTGTGTAAGTAAAAGGGCAAATTGAGTGGGCTTTTACCTGTGAAGTGGTTCATTATCTTGAAATGATAGATCATGGCTCTGTTATATCTTCCTTCACATGTTAGGTAATGTTATAGCGGATTTCACCACACTAGGTGAATCACACATTGTATGGCCTTCCCCTGTCCCACGACAGACTCATTATCCCCTATAGACCACTTTTTTTCTTTTGATGTATCCTTGATCATCCCTAAAAACATAAGAAAAGTGATATACGCAGCTTTTTCCCTGATAACCGTGTACATACGCGGATATTCCCTCTATAGTCGCGTACATCGGGATGTGTACATAATCCAAAACCTTTTGGAGTGTTCCTTGACTTGGATCTGACTCATATGACTCCTGGCCTTCCATATGCCTTGAGATCGCACGAAATCGACCTTTCAGTATCCCTTTGAAAATCTATATATGTAACCCTTGAGACATTGAAAGCATAAGAGAGAATTGAGAGTATCGAAACTATAGTCCATTGTTGCCAGAACTTATGCTTGAGTCTGCATCCCTTTGTCCCTTGGAGCACTGTTGTGTTCTTCCCAAGCTTGCCTTTTGCTAGTAAGCTTACTATCAAAGTGATGGAGGATTGAGGTGGTGGAGGCCCAAGTGGGAGATTCAGTTTCTCCGGTTTGCAGACGTGTCGTCAGAGGTTGTCACTTGTAATCTCTGATTCATATTAATAGAAATATCTTTTTCTGTCCAGTAATGTGTGTTTTAATGAATATTATATCCATTGGAATATGTCAAATGCTTTTACATTATTGATTATATATGCTAGAATAGATCTAACACCATGAAATATAGTATGCTTGTATTGTTTACTTGTTGTTGAGGAAGTATTCTATCAATTCAAGCTGAAGATTGGAAAGCTCAACAGGGATCTACTTCAACCGTTTGGAATAAGGTATGAGGTTCGATCCTTTAGTGTTAAACATTTTATTACTATTGCATATTGGGAAAGATTGATTTTTGGAGTCTAGCTGTCTGTTGTGGTACCCCAAGCCATAGGAATTTCTCTCCATAATAGAAATGGCGACTCCGCTGGGGAGTTCCTAGTAATTGTCCTTTGGGGGTTGATTTCTTGGCATTCAATGTATTTGAATTACTCTCTCTCTCTTGTTTCTGTGTCAGGTATGGGGGCATGTATTCCTGGTAGAGCCTGATTGATGTGAATTTAGTCTCAGCCTGTCTGTTTTCCTTGAATTTGTGCATCTTTTTCTTCCTGTACGCGGGTTTGTCACTTACAGTCACGTATACACGCTGTTTCCCCTGGGAGTTCCGCGTATACACGCGGGTTTACTACGCATAGTCGTGTATACCCTGGTTTTTACCCTTTTGTGGAAGATATTGGATTGCTGGGTGAATTTTGTTAGTTGCTGAGTCTCCTTTGGCACTGCCTGAGTCTGTTAATACCTTTGTTTCTGACCAGAAACGTTTTTTTAGCCTAAATTTTTTCTTTTAGGAAAGTTCTTGTCATGGCATCTTTGATTTTTTGTTTGAGATTAGTGCATTAGAGTCCTTTTGCTTTAGTGCTTTGCTGGAATGTTTTTTATGTGTGCTTGCAGAGTCTGGGGTGGTTAGAATCATTCTTTTGCTTTTTGTATCTCTTTATTTTCAAAAAATCCAAAAACATTTGCTTATCATCATGCATTGCATTTTGCACTTTGCATTGTACTTGCATTAGATCTAGATTTGCTTTGGGTTAATAGTTAGGACTTTATATAGGGAAATTTGCATTCAGCATTTGAAGAAGAAATTGTGCATTACACGTAGTACGCATACCCTATTTTCATGGACACAATGCATTTGCATTGATTGTTAGGTGTGCATTTTGCTTCTTGTTGCGTCATAACACCATTAGTTGCACGACCATATCCTATTTTTGAGTAATAAAGCCAACTAAAATCAACGCTAATTAAAATGAATTACACTCTTTTCTTTTCTAGGGTGCACCAACAAGCTTAGGTTTTAGGATCTTGGAATAGTTCATTGTAAGTTAATTCTCCAAGATCACTAAATGACAACAACTAGGTGTCTATCCAGGGAGTGTGTAAAATCCTTGGTATAACCAGCGTTCTCAGGAAGCTCCTCTCAAAAGGGAGTCAAGCACTAGGAAGTGTGAGCAGTTGTTGATTGGGATAACCCCCGGTCGGTAACTGTGTAGCACCGGCGATATAGCCAGGATTGTATTCGTATCTCGGGGCTGTTTCGACAGTTTCGGGCTTTGCTACCCTACCCATACGGTCAATCCCGCCTGCGACTTTCCGCCTGAGCGTTGATTATATTGAGGTGACCTTAGTGACCTTACCTAAGATATCGAGGGGGTACGTGTAGATGTTATTCTGCATGTGTCCCAGCTAGGTTTGGGTCAGACAGCACAGTCGCTTTATGCATTGAAGCTGAGGGCCACAATAATTGGTTTCGAACCTCTGCTTGTGGTGATAAGGGCCTCTCAAGTCTCTCCTAGGCGAGACATACTGGCCACATTCGGAAGCTCACTTATCCAGCCCTTGTTTGCTTGCTTTTGGCTTTAGATTTTATAGTGATTGCTCTGTGCACGCTAGTTGGCCTAGGGTTGACGTAAATAGAGAGTCTTTGCTTTTTTGTTGAGTCATTGTGGAGTCGGGTGCGGTTCCACCCCATTCTCGTCGGTTAGCAGGACTTCCGCCTTCCACTTCTCCTCCTCCTTTGGGAGAGGGGCCTAGACTGTCCAAGCGGACTATGTCAAACACTGATTCACACACCATGGAGGATCATTCAGAGACTATTCCTGAGCCACCTCCTCCCATTCGTATTGACGATGGGGAACTTACTCCTACGTACGATCCTTCACCTAAGCTAGCTGAGTTCGGTCATGTGATTTCCCAGATAGGATCTTTGCATGATAGACCTACTCACTCTAGGGATGATTCCCCATTGACACGTTACCGGTATGGAATGCCGGATGATGCCGAGACTCACTTTGACCCTCCTAGCACTAGCTACGGTAGTTATGTTACGACTGGTTTTCCTATGCACGATTTAACATTTCATGTTGAATCTGACTTTGAGCCTAGCACTATGCCTGGGGGAAATCCCATGCCTTACCTTGCAGAGAGGTTTGGGAGTACTAGTCACATTGCACCTTCCATCCCAGTGGTGGAAGCCCCATCTTATATACCTCCTAGGTCTAGAATTAGTGATCCTATAGGGATACCAGGTTCCAGATGAGTGATGATAGGCACTAGTACATATCTTCTTACAGAGATTCCTTCGTCCTCGCTTCCGAGTTCTTCAAATTTAAACCCTCAACCTTACTCATGTGGTCCTTCGAGTCGACACGTAGCTACGAGTAAGATCCGTACTGCGATTACTAGACCAGTTGTGTCTCAATCCTACATACCACCTGTTGTTTCAGGAGGTTATGTTCATGTTTCTAGAGGTCAGATTGCTACTTCTACAACATATATCCCTACTTCCGATATTTATATTCCTACTTCCGGAACGTATCTCCCTACCTATGGAGTGTCTCATGGGGCATCGCAAGCGATGACCTATGGACCCTATTATGGGACGCAGTATGGAAAGGTCTCTCCACCTTATGGAGGCGGGTATTCACAACTTGCTTAATCTCCTAATTACGGCTTTGTAGCTCCTACTAGTCAAGGTCCACCTCATTATGGTACTTCAGCGCCTTATTTGCAGTTGGTTCCCATGCCGATGTTTCTCCCTTTAGGGTGTGGGAGTCTGTTGTATAGTATTTCCATGACACTTAGCAAGAGCCTCATACTCCTCTTGATCTTATGCTGGCCATGATCCCCTGGAATCCCTTGTATCAAGTTGTGGATGCATTATCATGAGCTTTGCCTATCTTAGTGAGATTTATGTTGGCTCCCCTGACATTGCGTTTCAGCCACATAACCCGAGCTTGTCTATAGTCACGTACATCGGGATGTGTACATAATACAAAACCTTTTGGAGCATTCCTTGACTTGGATCCAACTCATATGACTCCTGGCCTTCCATATGCCTTGAGATCGCATGGATTTGACCTTTCAGTATCCCTTTGAAAATATATATAAGGAACCCTTAAGACATTCAAAGCATAAGAGAGAATTGAGAGTATCGAAACTATAGTCCATTGTTGCCAGAACTTATGCTTGAGTCTGCATCCCTTTGTTTCTTAGAGCACTGTTGTGTTCTTCCCAAGCTTTCCTTTTGCTAGTAAGCTTGTTATCGAAGTGATGGAGGATTGAGGTGGTGGAGGCCCAAGTGGGAGATTCAGTTTCTCTGGTTCGCAGACGTGCCATCAGAGGTTGTCACTTGTAATCTCTGATTCATATTAATAGAAATATCTTTCCTGTCCAGTAATGTGTGTTTGAATGAATATTGTATCCATTGGAATATGTCAAATTCTTTTACATTATTGATTATATATGCTAGAATAGATCTAACACCATGAAATATAGTATGCTTGTATTGTTTACTTGTTGTTGAGGAAGTATTCTATCAATTCAAGCTGAAGATTAGAAAGCTCAACAGGGATCTACTTCAACCGTCCGGAATAAGGTACGAGGTTCGATCCTTTAGTGTTATACATTTTATTTCTATTGCATATTGGGAAAGATTGATTTCTTGGAGTCTAGATATTTGTTCTGGTACCCCAAGCCATAGGAATTTCTCTCTGTAATAGGTAAACCACAATTTCCTTCAGCATATGTTGCCACCTCTCTTCCAACCAGGATGATGGCACACTCTTCTTCCACACCATTTTCTCTATGTTCAGGCTTTAGGTAAGACCTGAATTCTACATCTTTTGTTATGGTGGTCTTGAACCATTTTTATCCTATGCAAGGGAGTTCAGTTACTTCAGAGACTAGGGTTTCATCTATGTGAAATTCCTCCTTGCCTATAACTGCTTTTGAACCATTAAATGATATGGAAAACACCTCAGCTACCTGCTGATGGGAGCCATGTATCTTTTCACAAAACTTGTAGTAGCCAACCTCCTGGAAGAGTTTACAGACCTCTGGATGTGCTTCTAAATAGCTGATATCTCCTAGCTCTTTCCTGAGAGTAAGTCCTGAATTCTTCATCTTGATGAGTGCCTCTCCTGGGTACCTGGAAAATAATTCTTAGTTCTGTATACAATGCATTAGCGGGTTGCTCCTCCAGAGATGGTTTTCTTAGTGGAGGGGAATGACAAGCTGGAGAGTGAAATGTGTTGGAGTCCTTTGGCACTGATTATGAGAGTTTGTGTTGTTATGATGGATGCTGAGATCATAAGGTGATGGCAGCAGTTGATCCTCTCGATCTCCTTTCCCAAGCAATCATATCACACATCGGCCTGGATACTCGGTGGGTTTTTTGCTATTCTTTTGGACAGTTGGAAGCAAGATGAGGATTTACAATCCTATCAGTCCTTCGCCAATTTTATAACAACCTATTTCACTTATTTGCACACGTGGTTATGCAGGCTCAAGTCTTTTCAGTGGTTTGTCATGCACTCTGCTGATTGTTCATCCTGCTGACGGGGTGTGATTTGACTATTTTATAACCGTTTCCCTATTTTATATTTTTAGTGGTTAACAATATTCCTGAATTTGTCTGCAAACCACTGAAAAGATAGCTTTGGGTGGCTAATGAAATGCTATCTCCTTTTTCCTAAGCCACTGAAACTGTCATCCCATCTTCGTGGTGAAATCCTGCTTTCGGTGGATAGTGGCCTCGCCAAAACACCCATTTAACTACCGAAAACCTGTCCTTCTGGTGGCCAATGAAATGTCTGAGCCTTCGCCTAAGCCATCGAAAGCGCTTTTTCTTCGATGCTTATCTTCCTGCTTTCGATGGTTAAAATCTGCATTGAATTGTTTGATAATCTACTGAAAGCATCACCTTTCGTTGGCTAATGAGTTGTTTCAAGTCTCACCTAAGCCATCGAAACCACCTTTATTAATATCGCTTGCTTCCTTCTTTCGACAGTTAAAATCCTTCTTGGTATTCTCCCTAAGTTACCGAAAGCAACACTTTTCAGTGGCTAATGAGTCATTTGAAGTCTTGTCTAAGCCACCGAAGGTGTTAATTTAATTCTACTTGCTCGGGCTTCTTTCGGTGGTTTATATTTATCTCGTAGTCGACCGTTAGCTACCGAAACCTATCTTTTCGGTGGCTAATGAGCTATTAAAAGCCTCTCCTAAGCGATCAAAAGTTAAAACTTCCAAATTTTTCAACCACATAAAAAACAGAGACCTTCAATTTGTTAAGCATCCTCAGATTTTTCATTACATAAATCAAATTCTTCATACTGTCAAAATAAATTTATTTTGGGAGATAACACCAGGTATTCTAACTAGAAGTCGATTGTATACAAAATATAAATATATATCATCGCTATGCTCTATAATAACGAAAGTACACATTTATTCATCCATGAGATGTAGAACAGTTGGTGGCGAGGTATGGTTAAGATGCCTCCTAAGCTGAAAGGTCATCGGTTCTAATCTCATTGGATACCAAAAAATCCAACCATGTTAAGGGTTGGTGCGGTCCAGGCCAGGTGTGATCCCCGGGTGATTTTGACGGCTTAGATGCCCCTGGTTCATGATTACTTAACCAATGGAAACCCTGCTAGTTAGGGGGGTTCCACCACTTTGCCAACAAAAAAAAATGAAACTACACATTTATTCATTCATTATGATACTACTATTAAACATAATTCCATATCCTCCTGTAATAGAGTACGTCACTTCGGTGAGAGGAAAAATACAATGGATAATTTATCTTCATTTCTATATCAATCAGTCTAAATACTAAATCCTAAAATTATTGAACAATTATCTATTAACTATAAATCCATTCTAAACAATGCCATGATACAATGTAGAGTTGGAACCTGGATGAATTATAGAGAAAAGGGACTAACACCCAAGGGAGACTGTTCCACCCAACCTTTTCCTGAAGAAGCCAAATCACTTGCTTAGGACCCCTGAGCTTTCTCACTGCATCAATAGGACAGATATCTCTACTACATAGTAGAATTTTGCAACTTAGCACTCAGTAGCAAACTTAGCTCAGCAAATCACTTTAGCTATCCCCTCATCAAATTCTTTGTGTGCATGACTTTTAAGTTTGCAGTAATAACAAAGTTCATTCTGTCAAAAATCAGAATGAGTGGTGAGCCTCCTGCTCAATTTGATGGTTTATATAATATTTCCTAGTTATTTGGATCAGTTTTGGAATTTAATGAGCCACCCAGTGCAGTTCCCACTCTCAAGTAACATGACCACTTTTTTAGGGATTATGCTCCTGCAACAGCTAGAAAGTGAATTCTAGTGCTGCCACTTGTCAACCATCCTTCTACAGCTACTCCTTCCTCCTAGTGGTAGTGAACACTCATTTAATAGTCTACCCTGAATAGGTGTCCCCTTTAAATAATTATTAAAATAAATAATTCTTCAATTACAGTCATCCTTGACCCACTTGTTCATAAACTTTACAATAAAAATTAACATAATGTTTTTGTTGAAATAAGTAATAAATATTTATTTTTTCAGTTTTGGGTATGTTATAATCATAGTGGATCCATATGGCATTTTGTCCAACTGGATGAACGAGAACTTTGAGAACATGTGCTCGTCATAGTTTGGTATTCGATGCATATGACATACCAAAAGAGTGGTCTCCATACAACTTGATGGGGGAGCTTTGGAAGGTTTAATTTATTTTTCTCCTCTCAATTGCACTGGATCACACAAAGAATGGAGTCCCCATCCCATAATTTCACGAATGTGAGTATCAATTATATATTTTCTCTTATGATCTTACATTCACCTTTCTGATGTTTTTTAGTTTTGGTTACTTCTCCAAGGTGAGAGTTGAAACTATCCGATCTTGATCTCCTTATGGCTCTCATTTTTCCATGTGAAAGTGTATGACGTTCTAAAAAAATATTTTGTCTACATTCGTAAAATCTTATTATGTGTGCAATACTCCCTACATGTTAGCAATGTTGAAAACTATAGGTTAACAATTGTAGGATTTATCTTTTAACGTTTATAGGTTCCCTGGTGGAAACTTGGCCCAACCTGTTTGCAAAGGTACGACTTTAATTTTGTGTGCTTGAATTTTACTGATGCGAATTATGATTGGCACTTGGCATTTCCTGGATTGAACATCCTCCAAGTTTCACTTTGGTAATTGTGCAATGAAATATTTGCTAAGGGTATTATAGCATCCCTCCCCACCATCATAATACCCCTCTACCTTTCTCATCTTCAAACTCAGCTTTCGCTCCTACTCTGTGCTTCCAACATCTCTAGAATTGGCTTGCTTCCTTTTGACTTCTCCTATCTTTACAACATATATAATGGGGGAAGTAGCAACAACTAGATTTTCCATCAGAGGAAATGGACATTCATATAGTGATGCATATGTTAACAAGAATGTAACCGTTAATGTGCATGAAGTTCATCATGTTAATGGGAACGACAATGGGATTACCACGACCACTGTTTCCAATGGAGTGTTGGGGATTTGAAACCGTTCTTTTAGAGACGGATGATGACGCTAATTTTGGTATAAATAAGAAATTGAATACAATATTAACTCATGTTTAATGCTAAATAGGTAAATTAGGTAAATTTTGTAAACCATCAGAACTAAATTGTAATAACTTACCGTTGATTTTCTCACCACGGATATTTCCGAGCTTGAATGTGGATATATATACAAACACGTGCTTTTTTCACTAAATAATGAAAATTATTGCCTTCACAACATTCTTCATATCGAAGAGAGAAATTACGAACAATATATATCACTACTCTATAGAGAACCATTCAGAAAGGTAAATATAAACAGTACACTATCTAGAAATATATAAAATAAAGATTATAAATTACCTTTTCTCTGAACGTCAATAAGGCCTGCTTTCTCGTACGGACATGTGCTTGTTATAGAAGGAAAGTTGCAAAGCATAGAAGTGAACGATTTTAACTATCACAAATTACTAGGGCATATGACGCTTGTCTCGCCAATAATTTGACATCCTTTTTTTGAAACAACAAATTGAAGACATTGTTGTGTAAAATTCCAAACTAGAGTTTCAAAATTTTTAGAATAGGAAAACTTTTAGAATATTTAACTTCTTGTTTAATTGCATTGAATGCTTGTTCTAGGTATTACATGTATACTTTCTACTATCAGAAAAGAAGGTATATATTTGGAAACTATGATTAGAGGCTATGCTAGTTGCATATACCCTGTAGGGTCGAGGTATGTATTGGATAAAATTGGAAAGCTATTCACAACATTGTATTTGTACTTTTTTTTCTTATGTATTGGGTTGCACAATCATTTGTTTATTGTATTGATTTTACTAATACCTTGGGTGTGAATTATTCACAACATTGTTAGAAGTAGCACTCCTCCTCCTCCCACAATAAGTAATGCTCGACCTCCTCCCACATTTAGTACCACTCCAACTACACCCACTCTAGTGTACAATGTCAGCGCTCCAACAGGGGGTATTACTGTTAGATTTTTAAAGGTTATACAAGATATAAAACATTTAGCATCATAATATCATAACCATAAGAAAAGGATCACTAAAAATAAGACAAGTACAACAACACAAGGGAATACAAATATTTTCCTCGAGGACACCACAAGGGAGAAAACTCCGCAAAAATTCCTCTGTATAGAATTCAACCATGTACAGTGTAAAAACCTAGAAACAAGAATAGTTTCTCATCTTACACAGTAGACGCTTTCTCTCTCTCTCTCTCTCTCTCTCTCTCTCTAGCGCAATAATTGAGTTTAATATATGTAAGAATGAGAAAGGTGCCTCACCTATTTATATTCATTAAGTGTGTACCTCAAATAACTAACTAGGTCATCCAGGTTCCCTAATTAGGGCCGACCTACTTTGGGAGACTCAAAATACATTTTATATATTACTTTTGTGGGTACTATTGCCTCGAATTACAATATAGATTTTACCTCATGACTTTTATATGACCAATTACATCAAGGACATCTCCAAATGGAGGAATAACATATCCTAAGAAGAATATAACAAAATTACAATAGAATATCTTCCGAAATTACAATACTTTAACATTCCCTCTTAACTAGGAAGGTATTCTACATCAACAACAACCATCATCACAACTATAAAAATGACTGGTGAATCTCTATATGCCATAGGAAGTTTTGGAACATCATCATACATATTCATCATCGATCTCAGCTGGACCATCTTCTGCAAACTTAGTATGTAAATACTGTCATCTTCTGTACATGCTGAATCATCTTCTATCAGTATATAAATATTGAATAATCTTCTATAGTATCACTATATGGATATTGAATCATCTGAATCATGTTCTAGATCATCTTCTGTAGCATTAGTATGTGAATACTGAATCATCTTCTAAATACTGAACCTTCTTCTGTAACATCAGTATGTGAATACTAAATTATATTCTGCCACATCATTATGTTAATATTAAACCTTCTTCTGCCACAGTAGTATGTGAATACTGAATCTTCCTCTTCAACATCAGTATGTGAATACTGAAACATCATCTGCAACATGATCAATATGTAAATATTGAAACATCATCATCTACATCATCAATAGGTAAATACTGAAAAACCGACATCTGCATCATCAGTATGTAAATACTGAAACATCAATATTTGCATCATCGGTATGTAAATACCGAAACATCATCGTCTACATCGTCAATGTGTGAATACTGAAAAAACAATAACAACACCATTAACATGTTAGTGCTAAAGAAACATCATTAATACGTGCTTTTAATATCCCAAATTTTGGCCTTAACTTAATTGGGCATGAGCCCCATGGTATATGATTTACTTTGATGTTTATGCTTATATATTGGGCGTATGCCCCACTGCACATGAGTTATGATGATTACTTAGATATAGTGGGCATAAACCAATGCACATGTTTTATTGTGTTGTACATGATTAGATATGTTGGGTGTGGACCCTGATGAACAAGGACTATTGTCATGGTACGATGTACTAGATTTATTATTAGCATATACATATACTGATATTATTATTGTGGTATTGTGCAAAATACTGAATGCATGATTGAGTTCTATAATTTTTTGGGTGTAATCCTTGAAGCACATGAATGATGAGATTTTTTGTTGAGCCTAAGCTCCGCAACACATGAGTTATGAGATTTTGGGTTGAGCATAAGATCTGGAACACATGAGTTATGATATTTTGTGTTGAGCGTAAGCTCTGGAACACATGAGTTATAATATTTGAAGTGTTAGGCATAATCCCTATATCATTCTGAATTGATGTTGATCATAAGCTCAGGAGCATCCGATATTTGTCCATTGTTCCCCTAGGTGTATTATACAAGTACATCATAGTATTAGTGTTGAGCGAGAAGCTCTGGAATTGCACTAGTGTAACACCCAATTAATAGTGTTGATCTTGGGCTCTGAATAGCACTCGAGGTTACTAACATTAAGTGTGTTGAGTGAGAGAGAATATGAATAGCATCGACCATTATCATACTTATTTTTAAGTTGATTAAATGAAATTTCAAATATACTTCTCATCAAATACTAGAAGAACTACCATAGTATACAAGGTAATCCAACATGCAAGGAGGATCTAGAGCTCCCTAACCTAGTTGATCGACCAAACCCTAACTAAGACCTTGATAAAAAGAAATAATGTAAACTAAGGAAAGCATCAATATAAATAAATTATGATATATCATGCATGAATAATATTAAGGATAATATGTAAATTTCATATAATATGTATATAAGAATATATTTATATAATATATATAAATAATAAATAAAGATAACTAAAATAATAAGTGAGAGTCAATGTAGTTATTATAAACTAAAATAATTAAATAAATATTCTATTCTAAAACCTCAATTAGGAACTAGTAAAAAGTTCCTAGCTAAACAAAATAAATTTTAATTCCATGTAAATAAATGAAATATTATTTTCAAGAAAGTAATGAATTCTTTATTTAACTGAAGTTTAAACCAACTGCCCTTTCCTAAAATATTTTCAATAAGACCCAAGCCAAGAGAACGATTAGGGATTCGATCATTATTCCTGAATAGTTTTGGAGAGCATTTTCCAAAAGTAAGCATTCTTATACTGAGACTGATTTTCCAAACAACAACAACCTCACTTTAGGAGGTCTAGATCACTTGCATGTTGGACCTAACTCGGGGGGATCCGAATTATAACCAGGAATGGTTCCGGGTCATGGTTGGGAGGAATGTGGTAGTTCCAAAGTTATCTAGTTATCATTCCTAAGGTCATATGCAGGTATTGTTTTATTAATTCTCGGTGTTAAAGTGTGTAGGGTCTTTAGCCATTAACAAGATGCATAATTGTAGGTAAGAGGTTTCTACATTTCCAAGTTATTTTAATTATGTTTACAGGTTATAATTATAGCTATTATGCTTTGTATTAAGATTTGTAATTTTTCTCTCCACTAGTTTGAATAAATGTTTCATCTTTTTTTTATTAGATAAATTAGAATCTCAGTCTTTAAATCTTATTTAGATTCTAGGGTAAATTTCCTGTTAGAGTTGTATTAAATTGGTTTCTTAAGTTTATATTATATGATAGGGTTAAGTCTACATTCAACCTTTAGTTTTCTAAATAAATTTGATAATGATACTTCTTTTAAAACGATACTGAACTAAACCATACATCACAACACCAGTCTCATTTTAAGAACATAGTAAAAATAAAATAAAATCCTTAAGTATAATTTATAGAGAAATCACAAATCTCTAAAGGAAAAAAATAAGCTACTCATTAACCAAAGATAATAAATAATCTAAATACTCATAACCAAGTAACTAGGGATCGAATCCCGTAACCAACTAATGAAACCATACAAAGGATGTGTACTAGTCACTGCTTATACATTAAGCATGAACAAAAAATAGACTAAACAAATATTCATAAACATGAACAATGGATAAAATCCCTTAAAAAACTAAATCACATAAACTAACTCAACCATGGCATATTACATTTGCCAGTAATGATTATATGAACACATATAAAATATCCATGCTACATTAACTAAAATAAATCACCCACAGAATTATCATCATTTCTCATACGAAGGTCGAGAGCCTGTCAACACTTCCAGAGGAATATTTTACATTATTAAAACCTAAAAAAATTAACACAGCCAAATTTATAAACAAAATACTTTAAACCAGTATCGAATCCTATTAAGTATTGTCCTTCCCGCCTCTATGATTTCCAACATAAACTATCTATGTAAGCAGTAGTAATATTTACATTACAAACATAACTATATCTCATCTATCTAAACCCCAAATCGAATCTCCTAATATCCGGAGGAGAGTGTCTGCATAATATTAAGTAAATAATAATAGTAAAACAATCCATCAAGTATCGCGACCCAAGGTCGAATCTCACGAAATTCAGATGGGATCCATTTATCATAATTCTGTACATACATACAATAAAATATAAACCTTACAGTACACATTTCCATATAGGCAAGCTTGGGCAACACCATTAAAACCATTACATAGAAACAAAACAATGATTACAATATCACCTATAGTAAGTATTATATCAAAATGTCGAACATAGCTAGGGTTTCCCTCAGAAACATATAGAATTCCTCACAATAAAAGTTACATCAATTTCATAATCAAATAGACAGGAATCCAGTACGAAATCAAATCAAGCATGAATCTAGGGCTTTTCCCTTCTCGTTATTAACATAGGTAAAATGCCCAAACGAAAACCATTTAAATAAATAGACAGGAAAAAAATCCATTTAAAAAGGTGAATCATTTCCGTAAATCACAGTGGGGGTTAACACCTGAACTATATTCCACATTCAACAAACAAATATCAAAATGGTATTATCATTAGTGCCATTGCTTCGTAATGGAACTGATAAAATTATTAACCATATAAATTAAACCATAGTGCTCGCAATAAATAAAGAGTCGAGAGAAAAAAAACAAAAACCCATTATAATTATCCAACACATAGTTGTAAATATTACACAGTCGTGTCCAAATGTACAAAATGCATGGATGGGATAAGAACCACTAAAGCCAAACCTACAGATTGAAAACTAAGCATAGCGAGTATTTTCTCCAAACCTTATCAAAATCCCAATTTGGGAGGCCAATTACAAACTTCACATAGAGAAACCTCGTGAATGACCACTAAGTTGGGTAAAGGCCCTCATCGTATGTGCTTACCTAGAGAAACATTGTCGACCTACTTCCTTTTCCACAGTTGCAGAGCACACACTCTAAGTCCAAACCTGCAAAACGAAACAGAGAGGCCATTAGAAGTATTAATTACATTATTAAAACAAAACAAAAATGGGAACTATTTAAACCATAGATGATTCCCACATACCTGTGGAATACATTTGCACCGACACTATATACTATCAACAGAGTCAGCATATCTCAACGGTGGTTCTTTCCCCCATGACCAACAAACAAAACACATGAAAAATGGGTTGTGAAACCCTAGCCAAAGGTTTATTCCTTGTGCCTTTGTGGAGGAGCCACACAACCCTTCACGTGGCATCATTAAAAATTCCAACAATCACCCACTAGGATTTGAATCAAAACCCTCTCTCTATAGTTTAAAAAAACACATTTTTCCATTGATACTTAAACCCTCTCCCATATAGTTTGAGATCATGCGTTGGTATAGGGTATTTATACCATGACAAACCACTTAGCATTTAACACTAGCAATCTTTACGTGCTAGGTTCTTTATTTATTTTTCATCATGGATACATAGCATAGTTTTATCGACGAATTACCTGCAGTAAGAATATATACATTGTACATTAGTTCAAAAGAACTAAGTAATCCCAGTATCATAGGACTTCATTACCTTTTCGATTGAGTCATTAGGGGAAAATATCGCCACTCCTCCCCTTTAAATACAGAGGTAAGTTATCCTCATCGTTTATCAAAATAAGATACTAAATAATGTAACGTATAATCAAACATGAATGAAATAATATCAGAGCATCAATAAACCAGATAAAATATACATAACTACAAAGTACATCAGAATACAAAAGAATGATATCTAAACATCATCATCACATAGGGATCATATAAAAGGAAAATAGAACCAAAACTTAGGAATAGTTCATTATCAAGTTTATAATTCTACAGTAAAGAAAAGATGTCCCTTAAGATCTAAACAGTATTATTAGTCTTACAATTTTCTTTTTATTCATGAATTTTAGGGCATTACAAGTGGTATGTGAGCCTAGTTTCAAACACTAAGAGACCTAATGGGCACTACTAAACATCCATTACAGAAATAAACATTTCAAAACTATATTTCTACTTTTGTGAACTAAGAAAAAATTATTTGTTACTAAATGTTTAAATTGCATAGTTAAAATAACAGTCCAAAACATGGATGCAGAAGAGGACAACAATCGACAAGGGAATATGAATTCCCCAACATGATAAGAAGAACTTGTGGTGGAATTCAATTCTGACCTAATGAATACCATACATAGTCTGCAAGAAGAGTTACAAATATTTAAATATGATAACATGAATGAGAGAAAAGAAAATAAAGCAATCAATGAAGCTTTACTTTGGAACATGATGGGAGTAAACCCTCATGGAAAACCTACCCATTCAACCACTAAATACAAGGAAGATTCTCATCGTAAAAGGACCAGCAATCCAAAGGAAGAGGGAAGAGAATAACACACACCTGGTCTTTTAGAAAGAGAATATCACATTATTTCTAGTGATGGTTCCCTCTCTCCTTGCAGAAAAAGGAAGAAAAATGATGACAACCTTCAAGGATAATTTTGAAGGATAAAATCCCCAACCTATGAAGGAGAGATGAATACCAAGGAGAAGGATGAAGAATGGATCTTGGGTATGAGAAAATACTTTCGAGTACAAAACTACTCCAGTGAGATGAAATCTTGACTAGCCATTTACAACTTAAATGGAAGAGCAGCTAGATGGTGGAGATACCTAAAGCATACTAAAAAGGATGAAGTAAAATAAATCATATGAAGTAATTTTTGCATAATATTTTAGGAAAAATACATTTCTGAAAGATTTTTTGACTGAAAAGTGAAATAATTTCATGAGTTAAATATGGGTTCCATGACCATGGATGCCCTTATCAACATATTTTTGGATCTATTACATTACATACATTACATAAAGGATGAAAAGGTCAAGATGCAATAGTTTTTGGGGTTTCTTCACCCAATTTTTTGAGAGAGAATTGAGTTTGACATGCCCAAAACTTTGAACACTACCTTACATAAAGCGAGACTTTGGTATGCACATGGAAAACTAAGGTAGGAAAATATAAACATAAGTCGAGACAAGTGTAGGACCTTCTCGTAAAACAAAAATATTGGTTTTAAACCACCCCCAAATAGAAAATAGATCAATAGTTTTCCGTCTAACAAAAATTTCAACAAGACATGTGCAAGGAAAAATGTGCCCGCACCAAATTCCAACAGACCAGCAACAAATGAAGGAGCCAAGGATTCCATGCTGCAGGTTAACTGTTGGAAATTACAAGGGCACATTATGCCAGAGATTGTCTAAAAACACTATCTTGGAGTCCTACACAATCTACAGGAAGCCCCAACGGTAGAGGAAATGGATAGTACACCGAGGATCTATGCAGCACTTGACAACTGACAAGCAGACCATCATGCCACTATCGTCAAAATAGAAGGTAAGGTTTCAAACACTTCTATTTCGATTTTGGTTGATATGGGTCCTTTCCGAAGCTATGTATCACCCAATATTGTTGACACATGTAAACTAAAGAAAGTAAAACATGAGAAACCATGGTTGGTACAAATAGCCACTGGTACAAAAAGAAAGGTTTCAGAACTAGTAAAAGACTGTGAGCTGGACATGAACATATTTCCAACTAAGGTAGATGTAAATATCTTACCCTTAGGATTGTATGACATACTCATATGCATGGACTGGTTGGAACACCACTATGGCATGCTTGATTGTCTAAAGAAATCAATCTTGTGCATATCCACCCAAGGGAATCAGACAAAGATTCAAGGCATACCTAAGAAGGTTTGAGTTAGAAATATATTTTCTTTACAAGAAAAGAAATGTATTAGGAAGGGCTGCAAACTTTTTGCAGTGAATATCTAGGATGTAGAGGCTGAGACAGAACATTAAATTGAGGAATTTCCTGTTCTCATGGACTTTAAGGATATTTCTAGATAGAATATTGGGATTACACTAAAAACAATACTTAGATTTTTCCACAGAACTAACACCAGGTTCAGTACCGGCTTCAAAAGCCCCATACCGTATGAGCACAATGAAACTGGTGGAGCTCAAGTTACATTTACAGGAGTTGATAGAGAAGAGTTATATATGACCTAGTGTGTCCCCTTTGGGAGAGCCTATACTTTTCATAAACAAGAAGGATGGTATGATGTGAATGTGCATCGATTACCTCCAACTCAAGAAGATGACCATCAAGAACTGTTACCCACTCCTTAGGATTGCTGACTTGTTCGATCAATTTAGTGGATACAAGATACTTTTAAATATTGACTTGTGGTTTACATACCATTAGGTACGTATCCATGATGAAGATATACAAAAAATGACATTTTGGACTCAATACAACCATTACGAGTTTGTGGTAATGCCTTTTGGGCTAAGCAATGCATCGACAAATTTTATATGCATGATGAACAATATATTTAGTAAATACCTCAATAATTTTTTATTGGTATTTATAGATGACATACTAGTTTACTCAAAGAGTAAAGAAGAACATGAGGAACATCTCCGCATAGTACTACAAGTGTTCATTAACACCAGTTTTACGCTAAGTTTAGAAAATGTGATTTTTACAAACCACAGATACAATACCTAGGTCACATCATTTGCGAGAAAGGAGTAACCATCGACCCAGAAAAAATTAAAGCCATAGAAGAATGGCCTACCCCTACGTTTCATAGACATTAGATCATTTTTGGGATTAGCAGGTTACAATTGAAAGTTCATTGAGAAATTTTTGAGGATTTTCTGTCCAATGACCACCTTACAAAAGAAGGTAAACAAATTTTTGTGGAAAACTAAGTGAGAGGAAATATTCCAGAAGCTTAAACAGCTTTTGACTATTGCACCTATACTATGCATTGCGGATCCCAATGGGGATATCGTTGTTTGCACAAATACCACCAAGGAAGGACTTGGTGGAGTCCTCATGAAAAATGATTGTGCAATCTATTACGAGTCACATAAATTAAAGGAACATGAATGCAATTATCCCACTACCTCATGGGGAAGAAGTTTCTTTTGATGACAGACAACATGATTCGGAAGTATTTGTTCGACTAGCCGGATATAAATTCTACGTAGGACAGATGGTTGGCCTTCCTTAGCGAGTACCACTTAGATCTAAAACATACTAAGGGAAAGGAGAATAAAATCGTATATTCTTTAATTCAATGAGCTCATATGTTGTATGAGGTAACTTTGAACCAAATTGATTTGGATTTGCAAGATAGGATCAAAATTACAAGTAGAGTTGATTGTTTCTATGTTAAAGTCCTGAAAACGATGTAGGAGGACATATTGTTTCAACAACAAAAAGAGTATAAGGTAGAAGAGACCAGACTATTATGGTCTAAAGAGATATTTTATGTTTCGGATGGAGGACACATCATGTCCAACATCCTAACAAATTTCCATCGAAATCCCTACTTGGGGCATCTGTTATATCAAAATATAACATCAACAGTAAATAAACACCTTTTTTGGCCTAAGTTAAAGGCTGACATAGCCTTATACATCGTAAAATGCCAAGATTGTCAACTAGTCAAAGCTAAGAACCAACATCCTTTAGGATTACTACAACTGCTACCCATTCCAGAATGGAAATGGGAGGTTATCAGTATGGATTTTATTATGGGTCTACCAAATATAAAGAAGAAGAATGATTCCATCTTTGTATTTGTTGATATGTTGTCTAAAGTGTCATTCTTTATCCAAGTTAATTCAACTTACAAGTGTTGATGTATTTGTAACTTCAGAATGTATTCATTTATGTATCTTATGTATTGTAACCCGATGTTTATTTCAGGATGTATCTATAATGTAATTGATTCATATTGTCATGCCCCAATGTTCCAATCGGGAGGATCAATTATGTAAACAATTCATGTCAAGTCATAGTGGGTAACCCTCCGATTGTCTAAGGGTTAAAGTCCCCACAGTTTCGGGGCACTAGGGTTATTAGACTCTCCTAGTAGAGGTCGGCCCTGGTAGGGTTTTAGTCATATCGGGATTAGTATAAATAGAGAACTGGAATCTCTATTTAACACATAAGTCATACACACTCAAGTGTAGTGCATAGTTGAGGAAGGAGAAGACACTGGGGCTAGACAAGAAGAAGATTACAGTTGTTCGGAGATCACTTACTGTTTTGGTGCTGATTCTATCTCTGAGGAAGTTGTGGGGTTTTCTCCTTTATGGTTTCCCCAAGGAAAAACACTGTGTTCATTGTCTCTTATGCTTGATTTCTATACTTGTTATTCTCTCAGTTAAATATCCTAATAATGCTAGCTTAATGTTGAAAATCTAACATGGTATCAGAGCTAACCTGAGAAGAAGACACTATGAAGCTACGGGAACTAGGGTTTCCTAGTTTATGGATCTTCCTTCATATATTTTTAGAAAACATAAGGTGGAATAACTCTCCTTCTTAGGGTGCATCTTTCTGTCGAAGCAGAATCCAATTCTGAGGTTTTTCATTTTTGAACCGGTCACTGCTGCCGAAAATTAGGGCTTTTCACAGAAGAGGAATTTTTCAGTGATCCTAGACCTGGATTGATCTCCTCCCAAAAATAAAAGTTAGGAACAAATTTCAAAGCATTTGGGTGAACAGAACTCTGAAAAAGAAAAACCCTAATTTGCTCCTGAACCAGCTCTGGAGGATTTCAGCTCAAGTTTCAGATCAAACATCTTGAACCTGGTAAGATCTAAAATCTTTTGTATTTCCATTTGAGGTTCTCAGTTAATATATCTCATCATATCAAGCTTGATGGAAAGCTTGAGGGAGCTGATAAATTTTGATCCTGGAAGTATAGGATCTCCCTGGTCCTGGAAGAGAATGAATTAGACTCCTGCATCCATGAGGAGGTTCCAGTTCCAGAGGGAGATGAGGCAAAGGCCTTACATAAGAAGAAGACGGTTATGGAAAAGAGGATCATTGCTGATTCTATCAAGGATCACCTTATCCCATAGGTGTCCTCTCTCAAGACACCTAAAGCTATGTTTGATGCCCTAACCAAGTTGTTTGAATGGAAGAACATAAACTGAAAGATGAATCTGAGGAATCAACTAAAGAATATGAAGATTCAGAATGCAGAGACTATCTAGTCCTACTTCACAAGGGTTTCTTAGATCAAGGAACAATTAGAAGCTGTTGATGAAGAAGTGGAAAATGCAGAGATTGTGATGACTACTTTGAATGGCCTTCCTAGGTCATGGGATTCTTTCATCTAAGGAATCTGTGCTAGAAAGAAGTTAGTCAAGTTTAGTAGACTATGGGAAGAATGCTCTCAAGAAGAAGCTTGGATAGAATCCCAATAAGAGAAGATGGGAAGTGAAGATCAAGCCCTCACAATTCACTCCAAGAAGGGAAGAAGAAATCCTCATTATTCCAAAGGTAAGAACTCTCATTCTAACAATAGAAAGGACCTATCTAGATTAAGATGTTATACATGTGATGAAAAAGGACACTTTGTAAAAGACTATTCTAAGAGAAAGAATCACTCTCATAAGAAGAAGGGGAACAAAAGAAGACATCATGCTCATGCTGCAGAGGATGATGAACCATCTAGGAAGAGATCCAGATATGAAAGGAAAGATTCTTCAAGCGAGGATGAATATGTTTTGATTTCCGCTCTCACAGGTAACATTACTCATGGTAGTGATGATTGGCTTATAGATAGTGGGGCTTCCAAACATATGAATGGATTCAAGGAATCCTTTGTAAGACTATCAAAACATGAATCACCTCACAAGGTGAAGCTAGGAGATGACTACCAATATCATATAAAAGGAAGTGGGGAATATTCATATAAATTAGACTCTAGTAAGTCTCTAACAATGAAGGAAGTATTGTTTATACCAGGACTCAAGAAGAACCTTCTCTCCATATCAGCATTGGATGCAAAAGGAATGCGGGTTGCATTCATAGATGGTCAAGTCATTATGTGGCCTGGAGGAAAGACTATCGAAGATGCAGTAGTAATCGGAGAACAAGAAGGAGGATTGTACAAATTGAAGGGCCATCCAGAACAAGAAATGGTCCATGATATAGTAGAGCCAAGCGAACTTTGGCATAGAAGGCTTGCACATGTGCATTACAGAGCACTAACTATTGCAAGAAAATCCGTTGAAGGTCTTCCAGAAATCCAAGCAAAACATGATGGGGTCTACAAAGGATGTGCGAAGGGAAAGAACACAAAGAAGACATTTCCAAGTAGCGAAATAAAAGCAAAAGCAATCTTGGAAATCATCCACTCCGATGTATGTGGTCCTATGTCATTAAGCTCACTAATCAGGTATGCATATTATGTTTCTTTATTGATGATTTTTCTAGGAAGACATGGGTTTACTTCATGAAGAAAAAAGATGAATTATTCAGCAAATTCAAGGAATTCAAAGCCTTGATCGAGAACCATACTAAAAAGAAGATCAATACTTTTCGATCAGATAATGGCAGAGAATTCAGTTTAAATGAATTCAAGAAGCTATGTGAAGACTCAGGGATTAAGAGGGAGTTGTCCACTCCTTATAATCCACAACAGAATGGGGTTGCAGAAAGGAAGAATAGAAATATCATGGAAGCTGCAAAAGCAATGCTTCATGATCAAGATCTTCCTATGCATCTTTGGGCAGAAGCTGCCAGAACAACTGTGTATGTATAGAACTGTACTCCACATAGAGTACTTGAGAACAAGACTCCTAAAGAAGTATTCTTCGGCAAGAGACCAGAAGTTATCCATCTCAGAATATTCTCCTGTCCTATGTACATACACATCCCAAAGGAGAAAAGGATAAAATTAGATCCTTCGGGAAAGAAGGGTATATTCGTGGGATACTCTGAAAGCTCGAAGCCTTACAGAATCTATTTCCCAGGATACAAGAAGATTGACATCAGAAAGGATGTGACATTTGATGAAGACATAGCTTACAACAAATACAAAAAATACCTGCTGAAGAACCTGAAGAAGCTGAAGCAGAAGCACCCAGAATTCATGATACTACTATGAATGAAGAAGCTCAAGAAGAAGATCGAGAATTTGAAGAACCACAAAGACCTGTAGATCCACCTCTGGAGAATAATCCTTATAAGAGGAATCCTGCTTGGGTACAATAACTTATCCAAGGTGTGGAAAGATATGGGGCTCCAGAAGAAAATCACAGAGAAAGAAAGAGGACCAGATCCTGCTCTGGGTATGTAGCTTTACTATGTGATTTCATTGATAAAGAACCTTCCAGTTATGAAGAAGCTGCAGAACGAAAATAATGGAAGGATGCTATGATCAAAGAATACCAATCGATCATGAAGAATGATGTTTGGGATGTTGTCCCAAGACCAGAAGGGAAGTCAGTTGTAACTTCCAAATGGATCTACAAGATCAATCATGCTACAGACGGTAGCATTGAAAAGTATAAAGCAAGATTTGTGGCTTGGGGTTTCTCTCAGAAAGAAGGAATAGACTATGAAGAAACCTTTGCACCTGTAGCCAGATACACTTCCATCATATCAGTACTTTCTCTGGCTGTAGTGATGAAATGGAAGATACACCAGATGGATGTCAAGACTGCTTTCTTGAATGGTGTAGTAGAAGAGGACGTGTATGTAGAATAGCCACTCGGTTTTGAGACACATGATAGAGAGTCTCATGTATGCAGATTGAAGAAATCCCTGTACAGTTTGGAACAGGCACCAAGGACCTGGTATGGTAGAATTGACAGCTTTCTATCCAGTGTGGGCTTTACCAAGAGTAAAGCAGATTCCAACCTTTACTACAAGGTTGAATATGGAAACCCTGTAATGCTTCTACTATATGTAGACGATCTATTTGTGACAGGTACAGATGGGTTGATTGTTGATACAAAGAGAAATCTTGCTGCTGAGTTCAAAATGAAGGACTTGGGGATGATGCATTACTTTCTAGGTATGGAAGTGTGGCAGAATACGGATGGAATCTTCCTTGGACAAGGGAAGTATGCAGTAGAGATCCTGAAGAGGTTTGGGATGATGGACTGCAAGACTATGGCCACAACTATGGCATCGAACTTGAAGCTATTGAGTGATGCTTCATCAAATTCGGTTGATGCTACGATGTATCATCAGATGATTGGGTCATTGATGTACCTAACAAACACGAGACCAGACATTTTCTTTGGTGTGAACACCTTGAGCCAGTTCTTGACAGATCCGAGAAATGTTCACTTGATTGCTGCAAAGCATATTCTGAGGTACCTAAAGGGTACAGTTGATTATGGGATCAAGTACGATGTGAATCAAAAGATTAACCTAGAGGGTTATGTTGATTCAAATTGGACAGGAAGTGCCATTGATAGGAAGAGCACTTCAAGGTGTTGCTTCAGTATGGGATCAGGTGTGATCTCTTGGTTTAGCAGGAAGCAATCTTGTGTGGCACTGAGTACAGTTGAAGTAGAGTATGTTGCAGCTTGTTCAACTAGTTGTGAGGTAGTATGGCTGTGGAAGCTATTGTCTAATTTATTTGATCTCCAATTGGATGCTACTTGTATACATTGTGACAACCATAGTTGTATGAAGTTGTCAGAGAATCCAGTGTTCCATGACAAGTCGAAGCATATCAAGATCAAGTACCACTATATTAGGGATATGGTGCAGAAGGGAGAAGTGAAGCTCTAGTATGTTGCGACGGAGGAACATATAGCTGATGTATTGACGAAGCCATTGGCTAGAGTGAAGTTTGAGTACTTCAAAGAGAATCTTGGTGTTCTCCAGATTGGGGTTTCCTCCAAGGAAAAGTGATGAGTCCCTTAGCCATTCTGACATGGTGAGAGGATTGGTTCCTTCCATGGTCAGATGTAAGGTTTGAGCCATTCTGTCATGGTGAGAGGATTGGTTCCTTCCATGACAGATGTGAGTGCTGAGATCCATAGCCATTATGATGAGCAGGTCAGATGTAAGGGCTGAGCCATTCTGTCATGGTGAGAGGATTGGTTCCTTCCATGTTAGATGTGAGTGCTAAGACATTTTGATATGACTGTAGGATTGGTTACTACATGATCAGATATAAGGGATATTTCCATTCTTGGAATGGAGCTGCCTGGTGAGGTACCAGGAAAACTCATTTTATGACTAAGGGTCATTCTGATATGACTATGAGATTTGTTCTCACATGATCAGATATGAGTGCATGGCCATTCTAATGTGACAGAGGGATGTGTTCCCACTTGATCAGATGTGAGGGCTGAAGCCATTCTGTCATGGCCAAAGGATTAGGTTTCTCCCATGTCAGATATGAGTGCTAAGCCATTCTGACTTAGTGTCAAATATAAGGGCTACCACCATTCTTTGAATGGAGCTACTTGGTGAGGTACTAGGGATCCTCATTCTAGGACTGAAAGCCTTTCTGATGTGACTGAGGGATGTGTTCCCACATGCTCAGATGTAAGTGCAGTGGCTTTTCCACAGATGATAGTAGTTTGGGTTCCTATCATGCTGGTGGTTGTAAGTGCTGAGCCTTTTCATAGATGATAGTAGTTTGGGTTCCTATCATGTTGGTGACTATAAGTGTTGTTCCTTTTCACAAATGGTAGTAGTTTGAGTTCCTACCATACTAGTGATTGTAAGTGCTGAGCCTTTCCATAGATGGTAGTAGTTTGAGTTCCTACCATGCTGGTGGATGTGAGTGCTGTGCCTTTAAACATATGATAGTAGTTTGGGTTCCTATCATGCTGGTGGTTATAAGTGCTGAGCCATTTCACAGATGATAGTAGTTTGAGTTCCTATCATGTTGGTGAATGTGAGTGCTGGGCCTTTCTGATATGATTATAGGATTGGTTCCTACATGATCAGATGTGAGTGCTGGGCATGCCTTTCTGATGAGTAGGTCAGATGTAGATGCTGGGTAGGCCATTCTGACTTAGTGTCAAATATAAGCACTGAATAAAGACCTACATGGAGGTTAAGCCTACAACCAGCATGAAAAAGGGTTGGCTCTATAGAACTTCCTGTGACGAGAAGAATCATGAGATAGTGCCCATGATGATGATGGCCAGTGGTGATCTAGATCGAGTGATGATCAATATCTAGTGATGATGGCTAGTGATGATCCAGATTGAGTGATGATCAAGATCCAATGATGATGATCCAGCAGTGATGATCCAGATCGAGTGATGATCCAGATCCAGTGATGATCTAGATCGAGTGATGATCTTGATCCAATGATGATGACCAGTGATGATCCAGATCCAGTGATGATGTCCCATGATGATCTAGATTCAAATATTGATGATGACTTGAAGATGAAGATGACTTGAAGACTCAGAATAATTGAGATGCAGATGACGAGATGATCTAGAGAAGAAGACCAATGCTGAAAATTGTGTCGAAAGAATACCTTCCTAGTTAAGAGGGAGTGTTGATGTATTTGTAACTTCAGAATGTATTCATCTATGTATCTTATGTATTGTAACCCGATGTTTATTCCGAGATGTATCTATAATGTAATTGAGTCATATTGTCATGCCACGATGTTCCAATCGAGAGGATCAATTATGTAAATAAGTCATGCCAATTCATAGTGGGTAACCCTCCGATTGTCTAAGGGTTAAAGTCCCCACAGTTCTGGGGCACTAGGGTTATTAGACTCTCCTAGTAGAGGTCAGCCCTGCTAGGGTTTTAGTCATGTTAGGATTAGTATAAATAGAGAACTAGAGTCTCTATTTAACATGCAAGTCATACACACTCAAGTGTAGTGCATAGTTGAGGAAGGAGAAGACACTAGGGCTAGATAAGAAGAAGATTACTGCTCTTGGGAGATCACTTACTATTTTGGGGCTTTTATTGTTTTGGTGCTGATTATATATCTAAGGAAGTTGCGGGGTTTTCTCCTTTATGGTTTCCCCAAGGAAAAACACTGTGTTCATTATCTCTTGTGCTTGATTGTTGTACTTGTTATTCTCTCTGTTAAAGATCCTAATAATACTAGCTTAATGTTGAAAATATAACAACAAGGAAGTTCACATTGCTGACATATTCTTACAGGAGATATTTAGATTGCATCGGATACCCAAGTAAATCATCTCGGATCAAGACACGAAGTTTACCAGTAACGTTTGGAGATCTTTATTCTTAGGCTTCGAGACGTAGTTACAATTTATTACTTCCTATCACCCACATACATATTGGGAGAAAGAATGGGTAAATAATATTTTGGAGGACATGCTTAGAATGTACGTGATGAACAATCCCACCAAGTGGGAGGATTATCTGCACCTCATAGAGTTTTCATATAACAATGGATACCAGACCTCCACAAAAATAAGTCCCTTCAAGGTACTCTATGGCCTAAAGTGTAGGACAACGGTGACTTGGGATAGACCGATGAATAGGCTCATGTTAAGGATATACTTACTAAAGTACCTAGAATAGTTAGTCTCCAAAGTACAACAGAATCTCAAGGAAGCACAAGATTGCCAGAAACTTTATGCGGATAAGAAAAGAAAAGATAAACACTACCAGATCGACAAGTATGTTTATTTAAAAGTAAAAGCAAAAATAAGCTCATTGAGCATGGGAAGGTGCGAAAAGTTGGAACCGATATTTTGTGGACCCTTTGGGATACTAGCCAAGAGAGGTCCAATGGCATATGAATTAGCTTTACCTGCTCATATAAATGTTCATAATTTTTTCACACATATTTATAAAATAAATATGTATATGATACTAAACATGTTATTGATTGGTCCTTGCTACAGGTGGAACCTGAAGGGGAGTTTATACTCTAGCACTTTCATATTCTGGATATAAGAGAAGTACAACTCAGGAAGAGGACCATCATCCAGATGAAAGTGCAATGTTAGCACTTTGGAGCCGATGAGGCCACTTGGGAGAATGAATTCACCATGAGAAAGGCTTACACTGCCTTGTTTCATGACTTCATTTCTAGTCCGTATAACATCGAGACGATGTTGTTCTATGCGGGGAGGCATGCAATATACCAAATTTTAACCTTAACTATATTGGGCATGAGCCTCGTGGAATATGATTTACTTTGATGTTTATGTTTATATATTGGGTATATGCCCCACTACACATGAGTTATGATGATTAGTTAGATATATTGGGTGTAATCCAATTCACATGTTTTATTGTATTGTATATGATTATATATGTTAGGCGTGGACCCTGATGGACAAGGACTATTGTCATGGTACGATGTACTAGATTTATTATTAGCATATACATATACTGAGATGATTATTGTGATGTATTATGCAGAAGACTGAATGCATGATTGAGTTCTATAATGTGTTGGGTGTAAGCCCTGAAGCACATGAGTGATGAGATTTTGTGTTGAGCATAAGCTATGGAACACATGAGTAATGAGATTTTGTGTTGAGCATAAGCTCTGGAACACATGAGTTATGACATTTTGTGTTGAGCGTAAGCTCTGGAACACACAAGTTATAAGACTGGAAGTGTTGGGCATAATCCCTGGAGCATTCCAAATTGATGTTGAGCATAAGATCTGGAGCATTAGAGCTTTAGACATTTTATCCCTAGGTGTATTATACAAGTACATCCTAGTATCAGTGTTGAGAGAGGGGCTCTAAAATTACACAAGTGTAACATACAATTAATAGTGTTGAGCTTGGGATCTGAATGGTGCTAGGGGTTACTGAAATTAAGTGTGTTGAGTGAGAACGACTATGAATAGCACCGAACCTTATTATACTTATTTTTAAGTTGATTAAATGAAATTTCAAATCTACTTCTCATCAAAGACTGGAAGAACTAAGACAATATATGAGCTAATCCAACATGGAAGGAGGATCTAGAGTTTCATAACCTAGTTGACCAACCAAACCCTACCCGAGGCCTTATTAAAAGAAATAATGTAAACTCAGAGAAGCATCAATATAAATATAATATGGTATATGATGCATCAATAAATATTAAGGATAATATGTAAAGTTCATATAATATGTATATAAGAATATATTTATAATATATATATATATATATATATATATATATAAGAAGTAAAGATAACTAAAATAATAAGTGAGAGTCTATGTAGTTATCATAAAATAAAATAATTAAATAAATATTCTATTCTAAAAACTCAATTAGGAACTAGTAAAAAGTTTCTAGTTAAACAAAATAACTATTAATTTCATATAAATAAATGAAAGATTATTTTCAAGAAAGTAATGAATTCTTGATTTTACTGAAGTTTAAACCAACTTCTTGTTCCTAAAATATTTTCTATAATACCTAAGCCAAGAGAAGGCTTAGGGATCTGATCATTATTCCTGAATAGCTTTAGAGAGAATTTTCCAAAAGCAAACATTCTTATACCGAGCCTGATTTCCCAAACAATAACATCCTCACCTTTAGGATTTCTAGATCACTTGCATGTTGGATCCAACTCATGGGGATCTATATTAGAACCAAGAACGGTTCTAAGTCCTGGTTGGGAGGCACATGGTAGTTCCAAATTTATCTAGTTTTCATTCCTAAGGTCAGATATAGCTAGTATTTTATTAATTCTAGGTGTTTAAGTGTGCAGGGTCTTTAGCCATTAACAAGCTACATAATTGCAAGTAAGAGGTTCTAAATTTCCAAGTTATTTTAATTCTGTTTACAGGTTATAATTATAGCTATTATGCTTTGGATTAATATCTGTAATTTTTCTCTCCGCTAGTTTGAATAAATGTTTCAGGTTTGTTTTATTAGATAAATTAGAATCTCATTTTTTAATTCTTATTTAGATTCTAGGGGAAATTTCCTATCATATTTGTATTAAACTAGTTTCACAAGTTTATATTATATGCTAGGGTTTAATCTAGATCAAACATTTAGTTTTCTAAATAAATTTAATAACCATACTTATTTCAAAACCATACTAAACTAAACCCTACATGACAACACCAAACTCACTTTAAGAATAGAGTAAAAACAAAATAAAATCCTTAAGTATAATTTACAAAGAAATCACAAAGCTCTACGACCTTATTAAAATAATAAAACCTCATTGAATAAATTATCCATTCAACGAAAGCTACTAAAGGAAATAAATAAACTACTCATTAACAAAAACTAATAAATAATCTAAATACTCCTAACCAAGTAATCAAGGATCAAATCCCTTAACCAACCAACAAAACCATACAAAG
The DNA here is from genome assembly GCA_001517045.1 of Pseudotsuga menziesii. Lineage (NCBI taxonomy): Eukaryota > Viridiplantae > Streptophyta > Pinopsida > Pinales > Pinaceae > Pseudotsuga > Pseudotsuga menziesii. The sequence continues at coordinate 73,816 of LPNX010276378.1, forward strand.
GATGCGCAACAGTTGGTTCTTATACATTAAGCATAAAAAAATAGACTAAACAAATATACGTAAACGTGACCCATGGATCGAATCCCTTAAACAACTAAATCACATAAACTAACTCAACGCTGACATATTACATTTTCCAGCAACTATTATACAAACACATAAAAATATCCATGGTACATTAAGTAAAATAAATCACCCACATAATTATCATCTAATAAGTGAAGGAAAGTTTATTAAATCATGCTTTTAGGTGAGGAAAATGAGGAGGGTGAGTTGTGACAAAAACAACACAGTTTGCCTTAAAACTGGCTTTACCTTTTTCCTTAAAACTGCTGAAAATGCAGGAAACTATGGATAAGGAAGGAATGCACACTTTCTAAACTGAGAATTATGCTGGGTTGTCAGAATATTATCCAAAATATTTCCAAAGTGCTCTTGGAGTAATTTTTGGCAAGTTTGACCACAAAAATGCAAGTGGACACCAACTAGCTAGTGTAGGACCTAGGAATTTAACTAAACTAATTAAATTTTATGTCCTAAGTATGGGAATGGGTTTTGATTATTCCAAAACCCCATATTAATCTTGAATTATGTAAAATATTAGAAATATATCATAGAAATAGGGCCTAGCAACAAGTATTAGTCACGCTTTACATACTACTTGTCCATACAAAACAAGGAAAGAGGAAAAACCAAAAAGGGGAGAATCCTCCCTTAAACATTGTCATTAACAAAACTATAAGAAATATTGTCTTCAATATATATTCAACACATTATCAACTATTCCCAGTAGTGATTTGATATTACTGAAATTATTCTTAGAAAACACCTTAGTGAAGATGTCTGCAATTTGCTCAGATGATGCACAATAATGCAGAGCAATGAGCCCATCATGCACAAGTCCTATAATGTAGTGCATATGGATCTCTATGTGTTCAGTTCATTGCCTCAATATTGTATCAATTGATATTTGAATGTTACTTTGGTTGTCACAATATATGACTGTATAAGTCTCAAGCTCGATCCCAAACTCTCCAAGTATACCCTGCAACCAAAAACATTGAGTAGTTGCATTAACAACTGCTTTGTATTTTTCCTCTATAGATGAAAGTGCAATTGCACTTTTCTTGTTACTTGACCATATGATTGGTAAATTTAAAAGAATAAACACATATCCATAAATTTATTTCCTATCAATGTTATCACCTTCCCAATCAAAGACAGTAAAACCAACTAACTCAAGGTCATATTTTGCCACATGGTGAGTCCCATGGGTTCTTGTTCCTTGTACAAAGTTTAGGATTCACTTTGCTACCTTCCAATGGATTTCATGAGGCTTATCCATGTGCATGGAAGAAACACAAACTGCATAAGAAATATCAGGTCGAGTATGAGTCAAATAAACAAGACAACCAACCAATTTCCTATACAGGGCGTTGTTTACAAATGGAGTTGACTACACTTCTTCAAGATTAACTCCTCAAAGGAAAGGAGTATTGCTTGTCTTGAAATACTTCATGTTGAACTTGTTAAAAAGGTATTAATCATAGTTGGGCTGATGTACATTGATTCCAAGATCTGATTAAGAAATTTCAAGCCCCAAAAATTGGCTTAACAATACCAAATCAGTCATGGAGAAGGCATGGTTCATTTCACTCTTCAAAGAGATAATTTATTTCTTGGAACTTCCTGCAATTAGAAGTTCATACACATAAAATACAATAATGATTAAATAATCATGAATCAGATTCAAATATACATTTGGATCAGACTTGCATCTACAATAGTTCAGTGATATAAAAAATCCATCAATCTTGTCATACCAATCTCTAAGAGCTTGTTTTATCCCATACAATAATTTATTCAACCCACACACAAGAGATGGATTAGTAAAAAAAACTTATGGATGATGCATACATATTTCTTCTTCCATATATCCATGTATAAAGGCACTCTTCACATCCATGTGATGTACCTCCCACTGCTTGGAAGATGCAATGGCAAAAACTAGTCTTATGGAGTCCACCTTTGCCACTTATGTAAAGGTCTCATTGTAGTATATTCCTTAGAATTGGGAGAAGCATTTGGAAACTAATATTTCTTTATACTTCATGTCACGTCCCCTCTTGCCTGAGAGGATGTGACCTAACGACAATGCTACCATTTATCAGGCAATCTAATCCCCATGAACATAAGCAATAAAAATGCATCGAATATAAAACATTTATAAATGAATAATGTAATGTACAGTAGAAGAAAATATAATTCATTCAAAACATTCATGCTCTTAATACACATAAAACAAGCAACATTCATCATGTTCAAGAATTCAACATGTTCATGATAATTTACGAAGCAAATACAATTGCATAGTTAAATACAATAATACTTATCTTGAGAAGAAGATTCCCCGCAAATATCTATGTCACTATAATGTTCCACCCAACCATAGGCCTATGTTCTCCTTCATCTATCAGCATCGCTGCCACCCCTGAGCTAGGCATGATTTCCACAAGGAACTAGGGAACCCAGACTTACACAGAGCAAGCCCAAACACCCACATTCAAGATAATACTATCATCCAAACATATTCATCCCAATAAAATATGGATTGTTGGACTTACTCAGCCAAGCCAACACAAGGATGCACCACACAGCAAAATACAAGTTCTTGGTATGGACAAAAACGTTTTGGGAACCAAAATCGAAAATGGAAAATGGGAAAAAAACTACCCTAATGACCAAACCATTTCATAAAATGTTTGATGGCCTTCCAAAGGAAAAAAAACCTCTATTCACACCCAATTCGTGGGTCTACCTTCCCAACCATAGAGAATAATCAAAAAACAAGTTTGAAACCCAAAATGGACTCGTAAAATGGGAAAAAAATACCCAGAATGAGAAATTCGTTTTAGAAACATTCTATGGGTTTCATGCGGGAAAAAATGACCCCTTAAATCTCCCAATTCATGGATCTACTCTCCCATTGACTGTGCAACACCCAAAAACAAAATTTCCCAACTATGTGAAGGAGGGAACAACAAAAAAATGCCCAAGAGAGATCCCAGACACTGAACATTAACAAAACAACTTCCAAGTCATGGGGAAAACATAGGAAACTATTACAAACGTGAGGGAAATGCCCATATCTCCAGCCGATGCGTGAGGAAGAGAGAACGTGAATGCGAAATGGGTGAGTAGTGAATTTTTGGGTTCTTACTTTCCCATTAAGTCAAAACACATTTTTCTAAAATGGGTGCTCTTCCCAATTCAAAATTTACCTCCATACCTTTCCCATTCCCATGCAATAACTAAGTCAACCACTTTTTTCGGATGACTGGGCACAAAATACAAAATGGGTAGTTGACAGTTTTATGGGTTTTCCCTTTGACATTTGGATTTTCCCCATTGGCTCAATGGTTTCAATACCCCCCCTATTCCTTGTGAAATCATGCCCCCATCTCTTTAATGTTGTATTGACATAGCTAGTTGTGTTATTTTATTAATTGCATATTTACATAATGTAGAAAATTATACTATGCCATCAGCTAGCATGATAACCATCGGCATCGATTTTAATTGTTGAAACGCATAACACTAAATCCATGGCAGGGTCTTTTCCTTGAGCTCCACACCATGATTTATTAACATTATTTACATAATTTATAATCTAATGCAATTGGGGTTGAAACCAGGGTCATACACTTCATAGGAGATCCATCTGCAACAAATTTAATTTTTTAATACCCATTTACACTTGACTAGCTTTCTCCCTGGGGGGTGATTGACTAGTTCCCATGTGTCATTCTTCTCGAGAGAATGACATTCTTCCTTCATAGTTTTTTTACATCCTCAATATTTTGTTTATTATTCATATGTTTGTGGGTCTTATTCAATCATTAGATAACAATTATCACCAAAGAAAGGGTCCTTGACAAAAAGGGCTCTCTTGAATTGAGATCTATTCCTCCTAGGATCACTAGAATTCCCAGCTAGTTCCCCAACTGCATGAATGGTATTCTCTTCCAACTTTAGCCTTGTGGGACAATTAGGATCTAAAATTAAATAATCATTATCAGACATATCAGAATCATAAAGCTTGCTAGTCTCTTCACTTGCAGTCAAAGGTGGTGATGGTGAAGAAGACTCTCCAATTTCTGATGTTGGCATAGGCTCTTCTTCAAACTGAACACTCCTTTCAATGAAGGATCTTTGAGTGCTCATGTTTATCCTCTTATACCATTTGGAATATTCATAATACACAAAAAATATGCACTCTTGACTTTGGGGTTACAAAGTATTCCTCTTATTTAATGGAATTCTATCCCATGCCCTTGACCCAAAAATACTAAAATGAGAAACATCAAGCTTATGTCCACTTTAAGATTTGAAATGAGTAATTCCATAAACTTTCTTGTGAGGAAACCTATTATGGATTTAGGATGCATAGTTTATATCTTCCACCCAAAACTTTGGTGGCAAAGTCTTAGACTCGATCATACAAGTAGCCATCTACTTGAGGGCTCTATTTTTCCTCTCAACAACACCATTCTGCTGAGGTGCATAAGGAATAGAGCAGTGCATCTGGATACCAAAATATTTAAAATATTGAATGAAATAAGACTTGACATATTGACCACCATTATCATATATGAGTATCTTGCGTTTCCTCCCAGACTAGTTCTCAACCAAGGCTTTAAAAACCTTAAACATGTCAAAAACATTAGAGTTATGTTTAAGGAAGTAAACCCAACAATATATGGAAAATGCATATATGAAGGTTAGGTTATATTTGGATTGACTCATGGAAATATGAGTGAAAGGACCAGCAATGTCAATGTGGATGAGTTCAATAGGTGCAGTGGTTCGCTCATGACTGACTCTCTCATATTTATGCTCTGAGTGTTTTCCTAGAATGCAACCTTGGAAAAATCCTTTGGACAAATTGATCTTTGGTAGCCCTATAACCATTTATTTTTCACACAAATATGAAAAATATTTGTAATTTAGATCTCCAAATCTCTCATGCCAAATCTTGTTTTCCTCATTAGCATGGGTGAGGAGAGAAGAGGGGTTAGAGAAAGGCACTTTCAAATTGTGATCCACACAACCTTAAGAAATGACTCTACCATTTGCATTATCAAAGAGTTCAACATCATTGGAAGTAAAAATAAATGATTAGGAGACCCAATGTGGGTCATCTGGTAGAATGACAAGAGATTAGCAGCAATACTTGGAACATAGAATACATTATTGAAGGGCCATGGTCAAAATCTATGCTAACCTAAACCTTACTTTAGTTTCTGAGTTGTCTCCCAACAAAATATTTGGACCATATGAATCATTAATAAGGGAGAAGGAATCCCTTGTCCAAACCATGTGTCTAGAAGCTCCATAATCAATGATAAATGAAGGATATCTTACAATTCTTGCAACCAGGGCATGAATTCTCTCCTTGTCTTGGAAACTGGGTCCTCCTTCCTTCTTCTTTGAGCCTTTGGGAAGGGAGATGTTGTGCTTCTCTAGGATTTGAGTCAACATATTGATATTCTTATTCATGCAAGAGATATTGGGATTAAATCCCTTACCACAGTATGCTTACTTGCTCATTTCACCTTTACATTTTTTCTTCTGAAATTTCGTCTTCATGCAGTTTGAAGACTCCTCATGATACTTGGACTTGCCTAATTTTTTATATGGAGGATTATTAGCCTTATTCTTTCCTTTGGATTCCACCTTGGAATCTCCAGCAACCAAAGATTGATCTTTGGAAGGTTTGATGGTGCCCATCATGACCAACTTGTCTTGCTCCCAAGTCAAGGATTCCATGAAATATGTTAGTCAAGGAATATTCCAAGTTTGAGATGTCATCTTTGTGGCACGGAAGGTCAGAACAAATTTTGAGTATTTAGGACTAAGCTTTGAAAGGATGACCAAGACTAGTTGTTCATCTTTCTTATCTATACCACACTATTTCAGCTGCAAAACCAGTGATTTGAATTTGGAGAAGTAGAATCGAAAGGATTTGAAGCTGCGTGGACTTGGTGAAATTATCTTGTTATCTTGTTGATGACCCCTCATTTCATATGTCTTCCAAAATAAAATTTGAAGCTTCTCCCATATTTCATGTAGTGATGACAATCCATCAATATGGAAAAGATGGTCTTTGGAAATGATGAGACACAAGACTCACCATACGCCTAATATCTCCTATTATTCCATTTTATGTTCTCTACTTCTTCATTAGGCCCAATATCAGTTTCCATGGTCAATATGTAGAGGCATTTACTCCTCGTCAGAATCTCCATCTGTGCCTTCAGTTCGAAATAGTTGAATGGAGTCAAGATGATATGGTAAGATTGATCCATTCTTCAGCAACTGGGCCCTTGAACAAATAGAATGCGCTCCCAATGAGTGATGTTGACCTTGAAAAGGAAATAAAAGAGGATACCAATCGAGCTACCAAGTCTATGATACTATGTGAAAATTAAGACCAAGCTTAGATAAATTGAACTCACAAAATTGCTTGAAAAATATGCAAGATACACTAAAAAAGGAGATTGAATATGTTGAATAACACAAAATTTTGTTGTATTATCTTAAAACAGAAAACCTAATATATAAATAGGCTTCCCAAACATGTATATACATCAAGGATTCAAATTCTTAAATATTCCATTCGAATCAGTACAAAAGTAGGCTTACTAAACTAGTCAAAATACCCCATAGGTGCATAAAATACTTTCATGATATGTCAAGAATATCACGAATTGGTTGAATGATTTGTTAAAAATAATAAGTGAAGGAAAGTGGTATAAATCATGATTTTAGGTGAGGAAAATAAGGAGGGTAAGTTGTGACAAAAACAAGGCAGTTTTCCTTAAAACTATCTTTACCTTTTTCCTTAAAACTGCGGAAAAAGTAGGAAACTTTGGATAAGGAGGGAATGTGCACTTGCTAAACTAGGAAGTCTAATGGGTTTTCAAAATATTTTCTATAATATTTCAAAATTTCTCCTTGAGGCAGTTTTGTAAATTTTGGCCACAGAAATGCAAGTAGGCGCCGACTAGCTAGTATGACCTAGGAATTTAACTAAAATAATTAAATTTTATATCCTAAGTATGGGAACGGGTTTCAATTATTCCAAGAGTTTGGGAATCATTTTTTGTTGGATGATACTCATATTCATTGGGGTTTTATAAGGAACTCACACCTATGTCATTGCAGCAACAAAATTGTGAGCTTCAGTGTTGGTGTGCTTCAGGCACATAAATAGTTTTATGTTGGGTGGGAGAAATCTCATAGATATTCAATTTTACATTGGAATTTTTCAATTTTCATTGTGGTGGTATGATTTCCACATCATGACTTTCATTTTCTGTGATGATAAATTTTTATGGTGGTTACTTATGTTTGGGAGGATGCAGTTGAGACACTAGGACCCTGAGATTCCTTGGAATGACAACTTTCCATAAGTGGAAAGAACATTTGGATACTTACACTTGAGGAAATGCGACCTAGGCATACTTTTATCTGAGTTTTGTTGGAATAATTCTCACTGAAGGGGATGCAATGCAAGCAATGGGACCCTGGCATTGGTTGTATTTGTAGAATCTCTACATGCTAGATTGATTTATCAAGTCAACCTTTCTTCAAATGACTTCATCTATGTGGTAGCATCTTCCAGTTCTCGTACATGGGGGAATCACTTCTTTGGGTGAAAAAACTTTAAAGCATCCTAGATTTCTTATGCTTGAGGAAAATCATACTTGGGAGGGGAGGACTGTATTGTCCCTTCTTGGAAGGACATTAAGTGTTGACGATCTCAAGCACCTAGGGTTAAAATTTTAATTGATTAAATTACCTATTGAATTTTGGTTATTAAAAACTATGGAGGCATCTATTAGGATAATTTATAATTTTGATTATTTTATGTAATTATTTACTTACTGTGGAAAATAATGACATGTAGAAAAGAGTTCCATGTAAGGAGGGAGCATTGGGCAAGCCAACTTTCCTTGGATGATAAATATAAAATTTCAATAAAAGTGGCGAAATTAAAACAATCAGAAAAAATATAGAAACTAACAAAAGCAAGGAAAAGACAGTAGTTTCAAAAGCAGCAAGTGCAGGAAAAATAGTTAGTGAAAAATGAGGAAAATTTGGCCAAGGGAGGGAGTAATTTCTATTTCAATGAGAATAAAATTGCAAGGAAACATATCCAATTCTAATAAGGAAACTTTTACTCAAAGGAGGGAACAATTTCTAATTTGATTAGAGGATACTTGGAATGAAACATCTCCAATCCTGATCAGGCAACTTTTATGCAAAGGAGGGTGCAGTTTCCACTTTGGGCCGAAGGGAACAAACAAGGAGACATTACCTAAGCCTCTTATTTTCTGTTTTCCTCAAGGAGGGTGAATCCATGATTAGGATTACGATTTTCAAGTGGAAAATTTCTCAATAGGTGAACGACTTGCTGAAAAAGTCACTCAAGGTTTTTTTAAGGGTGCTTCCAACACCATTTCTCAGTTTGGATTGTTAGCGTGTTGATGTATTATGAAAATTAGCTTCGAAACTGAGTGATGAGCCTCAATTCCCTTGTATGATGCACCCGAAGTGTCATATTTCTAAATCCTTTATGCCAACATGAATTCCATAAACAAGCTAAGAATCTAAGCACATAATTAACCTCACTAGGAATTGCATAGAATTAGCATACAGAGAGAAGAAGAGGATTAACGAACACACATTAATGAATGATCAATACATGATCATTGATATTATTACAGTGGTAATACATCCTTATAAAGGATATTTTAGTTGATGGAATACAACTCATTGCTAGATCATAACTCAAACTTACCAAATATGATAAACCCCCATAGGTGGGTAAATCACTTCCCAAATTAGTCAAAGACCTCACGAATTAGAAAAAGAACAAGTGAGTTGTCAAGAGTGATGGAAAAAAATGCTAATCCTAGAATATGGAGAGAAAATAATGGAGGATGGGTTGGCAACAAAAGATATAAGTTTCCTAGTTAACTAGCTTTACCTTACCCACATAAAAGCTGGATAAAAGAAGAATAAGGTAGAATCTGCAGTTAAGCGTAGTTACAGATTATGGGAGTCCATAAAGTGGTCAAGATCAACCCAGAAACAGAATTAAAGCATTCCCAGGGTATAGATGGCAAGTATTTAATTTAAGGTGCTAGTGGATGCCAACTATCTAGCCTAGTGGGTAGCAAATTAATCAAAATTGATTAATTATTTTATCCTAAGTTATGAGTTGGTTTAATAATATCCCAACACCCCCATTTAAGTATGAATTTATGATGGTATGCCAAAATTATAGGTGCATATAGGGCCCAATAATAAGTCTATGGACACCCTTTAACAATTACACATGTCCAAAAAATTGAGGAAAATAGGTAAAACCACATGTAAAAAATCCTCCCTCAAGAAAGGGCATGAGAGGAAAACTATCCCACCCCCGGTTTTGACCCCGTTTGCATGATGTATAAAATGTAATTAATCATGGTGAGGAGCTAAAGGAAACAGCCCCACCCTCGATTTGGTTGTGTATGTTTCGGCAAAAGGGATAGTTGTCGATGGTATGTCGTGCTATTTGGCACATTATAATTCGGCATCATGTAAACATGCACATCAAATAAAATGAACCACAACCAGCTACGACAGTGCAATGTTGAATGAAAAGGGCATTATTCCAAAGGATAAGGGGTGGGGGGATTTCCAACCTTAGTCTATGGGGGAAAAACCCATGTTTTATTGCCTTTGTTGTTTGCCACGTTTCGTGTTCACCAACCTCTTGAACGTCTTGGTTTTGTTGTTGGGGGGAAGTTATGGCTGGTAGTTGAGGCAGTTATGGTGGTGGGTGTGGCAGGCTGTCAGCCTTTGCCCACGCGCCCACTCCACCCACGACTGCATTCAATTCCTCCATCTTCTCCATGACACCATTCTTCCCTGGCCTGTTCACTCTCACGTGGAGGTCAGTTCTCTTTGTTGTTCGTGGGTTGTTGTTCCCATATTTTCTTGGCCGCGTCCTTTATCCTCACGCACAGGAGTTCTATGTCATTTTTCCTCACGTAGAGAGCGGGTGAAATCATGGCTGTCACTCAAGATTTCGGGTGCAGGAGCCGTTCACGCTCTGGGTTGTGTGCCTGTGTGTTTCACACCAGTTCGGTGGTAAGTATATGTTCCCCATGTCGATTGTGGTTGTGTATGCTATCAACTGTGGTCTATGGTTGTGTTCTCTTCCTATCCATGCTGAGAGTCTATTTCTCTCCATTATCGGACTGTGTAGTTTTCCGCTATTTCATTGTGGGACGAGAGCTATCATCTTCCCCACGTTTCGTTGGCTGAGGTTCCCTGCTGTTTGGGACTGTGTATAGCTGCCATCGTTTGCACTGTGAGTTGTGGCTGTTGATTTCCACAGTCCTTGGCTGAGTCTCCCATGGCTATGCTGGGAGTGTTGTTTACTATTCACTGTGGGTTGTGAATTGCTTCCATCATCCATTGTGTTTTGGGGCTGTTGTCTTCCCCACGTTTTGTTGGTTGTGGTGCTCAATTTTGTTTTGGGGCCACTATTGATTTCTAATCTGAGGGCTTAGTTTCCCTATTTTTGGACTGTGGATTGCTGCTATCATTCATTGTGTGTTTGTGGCTACTGAAGGACCCTGGGTTGGGTTGCAGCTGAGTTTTTTTTTCCATGTTAGGGCCAAGAACAACTCTGTGTTGCCTTGCGGGGTTGAGCTATGCTCATCGTTTGTTTGGGATTATCCCCAGTTGCCTTTGCTTCTTCAAAGGATTGTGAAGGGATTGTTATGCTGCGGCTATGCAATGGTTGTCCTTTGGGCTGTGCTAGCTTGGTCGATCTGTTGATGGCCTGGTAAACCCAGTGGTTTTGGTTTGTTGATTGTGTCCCTTGGCTATGTGTAAGCCTGCATTGACCCTTATCCTTGGAGGAATCATGCCCAGCTCGAGGGTGGCAGCATTGCTGAGAGATTGATGAGCAAGCTGTCCTATGGTTGGGTGGAACGTTGTAGTGACATAGCTGGTTGCGGGCGAGTTCTTCATCAAAAGATAAGTATTGTTGTTATTCATCTCTGCAATTTATATATATTGTATAATGACTTATGATGAACATGTTTTATGCTGGAATTGTATATGTGTTGCTTCTGCTAAATGTTGATTCATTCTGCATCTGTGTATGCTTGTAAGTTTTAATTCTAGCATTGATTTCATTTGATTATGTTCATGGGGTTGTTTTCCTGTATGCTTGGTGTTCGCCGCGTCCTCTTCGCCGGTCTGAGGGATGGGGACGTGACAGTATGGTATAAGAGCTCAAGGTTGCAGCAATGGGCCTCTATGGGCCATGAAGGATGCAGTGACAGAAGGTAGAATTACCTTCTATGTCCAGCAGAATAGCAATAGACTTCAAAAATTCACCTAAGTGTTGAGCGGTCGGAAGAGCTAGTGGAAAGCTCCTCCGAAACGACGGAAGGAGAAGTCGAAAGGCCATCCGACGAGGTGCAGTAGTGGAAAGGAATTTTGAAGAAAAAAAAATTGCTTAGGTGTTTGAGCCATCGGAGCACTTAGCGTAATTGATTTCCGCTGTGTTAGAAGGATTAGGGGAGCGGGCTTCTGTCGTTGCGGAAGGCTAGGCGGAAGCAAGTCTGACGGAGCATAGCCGGAGGGAAAAATTTTGGAAATTTCTAAGTGTCCAGTGTCCTTCGGAAGAAATAGCGGAAAGGATTCCACTGTGGCAGAAGAGTTTGTGAAGTGGGCTTCCGTCGTTGCGGAAGAAGAAAGGGTTCTGCATCCGCCGTTATGGATGTAAAAGCAACTAGGAATCCAATGAGGAAGAAAGTGCTCGTGCGCCCGCCATGCAAAAGCGGAAAGCATTAAGTCTTCCAATGAGAAAGACTGCCACCGGAAGAAGAAAGGGTTCTGCGTCCGTCGTTGCGGCTGCGAAAGGGATTCAGTCGCCAATTCTGTGGAAGAACGTAACGTTGGACAGTTCGTCGTTGTGGCTATCAAAAATACTAAGTCGTCCGATGGGTAAGTTCTCCGATGCCATGGAGAAAGTTCTTCAAGTGTCCGCCTTTGCGGAAGCCAAAGCCATTAGGCTTCCAATGTAAAAGCCCTCCGATCGGAAGATGAATGGAGTTGGTGGGCCGCCGTTGCGGCTGTTGATGAACTTTTTCGCTGACAGAAATAAGGATGATGGAGCCGATCAAGCTTCGGAAGAAAGAAGGAAGTCTATGTTGAAAAAGAAGGAAGTCGATGTTGAAAATCGACTAAGTATAGAAAACATCAGCCAGAATCGGAAGAAAATAGCATTTCATGCTCCGCCGTTGCAGAAGCAAAAGCGTCTCATGATCCACCGTTGCAGAAGCCAAAAGCTCTAAGGCTTCCGATGATAAAGACCTCCGACACCGTAATAAAAACTTAATTTTTTCTAAGAAATCCGCGGCCATCGGAAGGAGTTCGTCTTTGGTGTTCCACTGTTGCGGAAGTCAAATTCATTATCCGGCTAATGTGGAATGAGAACCGACGTCGATTTGGTTGTGCCGCCGATCGGAAGAGAAAGTGTTCCGAGAGCCACCGATCGGAAGAAGAAAGTGTTCCGTGAGCCGCCGTTGCGGAATAATTAGTGGCTCCAAGAGCCGCCATTGTGGAAGGATTAGTGTTTCGGGAGCCGATTCTATAGAGGAGAATTCTGAGTTTTTTCGTGGGATTTCTTAGTGAATTTCGACTATTTTACAGTGGGATTTGCAGCTGTTTTTCAGTGAAATTTCAAGGCTGAAAATGAGAAAGAGGCAGCGATCTTATGTGCTAGATTGCGCGAAAAACAATTATTTACAAAAAAAAAATGAGGGCGCTGCCCTCGACCCGCCCTGCAGTGGTGCAGGGAAGCCACAAGGGGGGGTAAGCCCCCTTGACCCTCGTCGTCCCTTGAGACAGTCATCCTCGTGAAAAGAAAATTCTATGTTTTGGGAAAATTAGTCAAACCCAGAATTCAAATTTTTTTTTTGAATGGTGCATCGGAAATGAGACCCGCAAGTTAATGAGTGCTCCTCGTTGTATGCATTGAATTCGCCCGATAGAAATATTTTCCTGAATCTTCCTAGACTTGCTCCTACAGGTGGCTGAAGTTAGCATTCCCAACTCGAATACAGTTGTGTGTAAAAATGCAAAGATTTGGTGAAAGTCTTCTTTCTTAGAAGTGGTGTGGTTTTCACATTCAAGGTCGGAATGAAGCATGTGGATAGGCGTTGGAAAGCTTATCCAGTGGGGAACAAGGATAAGTGACTAGAATCTAAGCATGAAGCAGAAAAGTGCTAATGATGGCCGCTTCTATCAAAGGGACAAACCTGGACAGTTGCATGCCCAGGGGTAGTGATGACTATGAAGTCAATCAACTACTATGTATAAGAGTAGTCCCATGAAAGGATGAAAAACTTGAAGAGGGAAGTTTCCTTAAAACCCCATCTTGCTGATTATAGCTACATTTCCTAAGTTTTATGCATGAAATGCATGAGGATATGTTTTGTATGAACCACTAATGATAATCATTGCTTTGATGTTGGCATTAGTGGGAAAACCAATGATGACATGGACCCGAATGAATATGTTGCTGAAGCTGATGAATGTGACTAGCAACCCTCTGGAGAAAGGGATAAAGCAACAAGTCCATAGCAAAAGTTGGATAGTCATGATCAATTGGCTACCAAAAACGCTCTATTGAAGAGCAAGGTGGTGTGAATGATACGCTTGTGAAGTAAGGAGTATCTAACCACTTCATTTAAATTGCATGAATGCTGTGACTATACCTTGAAATGTTAATATGATAATGATTGCATGAAGTAAATGAGTTTTGGTATATATTGATGTGACTAACAGTTGGAAGTATTGAATTTTATAAATTCTGAAAATGCTTCGGTGATGGTTGTAGCAATGAAGAGGTTATATGCATCCTGGCTTACCAAGTGTTTGGTTGATTGAAGCTCATGTTTCAGGTATATTATTCCAGGCATGGCAGTGGGAGGTAAGACCCTGACCAATGCCAGAATCTACCATGTGAAAGAGCTTATTAAATTTGAATTGTGAATTTCAAATTTAAGAAATTACTGACAACTACTAGCCACTACTGGCTTGCATAAGATTGTGTTTGGATGTTTGAAGCTTATGTTTTAGGTAGATTATTTCGAGCATGGCAGTGTGAGGTAAGACCCTGACCAATGCCAGAATCTACCATGTGAAAAAGCTTATTAAATTTGAATTGTGAATTTCAAATTTGAGAAATTGCTGACAACCACTAGCCACTGTTGGATTGCATAAGATTGTGTTTGGTTGATTGAAGCTCAAGTTTCAGGTATATTATTTCAAGCATGGCAGTGAGAGGTAAGACCCTGGCCAATGCCAGAATCTACCATGTAAAAGAGCCAAACTTTATGAGAAGAGTCTCATGGTTGTGAAATTAGTTGGTTGTTAAATTTGAATTGTGAATTTCGAATTTAAGGAATTGATGACGACTACTAATCATTGTTGGCTTGTGTAAGATTGTGTCAGGAGGGACGCATGGTAAGTGGGTATTCATGTTATGATAGTAAGCATAAAATTGTAATGGGCATAGTAGTGCTGCTTACAAGAAACCCACAATTGAACAAGTCAATTTATGTAGTAGATAGAATTGCAAATTCCTAATGAATTTGATTTCTAATGTCATTGCTTGGTTATGGAACAATCAATTTGGATTGTAGTATTAGGTAATGATTGACTGTTTGGATATTTGATGAATGTGTCAGGGTTACACACTGCAGGAAGATCATGTGTGATGACCTGCAAGAGCCAAACGTCATGGGAATGTTTTCCCTTGAAAATGGGTTTCGGGTGAAACGCCATTAGACATTTTGAAACGTCTCATCTGCACTGCATGTTTGGTAAATAACATGAGTGAGATAGTATGGGTTATGTCCGTAAGACATGTGTGAATGTGAAATATAAAAAGGATATTGGGGTGGCTAACTGAGGGACTGTTAACTCAGGAAAGGATCCTCCATTCCTCCTTAACAAAGGCATACTGCGACGGCAAATGGATAAGTGTTCTGTGACCCTTGATAAGAATATGCATGTTTAATTATTAAATTCCATATGCATAACATGTTTGATTTTATTTACATGATGGCCGATCACTTGAGTATGAATAGGGCCTACATGGCACACACCAAAGAAGGGTGCCAACTTTTCCGATGTTGAGTCATGAAAGGGTTTTCAATATTGATTACATCCTAGGGAGTGGGCACACTCCTGGTGTCTCAATACTTGATAGTGAAAGATGAAAAATGTGATTACAGTTTTTGAGAAATAATGCTGATGAGTTTGCTTGCATTGCTTGTGTTGCTTGTGTTGACAGGATAAAGGTAAAAGGCAAAAGGTAAAATGGTAAATGGTTGTTGTGAGGGGTTGCGGAGTAAGGGTTATTGTTGATATAAGTGTATGTTGGTATAAGTGTATGATGGGCTGTTATATGCCTGGGGATCCATAGTAGATCCTAGACCTAAAAATGGTCATGATAAAGTTCCAAGCCCAGTCGACATGGGGATGTACTGGCTGGACATTACTTATTTGATGTTGAGGAGAAGCCCGTGTGCTGACCTAACATCTAAGTCCATAGGCGATCCCAAGGCTTGCAAAGCGAAGCAAGATCCTATGGACGAACGAGGAAATGCACAATACAGATAAGTATTGGATTATTTTGCTTATGAATATACATGTGTATATGATTTGGTTAGGATGTTTTAAGCTCTTGTTCTAGAGATAAAACCGATGAGAATAAACTAAACATGTGAATTCATTCAATGTTTGGATATAGGTGTTGCTGGAAGCGAGGACTATGAGAGCATCCTAGAGATGCAAGTGGACATGTGACTGTCCTGGAAATCTCGGGTTGAGCGGTAATGAAAAAGGTGCTAGTAAGACGGGGGAGGTCCTAGAAATTGAGACAAACCATGTGGAGAGGCTCCATGGTTTAGAGGTCTAGAATAGACCAAAAGACACTAAGTGTCATGACCAAGAAAGATTGGTCCAGCATTCACGGTGAAGTGAAAGAGGCTGAGAGCATGAAAAGCCACAGTGATGGTGTGGGTTCCA
>LPNX010276378.1:90286-106289 GCA_001517045.1 Pseudotsuga menziesii
TAATTCCCTGCCTAGGGATGGACATGAATGAGCTCATGTGCCGGTTGGGAAGGCATGAAAAATATGAAATTCTCCTTGATAAGGCTTGGACTGTCATGCCAAATGGGAAATTAATTGACTGATTGTAATGTCTACATTATGCTTGGTCTGATAGAATTTCAATGGTGCATTTCATAGGTGAGGAAAGCGAAACCAGGTGGTGCACGTTGATTATGGTGGCAGATCAAAAGTTGTTGGACTTAGCTGGAAGTCTCCTTCAAATGATTGCCAAGACCCAAGAGAATCTTGGGGAGATTATGAGGATACAGAGAAGGCAGAGTGAACTGAACCACCAGATTTTGCAAGACTCTATTGGTTTGCAAAGGGAGGTGAAAATCCTTCTGGGAGCAATCGGCAAAGGAAAGGAAGGTGGATCCACGGTGGGACAGCTGTCCAAGCGGCCCTATAGTAAACGGTCTAGGCTTGAAGGCTCAAAGGAAACTGAGCAGGTAAAGATGAAGCAGCCAGTGAGATGCTGGAGATGCGTAGGACATCATTTACACCGGGACTGCCCAATGAGGGAACATGCTGAAGGAAATAGCCGTAAAGTTCCTAAACTTCGGGATTAGCTGGAAGCTAAGAACCAGCAGGAGAAGTCCATGGAAGCTGAAGGGCTTGGTCTTGAACGTTCAACATAAATGATTGGACGTGGGACAGATCTGCAATTTTGAAATTTTGATGTGCAATGGTATATGTATTGTATATATGTAATGGAACACCGAGGACGGTGTTATTCCAAGGGGGAGGGGAATGTCACACCCCCGGTTTTGACCCCGTTTGAATGATGTATAAAATGTAATTAATCATGGTGAGGAGTTAAATGCAAAAGCCCCACCATCGATTTGGTTGTGTATGTTTCGGCAATAGGGATAGTTGCCGATGGTATGTCATTCTATTTGGCACATTATAATTCAACATCATGTAAACACGCACATCAAATAAAATGAACCACAACCAGCTACGACAGTGCAATGTTGAATGAAAAGGGCATGATTCCAAAGGATAAGGGGTGGGGGGATGTCCAACCTTAGTCTATGGGGGAAAAACCCATGTTTTATCACCTTTGTTGTTTTCCACCTTTCTTGTTCACCAACCTCTTTAACTTCTTGGTTTTGTTGTTGGGGGGCAGTTATGGCTGGTAGTTGAGGCAGTTATGGTGGTGGGTGTGGCAGGCTGTCAGCCTTTGCCCGCACGCCCACTCCACCCACGACTGCATTCAATTCCTCCATCTTCTCCATGATGCCATTCTTCCCTGGCCAATTCACTCTCACGCGGAGGTCGGTTCTGTTCTCCTCATGCACCAGTCGGGGGCTCTCTTTATTGTTCGTGGGTTGTTGTTCCCATATTTTGCTGGCCGTGTCCTTTATCCTCACGCACAGGAGTTCTGAGTCAGTTTTCCTCACGCAAAGAGCAGGTGAAATTGTGGCTGTCACTCAAGATTTCAAGTGTAGGAGCCGTTCATGCTCTAGGCTGTGTGCCTGTGTGTTTCACACAAGTTCGGTGGTAATTATATGTTCCCCATGTCGATTGTGGCTTTGTATGTTTTCAACTGTGGTTTGCGGTTGTGTTCTCTTCCTGTCCATGCCGAGAGTCTATTTCTCTCCATTATCGGACTGTGTAGTTTTTCGCTATTTCATTATGGGACGGGAGCTGTCATCTTCCCCACATTTCATTGGCTGAGGCTCCCTGCTATTTGGGACTGTGTATAGCTGCCATCGTTTGCATTGTGATTTGTGGCTATTGATTGCCACAGTCATTGGCTGAGTCTCCCATGGCTATGCTGGGAGTGTTGTTTACTATTCACTGTGGGCTGTGAATTGCTGCCATCATCCATTGTGTTTTGGGGTTGTTGTCTTCCCCACGTTTTGTTGGTTGTGGTGCTCAATTTCGTTTTGGGGCCACTGTTGATTTCCAATCTGAGGGCTGAGCTTCCCTATTTTTGGACTGTGGATTGCTGCTATCATTCATTATGTGTTTGTGGCTGCTGAACAACCCTGGGTTGGGTTGCAGCTGAGTTGTTTTGGCCACGTTAGGGCCAAGAACAACTCTATGTTGCCTTGTGGGCTTGAGTTGTGCTCATCTTTTGATTGGGATTATCCTCGGTTGCCTTTGCTTCTTCACAGGACTGTGAAGGGATTGTTATGCCGCGGGTATGCAGTGGTTGTCCTTTGGACTGTGGTAGCTTGATCGATCTGTTGATGCCCTGGTAAACCCAGTGGTGTTGGTTTGTTGATTGTGTCCCTCGACTATGTGTAATCCTGCATTGACCCTTATCCTTAGAGGAATCATGCCCAGCTTGGGGGTGGCAACATTGCTGAGAGATTGATGAGCAAGCTGGCCTATGGTTGGGTGGAACGTTGTAGCGACGTAGCTGGTTGTGGGCGAGTTCTTCATCAAAATATAAGTACTGCTGTTATTCATCTCTGCAATTTATATCTATTGTATAATGACTTATGATGAACATGTTTTATGCTGGAAATGTATGTGTGTTGCTTCTGTTGAATGTTGATTTATTCTGCATCTTTGTATGCTTGTAAGTTTTAATTCCAGCATTGATTTCATTTTATTATGTTCATGGGGTTGTTTTCCCATATGCTTGGTGTTCGCCGCATCCTCTTCGCCGGTCTGAGGGATGGGGACGTGAAAAAACCAAAAAAATGTTGAATTGATGTTGATGCTACTCCAAAATAAATGTTGATGTCTGGAGGAATATTCTTCTTGGGAATAAGAGAAATCTGCTCACCTGGATCAAGAACAATTGCACGATGGACTACGACCATGTAGAACAACTGAGATCCAATGATGTGAAAGCTCTTGAGATTTGTAACCATATCTAGGATGATGTAATGAATTGAAATTCGGACCAATAGAAACAAAATCATCTCTAGATAGTTGAAATAACTGTCCAAGTGAATGTTAAGATTTTAATGGCTATATCATATCTTATAACATTTAGCATCATTACAACATAACCATAAGAAAAAGTATTAATAAAAGAAAGACAAGCACAAACACATAAAATAACACAAATATTTATCTTTGGAAACCCTCATGGGGAAGAAAACCCAACAAAACATACTCTGTATAAGATGTATAAAAAGTACAATACAAGACCCTAGACAAGTGCACCTCCCTCCAGTAGATATATCTCTCTCTCTCCTATGCGCTATACACAACTGAGTGTGTGTTCAAATGAGGAACATATTTCCTCAATTTATACTCTTTTCGTCACTTGAATTTTAACCTAACAAGTAGGTCCCACTTAATTAAGTGGGCCAACTTCACTTAGGATGAATCAATACAATATTATATTATATTCATTAGGGTACTATTGACCCGACTTACAATGTAGGATTTACATAGTGACTCTCTGATGACCAATTACAATAGTAACACCCCTCCGGAGGAATAATAACATCTCCCTTGGGTTACATCAGTAAAATACATTTAAAATATCCTTTGAAGTTACAATATTCAACGCTCCCCCTTAACGAGAAGGTTATTCTACTGACAACAATCATCATAGACTATAGGATATCAGAGGGATAATATCTGCAACATCATGGAGGTTATACATCTATACACCATAGGAATTTTTCACAATCAGTAACTGGGACAGTTACTCTTCAATGTCTTCATCTTCTGTATCACATGATTGCTTGATCCTTTTGCAGCAACGCTTTGACCATTTGATCCTTTGTATTAGTACTTCGATCTTTTGATTGTTTGCAGTAGTAATTCATTCTTCTGATCCTTTAGAGTGGCACTTCTATCTTCTCAATCCTTTAATTCTATATTATGATCCTTTGCAGCAACACTTCGATCTTATATATCCTTTTCCACCATGCTACCTGTAGTACACATGATTTATTTGTGGGATGATCAATCCCGATCACTTTAGGACATAAGTCCAAGGACGATGCAATACTCCATCAACATGATCCATGATATTGATCAACTAAATTGTCTACAACTAAATGTATATCTCAACTTCACCCAGTGGAGGCCCTAACGTCTGTGAGGACTCATCGTAGACCTTCCATACCACTAAGGTTAGGACCACTCCCAAGTGCATGTTATACTATGGTATCTACACTCATGTGTAGGTATACTCTACCATGTAAGAGTATTGTCTACAGAGAATATCTCGACCGAATACAAAATTTCAACCCTCATCATAGAACATCCTTACCACTGAGGTTCGGACCACTCCTAAGTGAGTGTTATACTACAACGTTCGTGAGGACTCATCATAGAGAATCCATACCATGAAGGTTAGGCCCACTCCCAAGTGAGTGTTATTCTATGGTATCTACATATGAGTGTAGGCATACTCTCCATACAAGAGTATTATCTGTAGAAAAGATCTCTAGTTCATACAAAATGCCAGTCTTGTCGTCCCTGAGGACTCATCATAAAGCATCCATACCACAAAGGTTAGGGCCACTCTTGAGTGAGTTTTATTATACGGTATCCACAAATAAATGTGGGTACTCTCCATGGGAGAGTAACATATGTAGGGCCATCCTTAGCTAGTAAGGACCACTCTCATGAACAAAGTGTGATACCTACCATCCTCAAGAAAGGATACTATCATCCACAAGTGAATGTGGGTTCTCTCCATGTGAGAGTAATATCTACAAGGCCATCCTTAGCTATTAAGGACCACTCTCATGAACAGAGTGGTATATTTTCCATCCTCAAGAGAGGATACTATTTTCCACAAGTGAATGTCGAACCTTGTCTACATATTCATACGCACTTGTCCTCTTTCATGCTGGAGCATCACTGCCATCCCATCATCGATGTCAGTCTCATCATCAATCCCCATTTTCTAGGAGGATCCATATTATAATCCTACTCCCCCTTTTTCCAAGGAGGGTTCATATCTTCGACCTGTTCTTCCTTTCTGAGGATAATCCATATCTTCGACTTGTTCCTCCTTTCCGAAGAAGTTCCATATATCCAAATTGTTCTTCCTTTTTCGAAGAGAGCCCATATCTTTGACTTGTTATTCCTTTTTTGAAGAGATTCTATATCTTGGACCTATCTCTCCATTCCGAGAAGGGCCCATATCTTTGACCTATTTCTCCTTTCCAAGAAGGGGCCATATCTTTGACATGTTTCTCCCTTCCAAGAAGGGTCCATATATTCATTGTTCCTCCTTGCGAGGAAATATATAAATCATAATCAATGTTCCTACTTGAGATAAAAGTTTGTAGTATCATCATCACTGTTCATCCTTGCGAGGAAATCCTTTTCGAAATACACCAAGATTCTCATGGAATATTGGTCAACATATCAACAACTTGCTCATCAATAATAACATACTGGAGTTTTATACTCCCTTCAGTACCATATCCCACGGAATTCTTTGTATTATTTATGCATCTCTGGTTGTCACAAAGAATCACTGGGGTATCCAACTCCATGTCAAATAGTCCTGGCATTAAATTCTGAAGCGATATCACTTCACAACTAGTGGAGCAAGCTGCAAGGTACTCTGCTTCAGTTGTACTGAGAGAAACACTAGACTATTTCTTACTAAACCATGAGAGAAACACTAGACTGCTTGGTGTTGGGTCTCGACCTTGAAGGTCCTTAATTTTGGCAACTCTGCGGTTTTGGTGCGAAGCTTGTAAGCGAAGTTGCAGTCCAAAATAGTCTTAGGGGTTTCGGGGTTGGGTCGAAGCCCCTCTTTTGGTAATTAACCCATGGTTTAAACTCATGGTTTTTAATCCCATGGTTTAAGCTCATGGTATTGTAATAAGTGCACTTGTATAAATAGGCACTTATGTAAAAGAAGAAGGAGCTTTTGGTGTTATGATGATATTATAATACGACGAAGCTAAGATCTATTTTGGTTTAAGGTTAAGTCCCAGCTGAGTGCATGGATGACCTCTGTAGCTAAGTGCACAGATGGTTTTGGGTTTAAGGTTAAGTCCCAGCTGAGTGCGTGGATGACCTATGCAACTGAGTGCACAGAGGGTTTTGGGTTTAAGGTTAAGTCCCAGCTAAGTGCGTGGATGACCTCTGTAGCTGACTGCACAGAGGGTTTTGAGGAAAGGTTCTACAGTTGTGTGTGTAGAGGGTGTAAGAAGGGAAGATCTGCAACTAAGTGTGCAGTTTTGGGTTGTTGAGAAGATCTGTAGCTGAATGCATAGATCAGAACTGTGTGTTTGTAAAGAGTTGAATATAAACGTAGTTCTGTGGACGTAGCCCCTACACTGGGGGTGAACCACGTATATCTTGTGTTGTGGTGGTTCTTTTTGTGTTTGTTTCTATTATATTTTATGCATTTGATAAGTAGATGAATGATAAAGTAAGATATATTGCTAAGTACTAACTTTGCTGTGAATTCCAAGTTAAGGGTTAAGCAAGTAACTGTCTATTTATCTAAACTACGAAGCTAATTAAGTGAATGTCGAAGCTCTGTGTTGTATAAGTATTCGTTGTTAACGCTAAAGGTACAGTAATATCCCTAATTGCCTGCAGAAACCTAATTCTGTGGCACCCCATAGATATTTCAAGTGAGACTGTAACCTATTCGCAGGTTGTTGCCGAAAGGGCCAACACTGTGGGTCTGTTTGTTGGTGCGAAGATAAAAGGATAAGAACCCGGGTCTGCCCTAGTACCAACAAATTGGTTCCGTTTCCAGTTGAACCAGTATCTGCTTCAAGAGGGATCTATGTCGTACTTGAAGGGATATGTTTTGGAGGCCCTCAGAAAAATAAATCAGTGACTTGGTTAAAGATACTTATCTGAAATTTGCTGAACAAGAAAATAAAGATCCTCATCGTAGCTCAGACAACTTCTTTCAAAGGTATGTTTTTACTGATATTTATGAAATTTTATTTGGTAGTATCCACATAGAATTGCACCAGTGGTTATCTACGTTGATAGAAAGAAAGACAAACTTCAAAGAAGCTCAGTCTTCTGACTGGACCCCGAAAAGAATTAAGCTGTTGAAAAGTGTGAACAACGTGGTATCAAGAGCTGTTGACTTTTGGATAACGCGAACTCTTGAAGCATTTGTGACAGAGTTTTCCATCGACATGCATACTTCTTTCAGCGAAGCAGAAAGACAGTTTTTCAAAGGACCAAGGGGTAAGTACCTAAATTGATTAAGTTTGAAAATTAAAATGCTCTTGGCTGAGAACGGCATATTGCTTATCGAATCAGATTGCTAGATTTATTGCTACTAACCTATGTTTGAAAGCGAAAGTGACTTCGACAAGCAAAGTGGTTTGCTTCACAATGGTAAAAGATACAAGAGAACTCTTGGATCCTATACCCTGGGCCAGAATACCGATTATACCCCAGTAAGTTCAGAAGAATCTGAATCTGAAGAAACCCCTTTTGCTATAAACCCTCCTATAACTCTGCAGTGAAGACCTATTATCCTTGAGAACCCGTCGCAGTCTGAAAGTAACCCTAACCCTAGTAGTCCTGTCGCAGGTCAGTCTACCTCAGTAAGTTCTCCTCCCCCTGTTATCAGTCTCCCTCCTTCCCCCCCTTGATCCAATATGGCCCATGTGAATGATGATATCAAAATCCCAGTCTTTAAAAGAACTGGATCAGAGGATCCAGAGCAGTTTTGGTTCTTATGCAAAGCTGTTTGGACTGCTAAGAATATTATGGACCAAAATACAAGAAGAGTGCAGCTAGTCACCTCTTTCAGAGAGCGAGCTTTGACCTGCTTTATCAAGTTTTCCAGTACTCAGAACTATGCCTTGGTTGATATTAAAAAAGCAATGATCAAAGAATTCAAGAATCCTAAATCAGAGTCACAGTGTATAACTGAACTGAAAGAAATTCAACAGAAGCGAGGTGAATCAGTTTGGGACTTTGATCAGAGGTTCAAGGTCCTACTGGATCAATTTAGTTTTACTATTGGACTAGAACAACATGAAAAATGGTTCATTGCAGCACTATTGCCTCATATCAGGACTCCACTTATGTAATAGAAGGTTGCTGATCAGTAAGAGGCCTTGGAAATTGCTATGAAACTTGAAACAACTCCTGTTGGAGATAATTCTGGCATAGCTCAGATACAGGCGCAGTTAGTCGAAATGGTTTTGGAGCTTCGCGACATGAAAAAAAGGAAAGCTGCTCGTGAAGAGGTTTGGTGTACACGATGTAAGACAGAAGGTCACGACAAAGAACAATGTCCTACAGTAAGAAATTATTTGAATACCGGTGCACCAAACCCGTTTAACCCTAATGTCCTATATTGTGAGATCTGTAGAACAACGGGTCAGCATTGACCTGAAGATTGCTATCTTTTGCAAAGATATGTTCAAGTACCTAAGAATCCCTACTGCAAGTTTTGTAAGTCATTTGGACACAACGAAGACAAATGTCGCAACTTTGACCTCATGAGAGAGCGAACCTATGATGCTTATAGGGTACAACCCGATGCACAAGGCAATGATGGATATGGTTACTGTGGTCGAGGTAATTTCAGAGGTCGAGGTCATGGTGGTATGCCTAGAGGAGTTCGAGGCCAAGTTATTTGCTATAACGGTATTCAGGTAGGACATGTAGCTAGAGACTGTCAGAACCCAACTACGACATGTCAATATTGCAGAGCAGTCGATCATGTGATTGAGGAATGCCCACAGTTGATAGACAAGATCCAAGAAAGAAATAGTACTCCTACTCAGAACGTTCAGGCGATTGTTGTAGAAAAAAGACCTATCCCAACCATCAATGTTGTTACAAGGAGTGGAGCTATGACGCAAGTGCGGAATAAGGGGAAACAGCCTGACGAGGCTTGGGTCCGTAAGACCCCAGAGAAAATTCCAGCCTTTGATGTTGGAAGAGAAAAAGGAACATTTATGGAAGCTAAGCAAGACTTTGCTAATCCAAGAACATTAGTAGCAACTACGCAACAGCATCAACAGCAGTTATAGTTCCAAGAAGCTTCACCAGATCAATTAAGTACACTAACATCATTTTTACAGAGTTGCATGAAGCTATTAAGAAATCGGAATTCTTTGAACAAGTTACAGAAAGTTATTACATCTTGCGAACCTCAGTGAAGCGCTGATAAAGGAAAAAATGTTAATAGAGTTAGAAGGACTGGAAGAGAAATGAGATTGCATGCTCAGATAGGAGATTATGATATGACTGACATCATCTTAGACCTGGGATCAGAAGTGAATGTCCTAACTAAGCAAACATGGGAACAAATGGGAAAACCTACACTTGAATGGTCCCCTATACAGTTGAGATTAGCCAATCAGCAGAAGATTGTGCCCTTGGGAAGATTCCCGAGTGTACCACTGGATATTGATGGAGTCAGTACCTTAGCATATTTTGAATTCATTGAAATAATTGATGATAGCAAGCCCTATCTAGCCTTGCTAGGAATTGAATGGGAAATAGACAATTATGCAGTAATCAACCTTAAGAATAGACAGATGACTTTTGAAGGAAAAGGATTGAGAGTCATAGTACCGTTGGACCCTTCTCAAGGAGAAAGGTATACAGAGCTAGTCAGAGATGAAGATCAGGATGTTTTAGATCATATTTACAACATCACAGCTAAAGAAGAAGACTATGTTAACCCTATTGTCGAAGGTATAATGGATTGGCAGTGTGACAGTTCTTGCATGACTCATTCAGATGAAGGCCTAGAGAATTGGCAGAATAGACTTTATGAGCTACATGGAAATCGATGTGCATGAATTACCAAGTCTATCAGATGGCTTGGCTCACAGACAAGAATCTTACCTACTTTTGATGGCTTGATAGACCTAGAAGATTTTATAGTGCAATTCTCAGAGCAAGTACCAGATTCACAGAAAATGGAGACTCTAGATTTAGTCTTCAGAGCCACAGCTGCCAGATGGTGGAATGGTCATAAAAAATATATTCATAGTTGGACAGCTTGTCAAAAGTTTCTTCACCTGAGATTCATGGATCAACCTCAGGAGGTACGAAGCATATTTGATGGTAAGACTATCCCTCAGGAACATTTGGAGCAGTGTTATGAAGCATGGAAGCATGTACCTTGTGAAGAATGGGTACATAGGTTTGTACACACTCTGGAACCTGTAGCAAAGAATTGGTATGTGGAGGTGGATCTTTTCCATGGTATTGTAAGTTGGGATAGCCTTACTGATAGTTTTGTGCTCACATTTTCTATTAATGAGGTTTTCCTTGCTTTGTACGCCACTGTTAGGTTGATCCATACTAAGGTGTTTGATGATAAAGCAATAGCTGAGTACCAACCTGATTGAAAGGAACAAGAAGCTAATGTAGTAGAATTTTATAACCTCACCATTGATGAAGACAATGACCCTCGTAACATTAATATTCCTGAGAACTTCGGCAGATTGTTGGAAAATTCACGAAGCATTGAAGGTTGTGCAAGAAATCCTGTCGCGAGTCGAAGTTCAAAGTTCTGTCGAAACTTGTGTCAGGTTGTGTCGAAGGTCCTTATTGCGGCGAACCTGAAGAAGAAAGGTGTGTCGAAGCTTAAAATACGACCGTTGGAAAAAATCAGATTTAGCGGCGCCGGTACGTTAACTGCATTAATTGCCTGTAATGATAAGATTTTAAGGAATATACCACCGTTTGGACAAGATCTACCAGATTTGGTGTCTTTAATGCTCAGTTATGGAATATTTGGGTCATTGGATTCTATAAGAAGACACCCAGACCTGTGAATTTTGCATTATGCATTTTTTTGAGTTGATTCCATGTCAGCTGATCGTGAAGTCCAAGAATTGTTGAGAGAATTCAGAGAGAGGGGTCTACAGAACCTTATGAGAAACCCACCTGCATCTACACCTCGCGAAGAAACTCCCCCAACGCCAAGTCAACCAATGCAGACATGATAAACTAGAAAGAAATTCAAGGCAGAAGTTCTCTCTAAGCGGAATGAAGAAAGGCACAAGCCATCAGGAAAAACACCAGAGGATCCCGAGATGAATCTTGCTAGTTCCGCAGAGTTCCCACCTGAAGGTTTTGAAGACTTCGGTGAGGATGAGAACGTTGCATCGTAGCATCCACCATATCTTCCACCTGTTCGACCAGGAGTTCAGCCACCTTGACGGATAGCAAGGTTCACATTACGCACCCCTTCACTGCCACAGGGTGTGCAGTTGGTCGGGACGATGATAGGAAAAATAGACCGGCTCAAGTATGCAGACCACGATACGAATTATTGTGGGAAGTTTCCGCAGTTCGCAGCTGGGAAATACTTGCACTCTATCCACTATCCAGAGGTCGGAACGACGCTACTTGAAGTGAAACAGTGGGCTGCTGGCTTGGAGCAAGCTAGCTTATTGAAGATGCTAAATGTCCCCCACTTTGGTCACAGCATGCAGGTTACCATAGTGGTCAAGCAGCTATTGGCATTGGTGCATGATGGGCACCTGTGGGTAGGAAACCAATGAATTTCTATTGATGGCAAAGCTGATTCATAGGATCACAGGCTTTCTGAAGGAAGGGCCTGATCCTGGGATTGAGTTTGTCGAAAAGCATGAAGACACAAAGCTGGCGCAGCACATGAAGGACTGCTTTGGGTTAACAAAAGGGAAGCGAGGGTATAAAACGATGACAATTCAGCATCAAAACATTCACTTCACCGCAGAGTTCCCAGCATGCAAATTGATGAGGAAGTGCAGACCTAATGAAGTACCTACCCCCATTGTCAGTATTGCTGCGAACTATGCCGAAGGCTACAGTTACAAATGGGAAAAGTACATTGCACGAGAATTCCTCGAAGATGTCCATGATGCAAAGGAGAAAGGTAGACCCTTTCATTACTCATGGTTGTTAGTGCTTATTGCACTGGTAGGATGGAGAGAACCTACCGAGGCATAGTTTGTTGATGTGCCTCCGCACATGCCTAATGCAGCAATGTAAGCATCTCTTTGGGTTTCACAGGATAAAGCCTTACAGCATATGATGAACTATGTGTTTGCCTTCTATGCCCTGAATATTTCATACGAGATCCTGAAGACACCGCAGCTCAGTAATGAGCTATTTTCTTAGTATGTGGGAGTGGCCAATTTCAGGGCTGACATGCAACATGTCTTCATGCAGGACCACGCAGATAATAAGCATAAATGATTGAAGTTTCCATATGTGGTGAACAAGGAAGACATCCTCGCAGTAGTTCAGCAGTGGTCGGCTGAATGGATGAAGGATGAAGGAACAAAGCCCAACATACCAGTTCCCCCAGTGACAGATGTGGGCACAAGGCCTAGCTAGATGCAGCAGAATGACCCACTCGAAGAAAGCGGAGAACAAGAGGATTCACAGCAGAGTGAAGATGACCAGGGTGGAGATGATGGAGCTGATGAAGAAGAAGAAGAATCGGTCAAAACCATCTCAGACCCTAATTGCCCAGATAAGCGCAAGTCTCTAGAGGCAGAAGAAGTGACTAAGCCTTAGCCCAGAAAGAAAGCGAAGGCGTCAAAGGGCAAGAATATCGTCGAAGAGCCCGCCTTAATGATTGAAGATCTTGATTAAGCTCTGACAAAGTCTACAGAAGCATTAATCAGCAAATGGTCAGATTTTGCAGCTACGTACCTTGATGCGCTCACTGGCGTAGCACAATGAATTACAAAGCTGAAGGAGTTAGCAGAAAGAACAGCAACTGGCACCACAGCAAGTAGTGCCCCAGTAAATTCCCAGCCAGATACGAGACAATGGCCTATCAGAAACAATAGAGGACAAGTACCAAGTGCAGCCCTCATAATAACTGACGCAGCATCTCGATCGCAGATGAGTATGACAGTTGGGATAGATTACACCAAGTTGTCTATGCCGGAGCTGCATCTTTGTCAATTGGAAATCATGAAGGAGATCCAAGAATGAGATATCTACTCACAAATGCAGTTAGAGAATACCATGAAGCAGAGTGAGAGCCTCGCAACGCAGTTGGAAGAAGCTGAACAGAAGAAGAGGGAAGTAGAAATCAAGCAGGAAATGCTAGCGCAAGTGTTGGATGAGGCGTGTTGAAGTCTCCCTGACTTCGACATGCAAGTTGAAGAAGAACCAAAGCAAATAATCACCAAGCTGAAAGACTATGCACAACAATCTCGAAGCGAGGTAGAGAAGATGAAAGCAGAACATGAGGCTTAGATTGCAGAGCTTTGACTTCACCTCATTCCAGAGAGTCCACCAGAGGTCAGGGAACAATGTCGCAGAGATATTCAGGCCTTAACAACAAAGATCTCAGATCTTGTAAGTAGTGACTCAAAGCTGCTAGACGAAAGTGTCGAGGCCTGGGAAAACTTGTAGGACAACCCATAAGTGGAAAAGCTGCAAGAAACCATCAACCAGCGATAGACAAAGCTGGACAAGTCAAAGCGGAAATCAAGACATTGCCTCCTATGCAGAAGATGCTTAAGGTGAAGCATAGCCATGAGCTCCAGCGAGAAATTGAGGCATGTAGAAGCAAAGAGACACTGTTGGTGAACTTAGTGCAGCCCCTTATAAATAAGGCCTTGGAGTTGAGCACTGCTGTGGATAACTAGCTCAAAGTCCTAAAGGAGTATGATGTGTTTGCACATGAGAAGGCCAACGAAGCATCTGTAGCAACATTGCAGGAGATAGTGGAGAAGGAGAAAGCAGCCAAAGATATCATGTGCAGCCTCAAAAAGCAGTTCACTATCTTTGACAACAATATTCTTCCACCAGAAAAGCAACAGAGTGTCCTGGGATGGGACATTGGTGATTCTTAGGGGCCTGTTGGGGCTCGACCTTGAAGTTCCTTAATTTTGGCAACTCTGCGGTTTTGGTGCGAAGCTTGTAAGCAGATTTACAGTTCAAATTAGTCTTATGGGTTTCAAGGTTGGGTCGAAGCCCCTCTTTTTGTAATTAACCCATGGTTTAAACTCATGTTTTTTAATCCCATGGTTTAAGCTCATGGTATTGTAATAAGTGCACTTGTATAAATAGGCACTTATGTAAAAGAAGAAGGAGCTTTTGGTGTTATGATGATATTATAATACGACGAAGCTAAGATCTATTTTGGTTTAAGGTTAAGTCCCAGTTGAGTGCATGGATGACCTCTACAGCTGAGTGCGTAGAGGGTTTTGGGTTTAAGGTTAAGTCCCAGCTGAGTGCGTGGACGACGTTTGTTGCTGAGTGCACAGAGGGTTTTGAGGAAAGGTTCTGTAGCTGAGTGCGCAGAGGGTGTAAGAAGGGAAGATATGTAGCTAAGTGCGTAGTTTTGGGTTGTTGAGAAGATCTGCAGCTGAGTGCACAGATCAGAACTGTGTGTTTTTAAAGAGTTGAATATAAATGCAGTTCTGTGGACGTAGCCCCTACACTGGGGGTGAACCACATATATCTTGTGTTGTGGTGGTTCTTTTTGTGTTTGTTTCTGTTATATTTTATGCATTTGATAAGTAGATGAATGATAAAGTAAGATATATTGCTAAGTACTAACTTTGTTGTGAATTACCAGTTAAGGGTTAAGCAAGTAACTGTCTGTTTATCTAAACTGCGAAGCTAATTAAGTGAATGTCGAAGATCTGTGTTGTATAAGTATTCATTGTTAAGGCTAAAGGTACAGTAATATCCCTCTTTGCTTGCAGAAACTTGATTCTGCGACACCCCATAGCTGTTTCGTGTGAGACTGCAACCTGTTCATAGGTTGTTGCCGAAAGGGACAACACTGTGGGTCTATTTGTTGGTGCGAATATAAAAGGATAATAACCCTAGTCTGCCCTAGTACCAATATTTGGGAAGAGCCAAGACAATAACATCCACCTAAGGTTTTCTTCCTATCTATGGCACTTCCTTCCCAATATGAATCCATATATCCATACAATCTGTATTCATGATCTCTACCATAGTAAATTCCAAATTCTATCGTACCTTTTAGGTACCTCATGACATGCATTACAGCTATTAGGTGAACCCATCTAGGTTTAACTAGATGCTGACTCAAGGTGTTCACAACAAAGCATATATCTGACCTTGTGTTCATCAGATACATCAATGACTCAATAGTTTTTCTATACTGAGTCATATCTAGTAACTATGATGTCTCATCAAACAAGAGCTTTAGGTTGGTGTCCATGGGTGTGGCCATGTCTTTACAATCCAACATATCAAATCTTCTTGAGATTTCCACAACATACTTTCCCTTGTTCGAAAAGATTCCTTCTGAGATTTTCCACACTTCCCTTCCTAGGAAATAATGCATCAATCCAAGATCTTTCATCTTGAATTCTTCATCTATCTTCTTCTTGTGACATGTTTCTCATTTCTAGTCAGAAATGGATCATCCACATACAACAATAGTATGTCAGGTTCATCATCCAAAACATTGAGGTAAAGGTTAGGATCAAATTTACTTTTGGTAAAGTCCATTCTTGTCAAGAAGCTATCTATTCTGCTATACCAAGATCTGGGATCTTGCTTAAGTTGATACAAAGCCTTTTTCAACTTGTCAACCCTAGTGATAGCATGCAATTTGTAGTTCATGAAATCCTAGTTGGTTTTCAATTTGAACATGTAAATGTGTTTCTAGTTCCATCTCATAACTTGTAAAGAGGTCACTAAAACCTACTTCCATATCATAACTTGTCAAACCTAGTGATAGCATGCAATTTGTAGTTCATGAAACCCTAGTTGGTTTTCAATTTATATATCTACATGTGTTTCTAGTTCCATCTCATAACTTGTAAAGATGTCACTAAACCCTAGTTGCATCTCATAACTTGTCAACCCTAGTGATAGCATCCAATTTGTAGTTCATGAAACCCTAGTTGGTTTTCAATTTGTACATGTACATGTGTTTCTGGTTCCATCTCATCACTTCTAAAGAGGTCACTAAACCCTAGTTCCATCTCATAACTTCTCAACCCTAGTGATAGCATGCAATTTGCAATTCATGAAACCCTAGTTGGTTTTCAATTTGTACATGTACATTTGTTTCTAGTTCCATCTCATAACTTGTAAAGAGGTCACTAAACCCTACTTCTGTATC
>LPNX010276378.1:108411-118968 GCA_001517045.1 Pseudotsuga menziesii
ATGTTAATATTTGATATGCACTAAATCACATATGCGATTCAACGATCACATAATAGAAACTTCATGTTAAGTAAAAAGCAGTGTATTCATATCGCATATGCGATATAACGCATACGTGATAAAACATACATGCGTTATATTGCATATGTGATATGTGTTTTATAAAAATTAATTGGTTGCGGGCCGTGGGCCATGTTTACTGTAGAAAAATGCATAATTCTTTTGAACTTGCAAACATAGAATTGTTCAACCTGCAATTTAATCATTTCTTACACAAATCCATAGGTTTTTTACAAGTTTGCATGGATTTCAATGGGTAATGTACGTAATAGAGGTCCAAAGTTAGCGAGGAAGGTGCTTACACCTGAAGAAGCTAAAAATAAAAAGGAAAAGAAGAGGGAAGATTCAAGAAATCATCGACATTCATTGGATGAGAAAATACTTGCCATTCTCGCTCAACAAGTACCTAACGTAGAGGCTAAGGAAGATAATGCAACATTAAATCAAGCTGGTTATAAAGGAGATGATATTCTTAATCCATTATTAAGTGAACAATCTTCTGAAGAGTTCAATAATTGTGTTCCTCACGATGAAAATGTGACTCCGCAACAACCATCCCAGGTGATTCAATCTCCTAATCGAAGTTGTCATCCTGTAGTGGATGTAAATGTCACTCCAACATTTCAAACGACAAGAAATCTTGCATCAACACGAAAGAGAACTCCTAAACACATACAAGTATATGAGAGTGAGTTGGATTCCATGGAAGGTAAGGTGGCTAAACACACTATACTTCATCATTGTTCTCAAATAATGAAAGAATATTTTGATAACAAATCCAAAGCCGGTAAATTCCAATTGTTTTTTGCTTTGCTTAAATCTAGAAATATGGCAAGTGCTAGAAAAAGGTTAGGAATAAGAACATTGAAGAATATCGAATCAAATAATCACATTGTTAAATCTCTTGCTGTTGCATTCACATCGATACGTAAAAAAACTCGTTCACAAGACTGTAATGTGGCTCGCCACGTATTGGCTGAATCAATTGTATGTAGATCCATAAGACAATGTCGTTTACTTAAGTACACATCACAAATTCTTCCTTTACATCAAAAGACACTTAAAAAATATTTAGTAATAAGAGACAACCTTGATTGAGAGGGACAAATGGAAACATTATGGGCATTTAGCGGTAGGTTTCCCCACAAAGACATGAAGTTAGTCGAAGCAGTGAAGGGCCTAGTGCACACGTTTTGGCACGATAACACTAGGCCTTCTTCTAACAAGAAGGATGTGTTAAAACATTGTAAGGGTTCGAGAAACAATGAACCTCATGTTAAACATTATCTTTACATGACACAAACTCAATTATTCGATATTTTTAAAGTTTCCCACGTAGAGCTAAGGCTCAGGAAAAGATCTTTTGAAAAATGCAAGCCTTGGTATGTTAGAATCAATACCATTTGAAACACTTGTTGTTGTAGATACCACATAGAGTTTGACCTATATTAGCATACATTTTCACAAATATGTCACTTTTTGCATCCTAACAATGTGTAGGAATGCTCAAGTACAGTACTACCAATTTCATCCAAAGATTTCATCCATAGCATAATGTGTCCGAGGCAACATGGGAAGACACATTACTTAAAACAATGTGTAGAGGGTTCTTGCAAAAAGTGTGGTGGCATATCATTATGGCCTGATTGCATCGATGAGAGTGAAGATCAAGCACTCAAGAATGCAATTGTCAAGAACAAGAACTATCAGTATGAGACATATCAGCTACATGATGGGAAAGAAAGTAGGAAGATTAAATTGGTGACTTCATAGGTAAATTGTTGAATATTGACATATTAATATTCATGTACATATTTTTATGTTGTTTTATAACACTGTTTATTTTTTTACACCAGGTGCAAGTATGTGATTTTATTTCAAAGTTTCGTGGAAATATCCAACAGTACATTCAAGCTATCGATATGGAACGCTGGAAATATGAGAAATTCAGAATATGTTGGGACACCTTCCCTCTCGAAAAAATACTATCAGTGGTTGAATTTTCAGAAAATTACACCCTACTACCACAAAATGAAATATAAAGTCAATACTACCACTCAGAAGGTGAGCATAATGGTGCATATCATGTATCCACATGGGCCAGATAGCAATGAAGAGAAATGTGTGATACTGAAAGAAAGTAACTTCTACTTTAGTGACGACCGAACCGATGACATCCATTACATGCAGCATTGTTTAAATTATTCTATGATCATGTGATAGCTATGGATATACCATTTTATCATCATTTCATTTGGTCAAATGGCTGTGCTAGATAGTTCAAGAATGCACGTTTATTTGGATGGTTTTATTTGTTGCACATAAAATACAAGGTTCCACATGTATGGAACTACTTTGAAAATGGTCATGGAAAAGGATAGCACGATGGTGCTGGTGCATGCATAAAAAATACCCTTCTTAGGGAAGAGATTAAGTTTACAGGTGCTTGCCTTTGAGACGCTGCATCTATAGTGAAATGGTGTGCATGTGTCATGGGAGAAAAAGAAACAAGGAAAAACCTAGTGCGGAGAATATTCTTGGAGGTGACAAATGTGGACCGATCCCAAACACATTGGGTGAACAAAGTGCATGGAACTCAACATTTTCATTCAATTAGAAGCTTAGACAACTCGTCTTTAAAAATTTGGACAATATTGAAGGCTTGATTTTGCAGTTCCTATAGCATCGATGAATGGGATGATTGTGAGTATACAGATACAATTGATACGCGGAATTGAGTGACACTTGGCACCAATTTCAGTGAGGTTAATGAAATAGACCATTTGGAGGATGGCCAGACACATATTTCTACAGACTATGATCATATATAGGATCTCGTACAAGTAGGTACAAAAAAATAAATTAGTAGTACCTAAATTAGAAATTTCATTTATGTATTATTAACTTGACCTAAGTAAAACTTAATTTATGTAGAAATTAGAAATGCAAGACCCTATTTAAAAAATGTATTGTTAACTCATCCTATTTCCTTTCACAGGTCAGATATATGCAATGGTTGCCATAAAAAATAATGAATGGGGTTCTAACTATTGGTTGGCACGTTGCTTAGAGGGGAAACAAACCATTCTCAAACTTGTTACAGAAGATGAAAATATTAAATTCCCAACTGGCTCGATGGTTATAAAAGGGGATTACTTGACACTTGCAGCACAAAAGAAAATGAAGGGTGGGTATGTATATCAGGATTATAGACCAGGAGCTATTGTATACCACTTAACCAACATAGGAGTTGGTATAAACATCAAACTGCGCACACTTAGTCACAAAAATAGTTCACGTGTACAATACTTGCTACCTCATATATTGGTGGACACCATCGGCATCATAGATGATCCAGACGGCCTACTTGTCTGAGTGCATTGTCAGTTGCATTATTTAACCTTTAAAGTGCATGCTGAAGCACAATTTCAATTATTTATCCTTAGTTTATTCCCAATGTCATAAACCTGTGATTGATGGATACCATTCATAGACATAATCTTATTCAGAGGATACTGGACACTACAAACACGATCGTACAACCTCAGGTGAGTTATCTATAAATCATGTTTGCACATTTTCATTGGGTTCTCTTTATTTTCTTATGAGAGTAATAATGTCTAGCCTTTCGTGTGCCTAGGATACAAACACCATCGATGGAACATTGGAGGCACCAAGAACGGTGTCTTTAGACACCAACAAATAGAAATTGGAAAATAACATGCTCTCGAGTTGTTGAAATTTACTTTTTTTGATATTTTTTATATTAATATACATTTAATTACATTGCTGGGTCAACTCTTGCAACTATTTCATTGGTGGGTCAATGCATGAAAACCCTCAACCGTGGTTGTGTTCGTAGGGTTCCCATCTCATCCTTGTCCATACAGACTTGCAGGATCCAACGACATGCAATTTTGTTGCTCCTTTTGGTTTTTCTCTCTTGGACCGAAAGTCACCAAGTGTCCCTGAATGCCATTTTCATTTTACTTTCAACTAGAAATAACTCAGAAATCAAAGGTCGGATTGAAGAACCGTCAACTCCATTGGCCTCCTGGAATGCGATTACCTCTAGGTGGCCCTCTCCCTCCTATTTTCAAGGACCAGTGACTTCATTGTACATTAATTTCATAAACTAGGTTTTTGCTCAGTTTCCTTCAATGCAAATATTGAATTGGTGGGTCAACTCTACAAAACCCTCGACCATTCCTGTGTTGGTAGGGTTCCCATATCGGCCTTTCCCATACAGACTTGCAGGATCCAACGACATACAATTTTTCTGCTCTGTTTGGTGTTTCGCTCCTGGATCGAAAGTCACCAAGTGTCCCTGAATGACATTTTCATGTGACTTTCAACTGGACATAACTCAAAAACTAGAGGTCCGATCGAAGAACCTTTGACTTTGTTGGTCTCTTGGCATGTGATTACCTCTAGGAGGCCCTCTCCCTTTTGTTTTCAACAACCAATGACTTCATTGTGCATTGATAACGTAAAATAGGGTTTTGCTCAGTTTCCTTCAATGCAACTCTTGCAATGGTGGGTCAACTCTACAAAACCCTCGACCGTGCCTCTTACAAGTTATGAGATGGAACTAGAAACACATGCACATGTACAAACTGAAAAACAACTAGGGTTTCATGAACTACAAATTGCATTCTATCACTATGGTTGACAAGTTATGAGATGGAACTAGGGTTTAGTGACCTCTTTACAAGATATGAGATGGAACTAAAAACACATGTACATGTACAAATTGAAAACCAGCTAGGGTTTCATGAACACCAAATTTCTTTCTATCACTAGGGTTGAGAAGTTATGATATGGAACTAGGTTTTAGTGACCTCTTTACA
The DNA here is from genome assembly GCA_001517045.1 of Pseudotsuga menziesii. Taxonomy (NCBI): domain Eukaryota; kingdom Viridiplantae; phylum Streptophyta; class Pinopsida; order Pinales; family Pinaceae; genus Pseudotsuga; species Pseudotsuga menziesii. The sequence continues at coordinate 113,322 of LPNX010276378.1, forward strand.
AGTATGAGATGGAACTAGAAACACATGTAGATGTACAAATTGAAAAACAACTAGGGTTTCATGAACTACAAATTGCATGCTATCACTAGGATTGACAAGTTATGAGATGGAACTAGGGTTTAGTGACCTCTTTACAAGTTATGAGATGGAAATAGAAACACATGTACATGTACAAATTGAAAAACAACTAGGTTTTCATGAACACCAAATTGCATGCTATCACTAGGGTTGACAAGTTATGATATAGAACTAGGGTTTAGTGACCTCTTTACAAGTTATGAGATGGAACTAGAAACACATGTACATGTACAAATTGAAAACCAACTAGGGTTTCATGAACTACAAATTGCATGCTATCACTAGGGTTGACAACTTATGATACAGAAGTAGGGTTTAGTGACCTCTTTACAAGTTATGAGATGGAACTAGAAACAAATGTACATGTACAAATTGAAAACCAACAAGGGTTTCATGAACTGCAAATTGCATGCTATCACTAGGGTTGAGAAGTTATGAGATGGAACTAGGGTTTAGTGACCTCTTTAGAAGTGATGAGATGGAACCAGAAACACATGTACATGTACAAATTGAAAACCAACTAGGGTTTCATGAACTACAAATTGCATGCTATCACTAGGGTTGACAAGTTATGAGATGGAACTAGGGTTTAGTGACATCTTTACAAGTTATGAGATGGAACTAGAAACACATGTAGATGTATAAATTGAAAACCAACTAGGGTTGCATGAACTACAAATTGCATGCTATCACTAGGTTTGACAAGTTATGATATGGAAGTAGGTTTTAGTGACCTCTTTACAAGTTATGAGATGGAACTAGAAACACATTTACATGTTCAAATTGAAAACCAACTAGGATTTCATGAACTACAAATTGCATGCTATCACTAGGGTTGACAAGTTATGAGATGGAACTAGAAACACATTTACATGTTCAAATTGAAAACCAACTAGGATTTCATGAACTACAAATTGCATGCTATCACTAGGGTTGACAAGTTATGACAAGTTTTTATTTTCTTATGAGAGTACTAATGTGTATCCTTTCGTGTGCCTAGGATACAAACATCATCTATGGCACATTCGAGGCACCAAGAACAACCCGGTGTCTTTAGACACCAACAAATAAAAATCGGAAAATAACATGCTCTCAAGTTGTTGAAATTTACTTTTTTTGATGTTTTTTATATTAATGTACATTTAATTACATTGTTGGGTCAACTCTTGCAACTCTAGCATTGGTGGGTCAACGCATGAAAACCCTCAACCATGGTTGTGTTGGTAGGGTTCCCATATCAACCTTGCCCATACAGACTTGCAGGAGCCAACAACATGCAATTTTGTTGCTCCGTTTTTTTCTCTCTTGGACCGAAAGTCACCAAGTGTCCCTGAACGAAATTTTCATGCAACTTTCAACTAGACATAGATCGGAAACTGGAGGTCAAATCGAAGAACTGTCAACTCCGTTGGTCTTCTAACATGTGATTACCTCTAGGTGGCCCTCTGCCTTGTGTTTTCAAGGCCCAGTGACTTCGTTGTGCTTTGATTTCGTAAACTAGGGTTTTTCTCAGTTTTCTTTAATGCAATTCTATCATTAGTGGGTCAAATATGCAAAACCCTCGACCATACCTGAGTTGATAGGGTTCATAGGCTATATTATTCTCGTACTAAAGTATAAGCCAACAACCCGCATAATAAAACTAGGGTTCACAAATTGAGACATGTAACTACAAACTAGGGTTTTATGACCTCTTTATGTTTGAATATCAAATTAGATTGGTTAGTATCATTTAAGTAGAAACCAAAAAACCATATACCTAGTCTATGCACATACATGAAACAAAATGAATAGGGTTGAACATGGATCATAAGTGGAAGTTCACATGCATGCATGACTTAGAATTACATGGAAGTAGATGGAGTAGTAACACATGTACATGTACAAATTGAAAATCAACTAGGGTTTCACAAAATACAAATTGCATGCTATAATAATGGTTGAGAAGTTATGAGATGGAAGTAGGGCTTTGTGACCTCTTTACAAGTTATGAGATGGAACTAGAAACACATGTACATGTACAAATTGAAAACCAAATAGGGTTTCATGAACTACAATTGCAAGCTATAACCAGGGTTTAGAAGTTATGAGATGGATGTAGGGTTTTGTGGCCTCTTTACGAGTTATGAGATGGAACTAGAAACACATGTACATGTACAAATTGAAAACCAACTAGGGTTTAATGAACTACAATTGCATGCTAAAACTAGGGTTGAGAAGTTATGAGATGGAACTAGGTTTTTGTTACCTCTTTTCAAGTTATGAGATGGAAGTAGAAACACATGTAAATGTACAAATTTAAAACCAACTAGGGTTTCATGAACTACAAATTGCATGTTATAAAAAGGGTTGAGAAGTTATGAGATGGAAGTAGGGTTTTGTGACCTCTTTACAAGTTATGAGATGGAACTAGAAACACATATGGGTGCATCCATGGAGCTGGGTTACACTTTTTGGAAAGGCACTTTCGGAAAGAACACAAAAACGTACCTCGATCGAGGTCATAACACCTCGATTGAGGGTTTAACAAAACCTCAATATAGGTTTTAAGAATACCTTGATCTAGGTTTTAAGACCTTGATCTAGGTTTTAAAAAAACCGCTATCTAGGTTTTAAAAAAAACTCGATCTAGGTTTTAAGACCTTGATCTAGGTTTCAAGAAAACCTCGATTGAGTTTTTAAGGCCACGATCGAGGTCCTTGTGCAAAAACATTTATAAAAATAGGTTTAAACGGTACCTCGATCCAGGGTTTAATAAAACCTCGATCGAGCTTATTTAAAAACCTTGATTAAGGGATGTTAATACCTTGATCTAGCTAATACCTCGATCGAGGGCCTGAAAAACAGAGTATTAGCCCTCTTATAGGAAAATCAATGTTTCTCTGTGTCTTCTAGGGGTATAAACCCTGCCATTCGTGGCACACAACTGAGCGGAGTTCTCACCGATAGATTCGTCACCGAATCCTCTATCCATTCAGATATCATGCATGTGTTTTGGCATTCATATGGTTTTTTTTTTTAATTAGTTCTAAAACTTACGCTTAGAAAACCAGACAACAACTTCGAAGCAGCTCAAAGAAAAATCCGCAGGGTAAAATATACACATCCAAAAATTTCTTAAACATGGGCAGCCCACACATCGACGTGTCCTTTTCAAAAGGGTATCTTTGGTTTTTCAATTTTTGAAAACGGTGAAAAAAAAGATGGGATGGACACACGTGTATAAAATGATGTTGAAATCAGATGTGGTCACTTTCGAAAAATAATAAATAATTGTATATTGCGAAATAAATTAACAAAAAAATATGCAGACCATAGTACATTTTGTGTAGATCATGCTCATATTTTTTTTTTAATTATTAATGTAAGATTGAATTATTGGGGATGGACACGAGCCACTTATTAACTTCTTCAAATTTTTAAGGTCACACATTTCATTAAATGAAAATTTTCACACATTAAATGAAAAATTTCACACATTAAATGACATCGGAGTATTTTTTTAAAAATATCATTGGGAATCCAACATAATATTCTACAATTTGTTTTTTAACTGCAAGTCGAAATTCACATGGCATATATGCGTTTCGAGGGCTTCTATCTAGCAAATGAGTAAAAATCAGGTTTTCATCACCAAATTTGGCCAAAAAGTGTTACCCACATTCATGGAATCACCCATGTACATGTACAAATTGAAAACCAACTAGGGTTTAATGAACTACAATTGCATGTTATAACTAGGGTTTAGAAGTTATGAGATGGAAGTAGGGTTTTGTGACCTCTTTGCAAGTTATGAGATGGAACTAGAAACACATGTACATGTACAAATTTAAAACCAACTAAGGTTTCATGAACTACAAATTGCGTGCTAGAACTAGGGTTGAGAAGTTATGAGATGGAAGTAGGGTTTTGTGAGCAAGTTTATAAGTTATGAGATGGAACTAGAAACACATGTACATGTACAAATTGGAAACCAACTAGGGTTTCATGAACTACAAATTGCATGCTCTAACAAGGGTTGATAATTTATTGGATGGAACTAGGGTTATGTGGCCTCTTTACAAGTTATGAGATGGAACTAGAAACACATGTACATGTACAAATTGAAAACAAACTAGGGTTTCATGAACTACAAATTGAATGCTAGGACTACGGTTGAGAAGTTATGAGATGGAACTAGGGTTTTATGACCTCTTTACAAGTTATGAGATGGAACTAGAAACACATGTACATGTACAAATTGAAAACGAGTTAGGGTTTAATGAACTACAAATTGCATGCTATAACTAGTGTTTAGAAGTTATGAGATGGAAGTAGGGTTTTGTGACCTCTTTACAAGTTATGAGATGGAGCTAGAAACGCATGTACATGTACAAATTGAAAACCAACTAGGGTTTCATGAACTACAAATTGCATGCTATAACTAGGGTTTAGAAGTTATGAGATGGAACTAGGGTTTTTTGACCTCTTTACAAGTTATGAGATGGAATTAGAAACACATGTACATGTACAAATTGAAAACCAACTAGGGTTTCATGAACTACAAATTGAATGCTAGAACTACGATTGAGAAGTTATGAGATGGAACTAGGGTTTTATGACCTCTTTACAAGTTATGAGATGGAACTAGAAACACATGTACATGTACAAATTGAAAACGAGCTAGGGTTTAATGAACTACAAATTGCATGCTATAACTAGTGTTTAGAAGTTATGAGATGGAAGTAGGGTTTTGTGACCTCTTTACAAGTTATGAGATGGAGCTAGAAACACATGTACATGTACAAATTGGAAACCAACTAGGGTTTCATGAACTACAAATTGCATGCTATAACTAGGGTTTAGAAGTTATGAGATGGAACTAGGGTTTTTTGACCTCTTTACAAGTTATGAGATGGAATTAGAAACACATGTACATGTACAAATTGAAAACCAACTAGGGTTTCATGAACTACAAATTGAATGCTAGAACTACGGTTGAGAAGTTATGAGATGGAACTAGGGTTTTATGACCTCTTTACAAGTTATGAGATGGAACTAGAAACACATGTACATGTACAAATTGAAAACGAGCTAGGGTTTAATGAACTACAAATTGCATGTTATAACTAGTGTTTAGAAGTTATGAGATGGAAGTAGGGTTTTGTGACCTCTTTACAAGTTATGAGATGGAGCTAGAAACACATGTACATGTACAAATTGAAAACCAACTAGGGTTTCATGAACTACAAATTGCATGCTATAACTAGGGTTTAGAAGTTATGAGATGGAACTAGAGGTTTTTTGACCTCTTTACAAGTTATGAGATGGAATTAGAAACACATGTACATGTACAAATTGAAAACCAACTAGGGTTTCATGAACTACAAATTGAATGCTAGAACTACAGTTGAGAAGTTATGAGATGGAACTAGGGTTTTATGACCTCTTTACAAGTTATGAGATGGAACTAGAAACACATGTACATGTACAAATTGAAAACGAGCTAGGGTTTAATGAACTACAAATTGCATGCTATAACTAGTGTTTAGAAGTTATGAGATGGAAGTAGGGTTTTGTGACCTCTTTA
>LPNX010276378.1:127055-177555 GCA_001517045.1 Pseudotsuga menziesii
ATCCAAATATTCCAAACTCCCATAGCCCATTGAAAACCTAGGAAGGGTAAAATTTTGGGGTTGCCCTTCCATTGTCAATGTACACAGTTCTGCTTCATTTCATTTTCGACGGGCACTCCATGAAACCGAATTTTTTTTGTAGGGAAAATTCGGTCATGGCCTTCTATGACAGGTAAACAGGCCTTTGACGGGCACTGAAGCCTTCAAATTTGAAGCCTGGCCGTGAGCCTGGTTTCATATATCTAAAACATTGACTTAAGCGCCCTGGGTCAACTAAAACGACATAGCTTGACACTGCCGTCTCTATAGCGACGTAGCTCCGTGGATACAGTGACCTTGAAGGAGGAAGGCGTCGATATAGCGACGGCGGAGATTACCAACGTCGATATAGCGACGAGTAAGCGTCGATACAGCGACGGCAAGTTCATTTTGCTTCCGATTTCACACCAAAAAGTATGAAACGTGGAAAACCTCCGTGGAAAAACCCACGCTTTTGTATTAGTGATTTTGTGTAGATCATGCTCATATTTGTTTTTTTAATTATTAATGTAAGATTGAATTATTGGGGATGGACACGAGCCACTTATTAACTTCTTCAAATTTTTAAGGTCACACATTTCATTAAATGAAAATTTTCACACATTAAATGACATCGGAGTATTTTTTTTAAAATATCATTGGGAAGCCAACATAATATTCTACAATTTTTTTTTTAACTACAAGTCGAAATTCACATGGCATATATGCGTTTCGAGGGCTTCTATCTAGAAAATGAGTAAAAATCAGGTTTTCATCTCCAAATTTGGCCAAAAAGTGTTACCCACCTTCATGGAATCACCCATGTACATGTACAAATTGAAAACCAACTAGGGTTTAATGAACTACAATTGCATGTTATAACTAGGGTTTAGAAGTTATGAGATGGAAGTAGGGTTTTGTGACCTCTTTGCAAGTTATGAGATGGAACTAGAAACACATGTACATGTACAAATTTAAAACCAACTAAGGTTTCATGAACTACAAATTGCGTGTTAGAACTAGGGTTGAGAAGTTATGAGATGGAAGTAGGGTTTTGTGAGCAAGTTTATAAGTTATGAGATGGAACTAGAAACACATGTACATGTACAAATTGGAAACCAACTAGGGTTTCATGAACTACAAATTGCATGCTATAACAAGGGTTGATAATTTATTGGATGGAACTAGGGTTATGTGGCCTCTTTACAAGTTATGAGATGGAACTAGAAACACATGTACATGTACAAATTGAAAACCAACTAGGGTTTCATGAACTACAAATTGAATGCTAGAACTATGATTGAGAAGTTATGAGATGGAACTAGGGTTTTATGACCTCTTTACAAGTTATGAGATGGAACTAGAAACACATGTACTTGTACAAATTGAAAACGAGCTAGGGTTTAATGAACTACAAATTGCATGCTATAACTAGTGTTTAGAAGTTATGAGATGGAAGTAGGGTTTTGTGACCTCTTTACAAGTTATGAGATGGAGCTAGAAACACATGTACATGTACAAATTGAAAACGAACTAGGGTTTCATGAACTACAATTGCATGCTATAACTAGGGTTGAGAAGTTATGAGATGGAACTAGAAACACATATACATGTACAAATTGAAAACCAACTAGGGTTTCATGAACTACAAATTGAATGCTAGAACTACGGTTGAGAAGTTATGAGATGGAACTAGGGTTTTATGACCTCTTTACAAGTTATGAGATGGAACTAGAAACACATGTACATGTACAAATTGAAAACGAACTAGGGTTTAATGAACTACAAATTGCATGCTATAACTAGTGTTTAGAAGTTATGAGATGGAGCTAGAAACACATATACATGTACAAATTGAAAACCAACTAGTGTTTCATGAACTACAAATTGCATGCTATAACTAGGGTTTAGAAGTTATGAGATGGAACTAGGGTTTTTTGACCTCTTTACAAGTTATGAGATGGAATTAGAAACACATGTACATGTACAAATTGAAAACCAACTAGGTTTTCATGAACTACAAATTGCATGCTAGAATTAGGGTTGAGAAGTTATGACATGGAACTAGGGTTTTGTGACCTATTTACAAGTTATGAGATGGAACTAGAAACACATGTACAGGTACAAATTGAAAACCAACTAGGGTTTAATGAACTACAAATTGCATGCTAGAACTAGGGTTTAGAAGTTATGAGATGGAACTATAAACACATGTACATGTACAAATTGAAAACCAACTAGGGTTTCATGAACTACAAATTGCATGCTATAACTAGGGTTTAGAAGTTATGAGATGGAACTATGGTTTTGTGACCTCTTTACAAGTTATGAGATGGAACTAGAAACACATGTACAAGTAATAGGGTATTGTAGGGTATGATGTCAGTAGTATGGTATGGTATATTAGTATGGTATGGTATGCTAGTATTGTAGGGTATGCTATGGTATATTGGTATGATATGGTATATTAGTATGGTATAATGTTAGTATCATAGGGTATGATATGATATGGTATATTAGTATGGTATGGTATGTTAGTATTGTAGGGTATAGTATGGTATGTTAGTATGTTATGATGTTAGTAGTATGGCTATGATGTTATGATTTTATAATGTTAGTGTATGGAATTTAGGTAGTGTATGGTATGGTTATGGTGTTAAAAAGTTGAGGATAGCCATAATGTTAAAAAGTTGATGATAGTTGAATATAGGTAGTTGTATGGTATGGTTATGGTTATGGTGTCTAGTGATTATCTCCCATGACTTACTTAATGGTTATTTGATCTTAGTTGGATGAGTCATAAATTCTTCCTTGAAGTATTGGAAATCTTCAAATAGCCAGTATGATATGTCATGATAAGGTCTATAATATCATAATATCACATAGGTGAACCACATATATCATACTATCACATAAGTGAACCACGTATATCATAATATCACATAGGTGAACCACACATATCATGTTCCAAAATCAAGTCAACAATTTATGTATAGATTTGAACCTTGCTTTACATTATATATGTATATAAATAATGTTACAAAAATTGGCATGCCACATGGCCATAATTCAAAATTCTAGATCAAACTATACATCTGTGTGTATACAAACAAAAAGTTACATGTATGTACATCCTCCCTATACATTTATTCTATTTACCCCCCCCCCCCCCCCTTTCATTGCCACTGTAAATGTCTTCTGAGAAGTCTAGCCTTCTTTTTCGGCTGCTCAGTGGTGATCCCCTACGTTGAACAAGAGGGACAGGTTGCATTAGTGGAGACTATAGACAAACCGAAATTTTTAAGTTAGTTTACCAACCTATAAAAATTCTGTGTACATTTGTTCAAATTCCAAACCAATATAACATTTTTACTTATTGTATGTGAGTAAGTGATGGTGGGTCATGGTTCCTCACTAGCAGCGACCCCAATTGGGTGCACTGCAAGCACCACTTTCTCACTATCAAGATGCATAAAAGATATATATACGTCAATGTCAAAAAATCAATGGGTGCATGAAAAAACATATTTGCATTTCCAAATAAAACTATACTACATGGAGGGACAATGACTATTTCAAAGATAGCGAGACATACATGTACCTTGGGGGGGGGGGGAGGTGGGTGAGTGACAACCCCGATTGGGTTCTCTTCATAACCACTCACACACTATCAAGCTGCATAAAATAATATATATGTGAATGTCAAAAAATCAATGGGTACACGAATAAACATACTTGCATTTCCAAATAAAACTATACTACTGTCAGAAAAATAGGACCGCAGAGCAATAACAATTATATAGTTAAATCAATAAACAAGATGCAAAAACACATTAAACATTATAGAGAGACATAGATATAACGTGGTTCACCCAAACGATGGGCTACGTCCATAAACAAATTTGCCAGTCCTTTTATTTTAGTCCAGAAAGATGAAAGGATACACCCTGCAACAAAACTGCTGCACTTCCTCTTCACGCTCTCACAGTCTCTCTTCCATTACAATACAGTAACCACATCCAGTACAATTTACAATGGAGCCTCCTCAAGCCTTATAAAGGCTTAATCACATGCAATACTATGGGACAATACCATGGGCTACAACAAACCATGTGCCCAAACCACATGCTAGACCTAACCACCTTTGACTCGATCTCAAGTCAAGGTTAACACCTGCAATACTATGGGACAATACCATGGGCTACAACAAACCATGTGCTAGACGTAACCACCTTTGACTCGATCTCAAGTCAAGGTTAACACTAACAATCCCCCCTTTAAACTTGACTTGGAGTTATCACCAACTCCCCTCAAATATTTACCGAGGAATCTTACATACACCCCCCTATCACCTAGGTCTATCTCTTGAATTTACCGGTGAGTTAAGAAGGGTATGCATGCCTTACCAGGTCTTACAACCATATGCCGATTTACATGCAAATCACTTCATTACATTTTTTCATGTGCCTTCATGGTGACTAATCACAGCAACTCTATCGCTGCTGCACTTGCTAGACCTTGGACTTGGAAAATTTCTTCTTTTCACCTTCATGCTTTAAGGAAAATAGAAAACGAGAAGGAACTCAGTTTCTCTCTGGTTACTCCCTTTGTCAACATGTCTGCAGGATTCTGGCTAGTGTGAATCTTTTCCAGTTTTAACAGTTCTTCATCTAGAACAGATCTTATGAAGTTGTACTTGAGTTCTATATGTTTAGTCCTTGAATGAAAGACTAAGTTCTTTGCAAGATGAATGGCACTCTAGTTGTCACTGTATAGCCTGCTATTCTCCTGTTTCTTACCCAATTCTTCCATGAACCTCTGCAGCAAAATCATCTCCTTACTAGCCTCTATACCAACAACATACTCTACTTTCATTGTTGAAAGTGCAACAACCTGTTGCAGTTTTGAAATCCAACTTACTGTTGTTCCACCTACATTGAACACATACCCTGTGGTGCTCCTCCTGCTGTCTTTATCACCATCCATATCTGCATCAACATATCCCCGTAGAACAGTGTCTGAACCTCCAAAACATAATGCATGAGAAGTGGTACCTCTCAAATACTTGAGAATCCACTGTACTGCTTTCCAATGCTCTTTACCTAGATTATTCATATACCTTCTCACAACTCCCACTGCGTGTGCAATATCTGGTCTTGTGCACACCATGGCATACATCAATCTCCCAACTACTGATGAATAGGGAATCTTGGACATGTAATCTATCTCTTCATGTGTCTCTGGACACATATGGTTGCTTAGTTTGAAATGGCTTGCCAAAGGTGTGCTGACTGGTTTTGCATTCTGCATTCTAAACCTTTGCAACACCTTTTCTATGTACTCACCTTGAGACAATGTCAATTTGCGATTTTTCCTGTCTCTTGTTATTCTCATACCAAGGATTTGCTTTGCAGCACCCAAATCCTTCATCACAAATGATTTAGCTAGTTTTCTTTTGAGCACATTTATATCCTACATGTTAGACCCTGCAACAAGCATGTCATCCACATACAGTAACAAGATAATATATCTTCCGTTATATAGCCTCTTGAAATAAACACAATGGTTAGAATGACATCTATCATAACCTTGTTCTGTCATGAACTTATCAAATTTTAAATACCACTCCCTTGGAGCTTGCTTCAGGCCATACAAGCTCTTCTTTAACCTGCAAACCAAATTCTCCTTCCCTTTGACCTAAAACCCTTGTGGCTGCTGCATATAAATCTCTTCCTCCAAATCCCCATGGAGAAAGGCTGCTTTTACATCTAATTGTTCAAGATGCAAATCTTCTACTACCACTAGACTTAAAATAGTTCTAATTGAAGTCATTTTAACAACAGAAGAAAATATTTCATCAAAGTCTATACCTTTCTTTTGTGCAAACCCCTTTACAACAAGTCTAGCCTTGTACCGCTTCTTACCTCCATCTTCTTCCTTCAACCTGTAAACCCATTTATTCTGCAATACCCTTTTTCCTGCATGCAACTTAACCAGATCCCAAGTCTGGTTTCTTACCAATGAGTCCATCTCCTCATCCATGCCTTGCTCCCACTTCTTTCTAGTTTCTACCTGCATTGCTTCTTCAAAACATTCTAGCTCACCAGAATCAGTCATCAATAAATAATACAGTGAAGGAGAGAATCATTCAAGGGATATACTTAACCTGGTAGACCTTCTTACAGTTGCAGGAGTTTCAGGTACCTGCTGCTGCTCTTGATTTTCTGGTGCTTTTGGAACTTCATTTTCTTTGATTTCATCAAGCACTGTGTACTCTGTGTTTTCCTTTTCTTCTTTCTTTCCCTGTAACTGATCTTTGTACATGACCTTTTCATTGAATACTACATCTCTACTCCTAATGATTTTGCGATTTTTAAGATCCCATAAGTGATAACCAAAATCATCAACCCCGTATCCAATAAAGGTATATTTCTTGGATTTAGCCTCAAGCTTTGTTCTATCATCTTTATCAATATGGACAAATGATTCACAACCAAAAGTTCTCAGAAATGAGTATTTTACCTGTTTACCTATCCATGCCTCCTCTGGAATTCCACCATCCAAAGCACTTGAAGGCCCTCTGTTTATTAAATAAACAGTAGTGTTTACAGCATCAACCCAAAACTGTAAGGGAAACCCTGCATGCAATCTCATACACCTTGCACGCTCCATGATCATTCTGTTCATCCTTTCTGACACACCATTTTCTTAGGGTGTTCCAAGGACTGTCTTCTCTCTGCGAATCCCATTGTGTGAACAAAAACTGTCAAACTCCTTGCTGCAGTACTCGCCTCCATTATCAGATCTAAGACATTTCAACCTTTTTCCTGTCTCATTCTCAGCCAAAGATTTCCACTTCTTAAAAGTATCAAACACATCAAATTTCTGTCTAATGCAATAAACCCAAGTTTTTCTAGTTGCATCATCAATAAAAGTAACATAATAATGAGAGCCACCAAGAGATTGTACCTGAGCTGGTCCCCATACATCTGTATGGAAAATCTCTAACTTTTCACTCTTCTTTTGTTTCCCAACCCTGAGAAATCTAACTCTCTTCGGTTTTCCATAAACACAGTTCTCACAAAATTCCAAACTTACCTGCTTCAGATCTGGAAGCAGTTTCCTTGAGTGGAGAATCTGCATCCCCTTCTCACTCATGTGGCCAATCCTATGATGCCACAACTATTAATTCTTGCACATTGATCTAGGAACTAAGATTCAATCTCATCAAAGAATTATTAAAAAATACTCATGAATTGGAAATAACTGGAATACCAAATAGGTTTCCTCTCTGTATATTATATAAACAATAAAGGATTACAATTCCATGCATGAGCAATGGCTTAACTCAATGAAGAATTCGAATACCTAAGGGACAATTCGAATTCAATGAGTGAGTCTAGCTTAACTGACTCTTTTCCATGCAATCTCACTCAGTTAACCACTTGAAAAAAACCCTAATTGACTCACCAAACCCTTAACTGAAGTTGGAGTGTAATAAATGACTTAATCTCAACTGAAGGAGATCAAACACATGTCATAGAAACCAACCATCAAGTGCTAGTACTGCATGACTCCAATGAACCCTGATGAGGTTTACTGAAGCTGAACTGACCATCAGAAGTTGGTGAAGGCGCCTTGTTATCTCCAGTTCATTAAATAATAATAAAATAATCATTAAATAATATATTTAATGAATGGAGGCACCTTAACTGACTGTAACTGACTTGTTGAACTGAAAGTAACAACTAGTTAGCAATTAGGTGCATTAATGTCACACAGATCACCCCTGGAGTGCTCCAGTTAGCCTCCTTGACTGTAGGTAGGAGTGGGAGTGACTGGGATGATGGTAATTAATGCTCCATTGATGTCAATTAAACTTAGGATAGTGGTTTAACTAGGCCAATTTGACCGAAGGAGTGAGTATGATGGTAAATGTCTCCAACAACAACGCTGCACCTGTTTCTGTGGAAGCTACAGAAATAGAATAATCAGTGTTATGAGGACATAAATATAACGTACCTATCCTATCTCCTTTTACAATTACCATTAATCCTTTAGTAACCTTCCACCATGTTTCTCCAAACGTAGACAAACAGCCGCCATCTCCCAACTGCCCTGTTGAGATCAGATTTATTTTCATAGCAGGAATGTGCCTTACATCCTTTAGCAACCAATCATTTCCATTATTTAGTTTGATCCGTACCTTACCCTTTCCAACAATTTTACATGGTTCATCATCCCCCAATAACACATGCCCAAAATCACCTTGAACATAATCATAAAAGAATTTCCTATGGGGTTTAGCATGACATGAAGCCCCTGAATCTACTACCCAGTAATCACTAGTATTATCCAATGCAAGAATCAAAGCATCTTGTAACACATCACCTGCTACATTAGCTTCTTGGGTAGTCTCTTGCTTCCTCTCACCTTTCTTCTTTGGTGCTCTGCAGTCTTTCTTTAGATGTCCTTTCTTACCGTAGTTCCATCATTCTATTTTTCTGAATCTGGACTTGGATCTTCCCTTTTTAGACTTGCCGCAATTTCCTGGGCTCCTTCCTCTCCATGGTAAACGCATTACCTGATGTCTCACCTGTGCTTTTCCTTCGCATTTCCTCGCTAAGAATAACACTAACAACATCGTCAAACTTAAGAGTGCTTGAACTAGGGACAAAGTTACTTACATCCATGACCAAGCTATTCCAACTTTCTGGCAATGAGCACAAGATTAGAAGAGCCCTAACCTCATCATCAAAGTTCACTTTTACAGAACTTAACTGACTGGTAAGTGTACTAAACTCATTTAAATGGTCAGCAATAGATCCACTTTTCGACATCTTCATATTAAATAAACGCTTCATTAAAAATACCTTGTTAGAAGCCGAGGGATTTTCATAGAGCTTACTCAATGCGCTCATCACACCCTTTTTTGTTATTTCTTTCGAAATATTGAAGGCCACTAAAGAAGCTAGGCACAGCCGTATTGTTCCTAGTGCCTTTCTGTCAAGAACCTCCCATTATTCATCCTTCATAGCCGCTGGCTGTTTTGCTTTTCCGCCCAACGGCAGGTACAGGTCTTTCTGGTATAGATAGTCCTCCATTTGCATCTTCCATAACTGATAGTTTTGGCTGTTAAATTTATCGACCCTAAAATTTTCTTCTTCCACCATTGCTCCCACTTGAACCAGGAACCATTCTTTCCTGCGATTTTACAAACCAAATAGACCTTTTGGCTCTGATACCAATTATTAGAAAAACGGGACCACGGAGCAATGACAATTATACAGTTAAGTCAATAAAAAAGATGCAAAAACACATTAAACATTACAGAGAGACACAGATATAACGTGGTTCACCCAAACGATGGGCTACGTCCACAAACAAATTTTCCAATCCTTTTATTTCAATCCAGAAAGATGAAAGGATACACCCTACAGCAAAACCGCTGCACTTCCTCTTCACGCTCTCACAGTCTCTCTTCTAGTACAATACAGTACCCACATCCAGTACAATTTACAATGGATCCTCCTCAAGCCTTATAAAGGCTTAATCACATGCAATACTATGGGACAATATCATGGGCTACAACAAACCATGTGCCCAAACCATGTGCTAGACCTAACCACCTTTGACTCGATCTCAAGTCAAGGTTAACACTAACAACTACATGGAGGGACAATGACTTCTTCAAAGAAAGCGAGACATGCATGTGCCTTAGGGGGGGGGGGAAGAGGTGGGTGAGAGATGACCTAGATTGGGTGCTCTTCAATAACCACTCACTCACTATCAAGCTGCATAAAATAATATATATGTCAATGTCAGGATATCAATGGGGGCAACAAGGAAAAAGATACTTGCATGTACAAAAAGAAATATAAGCAAGATAAGCAATATATAAATATACCTCGGGGACGTGAAGAGGTGTGTAACCAATGGGTCGAACAACTGTCAACGGGCTAAAAGGAATTCTACATGCATTAGCGAAGAAGGTCGCTTGCTGGACATCATAATCAAAATCATGTTCCTACGTACAAAAGGATAAAGATACAATTAGACAATTTTAAATAGTTAAAAAAGTACATGTTGAATAATTAAAAGTGCAATTAAAAGAAAGTGAGACATAAACGTACCTGTTGGTGGGTCTGAGGTGGGTCAGCCTCAATTTCAATTTGATGCTCTTCAAGCACCGCTACCTCACTAGAATCCTACATAAAGTAACATATGTCAATGTCAGATAATAAAAAGAAAACGAGACATATATACTACATGGACGTAAAATGATGTTTTCAAAGAAAATGAAACATACATGTATCTATGGGGGGGTAGAGGTGGGTCACCAACAACTTGGATTTGGTGCTCTTCAAGCACCACTGGATCACTAGATGTCTGCATAAAGTAACATATGTCAATGTCAATAAAAACAAATAAAACGAGACATATACTACATGGATGAAAAATGATGTTTTCCAAAGAAAGCAAAACATACATGACCCTTGGGGGGGGAGAGGTGGGTCACCCAAAACCTGGATTTGGTTCTCTTCAAGCACCATTGCCTCAATAGATGCCTGCATAAAGTAACATATGTCAATTTCAGATAATACAAAGAAAACAAGACACATACAAGATGGAGGAAAAATGATTTTTTCAAAGAAAGCAAAACATACATGTACATGGGGAGGGAGAGGTGGGTCCCCAATCACAAAGGTCATTCCACTGGCATAGATATCATGATACGTAACAAAACATAAACATACAATTAGAAAATTTCTAATAATTAAAAGCATTAATGTTGAATTATTAAAAGCATAATTAAAAACATAATTAAAATAGTACCTGTGTCTAGGAATCTTTCTCTAAATGTGAGGGACTTGGCTGGGATTCCACAAACTCATCCTGCCCACCCTGCATAAAAAATATTGTATCCAGATTAGGATGTATTGAATGTTGCAATCTCTATTATAAATATGTAAATAATGATGACAAATTAAAACATAAAGTTCTTACAGCTAATGGTGAAGCACCAAAACCATATGCAGCATTGACCGCTGCATCAATGTTATCAACATCAATGGTTGGAATATTTGAATATGGGGTGTGATGGGACACCATCTGCATATTTTTTCACATAATTTGTTAGATAATTAAATAGAAATAAATTACAAAACAATTTAAAATTGTGATATAAAACAAAAGATAATATGAAAAGAATGAGTTTTACTGTTTTACTTACATATCGGAGTAATCCATCATCCCGGACCTCTGAAGCAGGGCCATAGCATATACCTCCACACGCTGTGAAAGGGTGTGGAATAACATGACACTCTAAACCCTCAGCATCTCCCGTGCGATCTATACATCTAGTACGGCCTGGAGATGTAGTATGTGGATCCTTAGTGTGGGATGGGCCAGCCTCAGAAGTGCCAACCCCTTGGCCTACATTGCCTTGGACAACAGTCCCATGATGAAGCAATGTATCTGCCAAGCTGAATAAATCCTCTTATGTATCATCAATCATAGGACCTGTAGGAGGATATACCCAAGGGGGTTTTGGTGTGCGTAGAGGGCGTGGAACTTGGTTAGGATTAGTCCTATCCCCTTCCCTATCTTGGTACATCCCATGACCCACACCCTGGAACTCTAAAATATCAAAATAGTTAACATGTTTCCATAAGATTGTTCATCAAATACCATGTACCAACGATCCATCCAATGTGCTTTCACATTTGGTTCCACGCACCAGTCTATGGAAATGTGTGCTCAACTGGTGGGTGGAACCAATTGTTACGGAGAGAAATTCCGATGGCTTGGGGTACCACAACAGATAGCTTGACTCTAGAAATTAATCATTTCCAATATGCAATAGAAATCGAATATCTAACACTAAAGGATCAGACCTCGTACCTTATTCTGGACGATTGAAGTATATCCCCATTGAGCTTTCCAACTTCAGCTTGAATTGATAAATCACTTCCTCAACAACAAGTAAACAAGACAAGCATACTATATATATGGGTGTTAGATCTATTCTAGCATATATAATAAACAATGTATAAGCATTTGAAATCATCCATGGATAAAATATTCATTCAAACATCCATTATTGGACAGGAAAAGATATTTCTATTAATATAAAATCAGAGATTACAATGGATACAACCTCTACCGGCACGTCTGCGAATCAGAGAAACGGAATCCCCCACTTGGGCCTCCACCACCTCAATCCTCCATCTCTCGATAGCAATCTCACAAGAAAAATGAAAGCTTGGGGAGAACACAAAAGTACTCCAAGGGACAAAGGGATGCAGACTTAAGCACAAGTTTTGGCAACAATGGACTACAATTTCTTCGCTCTCAATTCTCTCATATTCCTTCAATGTACCAAGGAGTTCCTTATATAGATTTTCAAAGGGGTAATGAAAGGACAAATCCGAGTGATCTCAAGGCATATGGAAGGCTAGGAGTCAAGTGAGTCAGATCCAAGTCCAAGGAAAACTCCAAAAGGATTTGGATTTTGTACACATCCCGATGTACGTGGTTTTAGGGGTCAAACCCATGTGTATATGCGATTAGGGGTTTAAAAGTCACGTATATTAATTTTCACATATTTATAGGGATGGTCAAGGAAACATCAAAGGACAAAAAATGGTCCAAGGGGTCTAAGGAGTCTGCAGAGGGATAGGGTAAGGCCATACAAGTGTGATTCACCTAGAGTGGTAAAATCAGCTATAACAGATGCCCCCTAATGTGTGAGGTTACAGGGGTCATACAATGGCGGAAATACATTATAAGTCCATCCCAGAAGTGGAGTGATGAAGGATCCTGAATGGAAGACCAGCCACCCAATCAGCATAGTACCATGATACAACTCTGCACATAACTGCAAATACATATAGCAGTCCTGGATACAAAATATCACATAAGTGGTCATCACCACGTACAATATACATAGATCAGAATCTCCATGATGAATATATACCAAGGATCATGATCTCCATAATGGCTGAAGATATACAATGGATCAAGATCTCCATAACTGTTGGAAATGTCTGACATATACTGGAATCAAGTCATGAGAGCTGAAATCGCATGAACACTGGCATGATCAAGGAGGTAGCATATAAGAGATGCCACCAATCTGGAAAGTCTTCTACACCAACATCTACGAGTACATGTCCTACTATGTGAATAGAGGTGTCGAGTTCGAACATAGTAGTCCATCGTTTGATTACCGTTCATTGATGTATACCATTAATAGACGCGAGATCACCCATCGATAATGAAAATGGGAATCAAGGTACTAGAGTGAAAACTAACAAGTGTGAATAAATGTGTTGAGGTTGAACACTTGAGAGGATCCATCGATCAGGGGACATTGATGTATTCCCAAAGACCGTCGATGGTGAGAGAACCTACCAATAATGACTGCAAGTCTCAAGGCACTCAAAAATGACTCTAGATTCCAATCCCAGAATAAATGATTTGAAGTCGATGGGATGAAATCCGCTGGAAGGAGGGCCTTAAGGCATCCCCCATCATCCAACACGAGGCACTTAGCAAAGTTATATAATGTGGAAGGACTCGATCATAAGGTGCATGAACTAGTAATTGTACTGGGAATGGCTGACATGCAAAGTCAAGACAACTGAGGAATGGCCGACTTAGGTTTCAACTTCCTTCGAACAAGAGCATAACGGCAAATGGTGACTTAATGAAGGCAGCATATACTCGATATACAAAACTGGGACATCTCTGCGACATAGGAGGCATCGACAGAGGCTGCATGGGGACTGGAAGCTTAACCAGTCGGTGGAGATAAACTCAGATAAATGAGTATAGGTCCTAAAGTCAAACTATAAACCCAACCAACAGATGTGATATACAGTGCTCTATTCGAAGGTGACACGACTTGAGAGCTGCCAAAGATAACATCTTTCCTTGTCCGACTTTTTGGTTTTTTGATTTTTTTGGACTTTTTCAAATATTTAAAAATCTTGAAAAAGAATAAAACTGCTTTATAGTTACATACTAGGAGGAGACGAGTGTCATAGGGGCAAACAAACTAGTTCCAAGCAGTGGAACATACCTATGCTCAATGCAAGGATACATGTGTAGGATAGCGACACTCGGGGGAAAATCCCTTCCCGATAAAGATAGGGAATCAAGCTACAAAGGATATACAAAAAGGCTCTGCATGGCTAGACATGAGACAAGCTCGAGCTATATGGCTGAAACTCAATGTCAAGGAAGCCGGCATAAGGCTCAATAAGGCAGGCAAAGCTCATGATAATGAAATTACAACTTGACATAAGGGAGTCCTGAGGGAAATAGGCCAGCAAAAGATCAAGAGGAGTATGAGGCTCTTGTGAAATGTCATGGCAATACTATACAATGGAATCCCACACCCTAAAGGACAAAACGTCAGCATGGGCACCAAATGTAAATAAGGCGCCAACTAGGGTACCCATGTAAGGTCAAGCTCTACCACTCATATCATGCCACTTCTAAAACAGCAAGAAGGTTTTGTGACATAATAGAGTGGGTTCGTACATAAGGTTATAATGAAATGGTCATAAGGTCATGCAAAATGCAAATGGTGATGAAACCTAACCTATATGCCAGTTTGGACATGACACCTGAGATCGACACGAACAGGTCAATCCAACGGCTGAAACGACACTCAAAAATGTCTCCTACATCATAAATTAGGTCAAAAACAGTCCAAAATGAATAGAAATGGTCCAAAGTGTAGGAAAGAGGGTTAAAAATTTCTATAAATAGTAAAAAATTCAAAACATTATAAAACATTTGAAATTTTTACCCAATTGAGCTCAGATTTTCAACAGTGAATTCTAGGAGATCCAGCCAGCGGAATCCACTACCGTTTCTTCCGGGTACTTACCCATGCTCTACTCTTCCATTTTGACGCAATTTTTCTCAAATTCCATGGTGTTTTTGGATTTCTAGGCCAATCCAAAATAGGCACTACGGCCCGCGCAGAAATCGAGGGTTTTTCCACGTATAGGGCTGGATATACACGGAAATTGCCCTCACGGTCGTGTACATACGTGGTTGTTTGGAAAGCAGTCGCGTATGTGGCCGCACATGAGGTTTTTTAAGTGTTCTAATGTGCAAAACTCAATTTTTTTGTGCAGAATGGTCCTAGAATGGAGAGAGCGTGAACATGGTGATGTAGAAGAGGTAGTAAGGGCTAATCTAATGGCTCAACAAGTGCTACATGCATGTGGGCTCTACAAATTTTGGTGTCTTGGTGGCTCAAGGGCCAAACCAAGACTATTGCAGATGCTAGTGGACTACTGGGACCCAGACTCAGAGTCATTCCAGATAGATGGCCGGATGTCCCTCACCATAGAGGTGGAGGACATATACTTTATTACTAGACTTTCCCGACGGGGGAAAGTAGTGAACCTACATTCTCGCGGGCCCAGAGGTGGCCTGACTATAGATGAGTACATTGTGGTGTACTTCTATCCAGACACGGAGAAGGTGGGGAGTCAGATCCCTACTAACTCCATACAGGTGTTGGGCCTAAAGGCCATCCTACTGACCCTGGGCAGGATAGCAGGCTTGGATTCACTCCACTAGGTCCCGCGGCCTCTGATGTTCTATGCGGTGGAGTGCATGAGACCCATGGTATATGACTAGAGCATTGCACTACTAGGCAACATGAAACATCATCTTAGTGAGTGTAAGATGGGAAGAGTGCAAAAAATTTGATTTCAGCAACATACTGAGCACATTTTTCTTCAAGCGTGTTCCATGATTGAGCCCTAGAGTTGACGTTCTTCTACACGGGTTTCGAGATCCAACCCAACGACATTGGGTGGATGCAATGCATAGACTAGGTGGAGGTAGGGTGTCCAACCCCTATCCAGTTGATTTCTTTTTGTGGTGGCGACGACAGATAGTTGCCATCGATGACTACCCCTATGCGGGGATAGATTTTCGGGGGGACCCGGACATGCCGCTACCACTAGGATCGACATACGGTGACATAGGTAACGAATCTCGACCCTCTCTTTAAATTTTTGAGTTATTTAAATTTTTTTTGTTTTCTGATTATATGGAATCAAAAGACATGTTTTTGGGTGACAATACATAGTGACATCTACCCTATGCATGCAAATGTGGGACCACAGTGTCCTGAAGGCTTCCCTCGTCATAGACGGAGGGGAAGAGGAGACGATATCACGGGTGTGAATGCGGAGCAGATGCTCCAGAGCATTCATACCAACTTTGTGAGGCTGACACACAGAGTTCCCATGGCTCAAGTCGAGGACTTGCCTGAGGCCATGCTGCGCCAGGTGGTGGGTGTACCACGAGCATGGGTGCAATTATTCTGACGGCTAGCTAGAGCCGTAGTAACATTCCATGATCACAACCCCCCTCCTCCTCCACAGGCTTAGATACCTGGGAGTGATACATTTTGTATTACCGTGTATTATATTTTGGTGGCTTGAGAGCCCCATTTTTGTATTATGACACTATTTATTACCACATTTTGGATGTATATAAAAAGTTTTATGATGATCGGTTTATTTATTTACATGTGTAAAAATTTGTGTTTGTGATGAATTTATTGTGTATGAAACAAATGCCAATATAACACTCCTACGTTGTTCATCAAGTTGCTCGAGGTGGACCAAACACTCCTCCAATGGTGAAGTGTCTAGTAAGAGCTCTATGGCTAGCTTCAAAGAAGGAATCTCGCATTCAACCGGCAATACCAACTCCACTCCATGTACAAGTTGATATGGAGAAAAACCTGTGGAAGTCTTAATAGCGGTTCTATATGCCCACAAAGCAGGGTATAACATAATGTGCCAATTATTCTTTCTTTGTGTGATGGTTCGTTGGAGAATGGATTTGAGTGATTTATTCACTGCTTCTACCTGTCCATTCGCTTGAGGGTAGTAAGAGGAGGAATGATCTTGTTTGTACCCTAAATTTGATGCTAAATCTTCCATCATACGATTCTGAAAGTGCGATTCATGGTTAATGACAAGCTCTTTCAGAATTTTGAACCGAGTAATAATATGGTTGAATACAAAGTGCACGGTTGTCTCACCGTCGAATTTAACTGTAGGCATAGCCTCAGCCCATTTTGTGAAGTAACCAATAGCCACTATGATATGATGATGCCCCCCAACTGAAGCTAGGTTGCAATCCATAAAATCAAGCCCCCACTTAGTGAAGGGACCGGTGGTGATGATGGGATGTAATGGGGTATGTTTTGAGTGCATATTACATGCAAACACCTGGCAAGGGTGGCACCTCTTGACCGTGTCTACACAATCCTTAAAGATCGATCGCTAGAAATAACCCACTCTTAAGATTTTTTGGGCTGTAGAAAGCCTAGACAAATGACCACCACATGCCCCTCCATGGCAATCATTTAGCACTACCTCAGCCTCCTCATGAGTTAAACAACGTCGTAAAATGGAATCTACCCCATGGCGGTACAAAGTGTTATCCACTATGAGGTAATTCTTAGACACGTGACATAATCGTCGTCGTTCATCCTGTGAGAGGTGAGTAGGGACCTTTAATGTTTGTAAATATATAATGATATCCCCATACCATGGGTCTAAAGTTGAGATTAACAAGATGTGTTCATTGATAAACGTATCTTCACAAACCAACTCCTCAACCACTCTTGGGAAATCCGATATAAGCTCTGCAAAAATTAACGATTTCTTCGATTTTGCTGAAACAAACTTGAGGTCAAATTCTTGTAGGATGACAATCCATTTATTATATTTTCCCTCAATCATCCTTTGAGTGAGGATAAATTGAAACGGGTTGACATGGGCTACAACCAAGGTCTGGCAAAGGAGAATATAATGTCTCAACCGTTGAACCACATGTACGGTAGCTAAGGCGAGCTTCTCAACATGAGAATAACGGATCTCTGTGTTAATAAGATTTAGGCTCAGATAGTATATGACATGCTCTTGGATCTCCTCATCCTCTTGAACCAAAACCATACCAATCGTCTCCATGGACATGGCCACATGAAGTAGGAAATCACGGCTATAGTCTGGGGGACTAATCACCGGGGCCGATGCTAGGGCTCGCTTGAGCACATCAAAGGACTCCTGGGCTCACTCATCCCAACAAAAGGTGGTGTCCTTCTTCAAAAGACGCATGAAACCTCTAGTCAAATTGGCGAAATTGACAACGAATCTCCGTAAGAAGTTTTCCATGCCTTGCAAACATTGAAGATGACGAATATTTTTCGGGGGAGACAACTAAAGTATTTCCTCAACCTTCAAAGGGTCAACTCTTATACCCTCTTTAGAAATGATGAATCCTAATAAGCGACCTGACTTCACACAAAAGATGCACTTGTGAGGATTTAACCTGACCAAATAATGGCGACACCTTTCGAATACCAATCTCAAATGATAGGAATGATGCATTCTCATACAAGAATGAGCAGCAAGGTCATCAAAAAATACTTCGATAATCAATTTGAGATCGTGGAAGATCAAGTTCATGGCCTACTGAAAAGTAGCTCCGATGTTCTTAAGGCCAAAAGGCATTTTTTGATATGCAAAAGTTCCCCAAGGACAAATGAATGCGGTCTTATGTTGGTCCTTAGGTTTAATTTGTATCTGATTATATCCAAAAAAGTCATCCATGAAGGAAAAAACCTTGCTACCCGCACACTCATCCAAAATCTTATCAATAAATGGTGTGGGGAAATTGTCCATAGGATAGGTATGATTCAAATCATGGAAATCAGTACATATGCAGATCGCTTCCTGCTTCTTATTGTTATAGCGGATTTCACCACTGTAGGTGAATCACACTTTGTATGGCCTTCCCCTGTCCTGCTGCAGACTCTTTAGACCCCATGGACCATCTTTTGTCATTTGATGTTTCCTTAATCATCCCTAAAACTATATGAAAAATGATATACGCAGCTTTTTACCCGATAACTGCGTACATACGCGGGTTTGACCCCTATAACCGCGTACATCGGGATGTGTGCATAATCCAAATCCTTTTGGAGTTTTCCTTGACATGGATCTGACTCATTCAACTCCTGGCCTTCCATATGCCTTGAGATTGCTCAGATTCGACCCTTCGTTATCCCTTGTGAAGCTATATAAGGAACCCCTTGGTATATTGAAGGCATATAGAGAGATTGAGAGCAAAGAAATTATAGTCCATTGTTGCCGGAAATTATACTTGAGTGTGCATCCCTTTGTCCCTTGGAGCACTTTTGTGTTCTTCCCAAGCTTACCTTTTGCTAGTGAGCTTGCTATCGAGAGATGGAGGATTCAGGTGGTGGAGGCCCAAGTGGGGGATTCAGTTTCTCCAGTTCGCAGAAGTGCCATCAGAGGTTGTATCTATCTTGTAATCTCTGATTTATATTAATAGAAATATCTTTTCTTGTCCAATGATGTGTATTTGATTGAATGTTGTATCCATTGGAATATGTCAAATGCTTTTACATTATTGATTATATATATGCTAGAATAGATCTAACACCATGATATATAGTATGCTTGTATTGTTTACTTGTTGTTGAGGAAGTATTATATCAATTCAAGCTGAAGATTGGAAAGCTCAACGGGTATCTACTTCAATCGTCCGGAATAAGGTACGAGGTCTGATCCTTTAGTGTTAGACATTTTATTTCTATTGCATATTGGGAAATATTGATTTCTGGAGTCAAAGCTGTCTGTTGTGGTACCCCAAGCCATAGGAATTTCTCTCCGTAACAGAATTGGCAACTCTGCTGGGGATGTCCCTTATTTTTATTTGGGGTTTGCGGACACAATGGGCTTGATATTATTGACTTGCTCTTTGGTTATACTTGTTTCTGTGTCGCATTTTATAGTATGTTTGTCCATTGGCACTCCCCTTTATTGGTTTGGCCTTGGCTTTCTTTTTACCACTGCCTTCTCTGTATACGCAGGTTTTTGGCCAAAAGTCACGTACATACGCGGATTTTTGGCCAAAAGTCATGTATACACACAGGTTTTTGGCCAAAAGTCATGTATACACACAGGTTTTTGGCCAAAATCCACGTATACACTCAGGTTTTTGGCCAAAAGTCGCGTACATACGCAGCTGTTCTTTAAACAGTCATGTACATCCTCCCTTTTGGTTGCGTTTGATGTTGTGGGAAGTTGCTGGGTGGGTTGTGAGTGTGGTTGGGTCTTCCTTGGGTCTGATGTTGTCTGTTGGATGCTTCTTTTGTGACCAGAGACCGCTTTTTCGTTGATTTTTCTTTGAAAGTAGTTTTAGTCATTTATCCTTTTTGTTTTGCCATTAGTGCATTACTTTTTTTGTCTCGGTGTCTTGCTGGGCTTGTGTTTTATAATTGCTGCAGAGGCTAAGAGTTTTAGATGACTTTTATTGCATTTTTCATTCTTTTATATTGAAAAATACAAAGTAGTTGCACTCTTAGTTGCATCTTAGATATGGATTTAAGGAGGTACTTGCATTGGATTGCTTGGATGAGAGTTGTGTTTAGGCTTTCATATAGGAAGGATTGCATTGGCATTCGGAAAGGAATATATATTTATGCATCTCATGTAGTGGCATACCCTATTTTTCATTTGACAAAGATTGCACTTAGCATTGTTTGTTATGGTGTGCATATTTGCTTCACTGCTGAGTCATAACTTCATTAGTTGCACGACCATTTCCCTTTGAGTAATTACAGCCAATTAAAATCAACGCTTAAATTAAAATGAATTACACTATTTTCTTTTCTAGGGTGCACCAACAAGATTAGGTTTTAGGATCTTGGAATAGTTCATTGTAAGTCAATTCTCCAAGATCACTAAACAACAACATCTAGGTGTCTGTCCAGGGAGTGTGTGAAATCCTTGGTATAACCAGTGTTTCTCAGGATCCTCCTCTCAAAAGGGAGTTAAGCACGATGCAGTGTGAGTAGTTATTGATTGGGATGACCCCTAGTCATAATTGAGTAGGACCGGAGATATTTCTAGGATTGTATTCATATCTGGGGG
Organism: Pseudotsuga menziesii; assembly: GCA_001517045.1. NCBI lineage: Eukaryota > Viridiplantae > Streptophyta > Pinopsida > Pinales > Pinaceae > Pseudotsuga > Pseudotsuga menziesii. Next base: position 148,088 of record LPNX010276378.1, read on the forward strand.
CTCTTTTGAGAGTTTCGGGCTTTGCTACCCTGCCCATACAGTCAATCCCGCCTGTGACTGTCCACTTGAGCATTGATTATATTGAGGTGACCTTAGTGGCCTTACCTAGGTTATCGAGGGGGTACTTGCAGAGGTTATTCTATGAGTGTCTTGGCCAGGTAGAGGTCGGACAGCACAGTCGCTTTATGCGTTGAAGCTGAGGGCCACTATAATTGGTTACGTCATACCTCTACTTGTAGTGTATGGGAGTTTCGAGCCTCTCCTAGGTGAGACATACCTGCTGCATTCGGGAGCTCACATATCCTCCCCTTGGTTTTCTTGTATTTTGGATGTATATTTTCTTAGGAGTGTGCTCTTTGTGCACTAGTTGGCCTTTCGGATCGTGGTTACTTGAGTATATTTATGCTCTCTTGAGTTTGGGTCCTTTTATTTTCGTCATGCCTAGTATCCTATCGCCCTTCCTTGGTCCTAGTGCGGACCCTGGTGTTAGACTTGGGGGCATCTCAACCCCTTACCCTGCTCATAGATTTGAAGTGGTCACATTCTTCCCTCTACTCCATTTGTGGAGGATGTTGACTCCCTTCGCTCGGTCTTTACACCAGTGGTCACCCTCATGGGGGTGGTAGTGGATGCGTGAACGTTGGGTCTACACCTTACTTTGCTTTTTATGTCCCATTGTTCACCGCATTGTTTCCTTTGGGTGTAGTTGTCATGATCATTCCTCCCTATATCCTTTAGTTTGGATTCTTTATTGACTATTTTGGGTTATTTTGGACTAATATAGTTGTCATGTAGGGTCCAATGTTTGTACACTCTCTCCGAGGTTTCGACCCATTCATTCCTATCACAGGTATTATGTCTGAATTGGCATATAGGTTAGGATATCACATCCGCTTGCACTTATGCATTTCCTTATGACCACTCCATCTTAACATTAGGTACAAACCCATTCCATGGTATCACGGAACCTTCATGCTATTGTTAGAAGTGATATTATGTGAATGGTAGAGCTTTCCTATACATGGGTGTCCTAGTTAGCTCCCTTTTGCATTTGGTACCCATGCTGCGATTCCTCTCTTAGGTCCGGGAGTCCCTTTTAGTCCCGCCATGTCATTTCGCAAGAGCCTCATACTCCGATTGATCTTATGCTGGCCTATTTCCCTCAGGACTCCCCTATGTCGAGTTGTGAATGCATTATCATGAGCTTTGCCTGCCTTATTGAGCTTTATGCCGTATCCCTTGACATTGCGTTTCAGCCATATAGCCCGAGCTTGTCTCATGTCTAGCCATGCAGAGCCATTTTTTATATCCTTCGCAGCTTGATTTCCCTTTTTACCAGGAGGGTATTTTCCCCCGAGTGTCGATATCCTACACATGTATCCTTGCATTGAGAATAGGTATGTTCCACTGCTTGGAACTAGTTTGTTTTCCCTGATGACACTCGTCTCCTCCTAGTTTGTAACTATAAAGATAGTTTATTCTTTTTTCAAGCTTTTCAAATAACTGAAAAAGTCCAAAAAAAAATCAAAAAACCAAAAAGTCAGACAAGGAAAGATGTTATCTTTGGCAGCTGTCAAGTCGTGTCGCCTTCGAACAGAGCACTGTATATCACATCCATTGGTTGGGTTATAGTTTGACTTTAGGAGCTATACTCATTTATCTGAGTTTATCTCCACCAACTGGTTAAGCTTCCAGTCCCTATGGAGCCTCTGTTGATGCCTCCTGTGTCACATAGATGTCCCAGTTTGTATATCGAGTCTATGCTGCCTTCATTCAGTCACCATACACTGTTATGCTCTTGTTCGAAGGAAGTTGAAACCTGTGTCGGCCATTCCTTAGTTATCTTGATTTTGCATGTCGACCATTCCTAGTATAGTTACTGGTTCATGCACCTTATGATCGAGTCCTTCCACATTAGACAGCTTTGATGAGTACCTCGTGTTGGATGATGGGGGATGCCTTAATTCCCTCCTTCCAGTGCATTTCATCCCATCGACTTCAGATCATTTATTCTGGGATTGGAATCTAGAGTCCTTTTGAGAGCCATGAGACTTGCAGTCATCAGTGACAAGTTCTCTCGCCATCGACAGTTTCTTGGGAATACATCAATGTCCCCTGATCGATGGATTCTCTCAAGTGTTCAACCTTAACACATCTATTCACACTTATTAGTTTGCACTCTAGTACCTTGATTCTCATTTTCATTATCAATGGGTAATCTCGCATCTGTTAACGGTATACATCAATGACCGGTAATCAAACGATGGACTACTATGTTCGACCTCGACACCTCTATTCGCATAGTAGGACATGTACTCGTAGCGGTTTGTGTAGAAGACTTTCCAGACTGGTGGCATCTCTTATATGCTACCTCCTTGATCGTGCTAGTGTTCATGAGATTTCAGCTCTCGTGACTTGATACCAGTGTATGTCAGATATTTCCAGCCACTCTGGAGATATTGATCTATTATATATCTTCAACCTTTTTGGAGATCATGATCCTTTGTATATCTTCATCATGGAGATTCTGATCTATGTATATTGTACGTGGAAATGACCACATATGTGATATCATGTATTATGCCTATTCATGGCCATTGTACTCTTATGTATCCGGAACTGCTATATGTACTTTCAGTTATATGCAGAATTGTATTATTGTACTATGTTGATTAGGTGGCTGGTCTTCCATTTGGGATCCTTCATCACTCCACTTCTGGGATGGACTTATAATGTATTTTAGTCATCGTATGACCCCTCTGACCTCACACATTAGGAGAGGTTTGATAAGGAGAGGTTTCAAAATTTTCTTGAAACTTAAAAATCCTTAGAAAATCCACTAATTTGAAATTCCAATTCAATGAACTTTGTCATAAATCAGAGTTGTTTAGCATAAAACAATGGGATTAGAGACTTGGACTGAACATCAAATACCAAGTAGTCTTTGATAAGTTTATAAACATTAACACAGTTTAAATTCAGAAATCCTACTTGAACTATGATAAACTGTTAAAATCTGATTACATGTTGGTATTTATTTGATCTTGACATTTTGCTTGGTTGATAAGGTTTTTGTAAAGTGCAATATCTTTCACAAGACTTCCATGTTGAAGGCTCCAGTGAATACATGATGCTATAAATTAAAGTGGAATATCAAAGCATGATCATTCAAGAATCAATCCTTCTTGTCCTAATTATGTTGCTATTAAGCTTTTTTGGATGTCAATTTTCCATCTAATAATACTATAGGAGTACTTTTGAATAAATTAACTCATTTTGATGTCTACTCAACTAGATCTAAGGAGGGGAGGTACAGCTTGAGTGGGCTTAATGGTTAAGATGTGTTATCTTTATAGAGCTCATAAGTTCAATTTTGGAAGGGGTAGGGTCTGTACATGTGTAAGCAAGTTGTTTGTGGATATTTGTGTGGGGCCAGCAAGGTACCAGCAATCTCATTCTGGCTTATGGGCTTGAGAGTGGCATGATTTGTATTTCCCTTGCAGATCTCAATGCCCAAAATATTTAGGATGGTCAATTAGCTTGACTGGTTTGAGTGCTGTGAATTGCAAGTAGGAGGTCATGGGGTCAAGTCCCTTAATATCGTGGGCCTCACTCATGTCTCCACTAGGTTAGGCTTCCAAAATTGCAACTGAACTGTTTACTCCACATTTCATTAGAAAAATAAAGAAGAAAAAACAAAAGATCCTAGGAGGGGAGGACTTATTTGAAGTTTATTGATGCATTTTTATTGATGTCAAGAAATTAAATCCATACAAGAAGAGAAATATTTTTATCCATGTAAAGCAATTATGAGGAATTTGACCCAAAATAAAAAGTAAGCATAATCTTCTCCTATCAATATAATGTAGAGGATTAATATGGCTACTATCTTGGTTAAAATTCATTAACTATTTGTCAATGCTGGTGATGGTTATGGCCACAATTTGTGAAGCTTTTATATGAAAATATTCTTTGGCCATTAGTTTTAAGTGCAACGGTTGATTTGTACTAATTGGTATGTTCCAGGAGTACAATGAGAGTAAAAATTGTATCAGAGTCCCTTTGGTGGGAGATAAAGAAGATTGTCTCTAAAGTAAAGTGGAGTTGGGACAACCTTATCTCCTTTATTGCTAGATATTGTAATTAGGGACATTTTGTTCAAGTAAGTAGGTATTAGTATGGAATTAGATATAGTAATTAGGATCTTGCAAAGAAGGTTCAAGGGAGTAAAATATTGATTGTGCCTAAGTGGACTTCTAAGATTCCTTCATGACTGTCTTTATGAATATTCATAGACCTTGGAGAAATGCCCTCCGAAGTTCATTTCCACCAGCATGGAGACTCGACTGATTTGTGCCCTTTATCACTAGCTATTCACTATGCAATAATCCAGTGGCTAGGAATACCTTGAAACAACACTGGGATCTGGTAATAGGAATGTCTGTATTATACAAAAGGGTATAGTAGCATTATGAATATGCAGTTGGAAAAATTAAGAAATGCCATAATCAAATGGTTATTTCTGTTTCTGTTATCTATTCTAGCCTAAGAATTATATATTTTAATGTTTTAAAAATCTATTAATATCCAAATATCTAAATAAGGTCAAATCCATTCAGACTACTTTCTTAGGTCTCCTGAGTTAGAAACAATGTTGGGATTACTAGTATTTTCTTAGGATTACAAATGATGCAATCTTGGTGTTAATATTGTTCATTTCCCCAATTCTTAAAGGGTTCTAGCTTAATGGAAGAGCGCCTGCTTTACAAGCAGGAGGTTGAGGCTTCAATTCCTTCGTGCCCTAATGATATTGCAGTATTGATATTTTAAATAGATATATTTTATTACGATTTATTATGGCTAGTTCTAGTGATTTTTTTATATTTGATCTTCATACAACAAATCTGAGTGGATCCTCAAACATATTGGTTTATTACTCCCATTGTTTAAGCAATGTCAATTCTTGTATAAACCATAGCAGATATTGAACAATCAACCACGATGTTGTTTGGAATTGATTTCTTCTTTTTCGGTTGTTTTAACACATATCTCTTCTGAAAATTTGTTATATTTTACAACAGACATTTTGATGGACTTCCAATTACAACCTTGCACTTACAATACGATGTGTTTATAATATTATATTTGTATGTATATTAACCACTGAAATTCTAGGACAATAATGAATACCTCCGATATATTTCATTTAAAAAATAAATAACAGGTAGTTTCTTTGTTTCATTTCAAAAAGAAATGACAGTTAGTGATTGGTAAAATTGCTTTTTATTGGAATGTGGCATGATGTTCATATTGCAAGATACCTTCAATATGTTTTACATATATGTTATGTTATAGCAAAGTGGCATGATGTTCATATTGCAAGATACCCTTTGCACCTTCTTCTTATTCTTCTTCCTTTGGGAGTATTAAATGGTAACCCGAGCTTATTTATCGACCTTATTTTCTTGCTCAAAATAAGTAAGTCCAACTCAATTTTTTTTTTAAATTAATCAATGGTAAAGTAGCTGTGGATGGGCAATTACTTTACTTTATTCAATGCACTAACTAATTATACCTTCAATATGTTTTACATATATGTTATGGTTATAGCAGGTTAAAGATCGTTTTGAAATGGATGTTGTTCCACCCTGTGCAAGTGGGACCACATATAATTATTTCAATATAAAAATAGAAAATATATTAAAATAAATTGAAAAATGAAAACAATATTGGTAGTTCAATCATTAAATGAGGAAGAGAATTAGGTTCCTCAAAAACATCAAAGTAGGCATTCAAAAGAGTCTTTATCAACATGTGAAAGAATGTTGCAGTTATCATTTTTGGCATGCTAAACTATACAAAGAGCAAATTTGTTAGCAGTATTGATTTTATGTTTTACACTCACTCTTCACAGACTTCTACGATCACAAAGAATAAGAAAACATTCAACAAAGATAGAGAGACATCACCAACAATTTGACACAAGAATCCTGTGAACAATCCTGTTTTATTAATGGTTGATCCTTTGTAAAGTTTACACAATAGCTTTTGGGTGCAAAAATCATCCCTCAATACTTCGAAGAAAGAAGTATTTATACAATTATTTACATCTGCTCCTGTCATAAATGACTAGGATATTATGGATACAATATCTAACTAATTAGATCTCAAATTACAAAATATAGGAATTCTGTTCATTTGTTCGGATCCTTGGTGCTGATTTTGTGGAAGTAATTGGTGACTCATATCTTTGACTTTGGCTGTTGTTCCATGCATGCATGCCCCGGCTAGAGCTCTGCCTCGACATGCATGACCCGGCTGGAACTTTGCCCTAGGCATGCATGCCCCGACTAGAGGGAGTTGTGACTTTTCCCCGGTTGGAACTCTGCCCCAGCATACATGCCTTGGCTGGAACTCTGCCCCGGCATGCATGCCCCGGCTAGAACTCTACCCTGGACAGAGTTCCAACCATGGCAGAGTTCCAGCTGGGTTAAAGTTCCAGCTGGGTAGAGTTCCAACCGGGGCAGAGTTCCAGCCAAGGCATAGTTCCAACAAGGGTAGGGTTCCATCAAGGGCAGGGTTCCAACAAGCGGGGCAGATTTCCAGCCCAAGAAGAGTTCCAATCGCGGCAGAGTTCCTGTGAGGGACAATGTGTCCCAGCTGGAACTCTGCCCTCTGCTAGAACTCTACCCTAGGCTGGAACTCTACCCCGATACCCTAGGGCCCCTAGTTTGTCTCCTTGCATTCTTGGTTTGGGACCAAGCAGGTTGATTCATGTAGGGTTCCTGGTTTGATGTGTCCATTCTCTGCCCCAGTTGGAAGTCCTCCCCAATTGGAACTCTACCCCGGCTAGAACTTTGCATTGGTTGGAACTCTACCCCGACTGGAACTTTGCCCTAGCTGGAACTCTGCCCCTGCTGGATCTTTTCCCGAGCTGGAACTCTGCTCAGCTAGAACTCTGCCACACTTGTTGGAACTCTGCCCTGGCCGGAACTCTGCCCAGTTGGAACTTTGACCTAGCAGGAACTTTTCCCCAGCTAGAACTTTTCCCCCCTGGAACTCTGCCTCGACATGCATGCCCTGGCTGGAACTCTGCCTTGGGCATGCATGCCCCGGCTAGAGGGAGTTGTGACTTTTCCCCGGCTGGAACTCTGCCCTGAGCAGAGTTCCAGTTGGGTTCAGGGCAGAGTTCCAGTTGGGTTCCAGCTGGGCAGATTTCCAATCGAGGCAGAGTTCCAGCTAGGGAAAAGTTCCAACAAGGGCAGGGGCATAGTTCCAGCCGGGGTAGAGTTTCAGCCGAGCATAGTTTTAGGCGGGGCAAAGTTCCAACTAAGGCAGAGTTCCAACCAGGGAAAAGTTCCAACAGGGGCATAGTTCCAGCCAGGGAAAAGTTCCAGCCGGGGTAGAGTTCTAGACATGTATTTGATGGCATAATGGAAATGCTCGAGTTTCTATTTTGTAAATTTCTTCTTGGCACCTATATCCCATTCAAAGGTCAATGATCCAATCTACAACATGTGTGTTGATTCAAGGCCTTCATCGTGGCCCATTATCCCAAGAAGCTTCATTTGGCATATAAGTCCCTTGATTTACTCCCTCAACCTTGATCAAGGGATTGAGACCCATTATTGGTGCACAAATACTCGTTATGGTGACTTGTCATGACTTTTGAGCCATAAGAACTCTGCCCTGCCTGGAACTCTGCACCGACTGGAACTCTGCCTCGGTTGGAACTTTGCCATGTATGGAACTCAACCCCGCCTGGAACTGTGCCCCGGTCGAAACTCTACCTCGGCTGGAACTTTGCCCCGCCTAAAACTATGCTCGGCTGAAACTCTGCCCCAGCTGAAACTCTACCCTAACTGGAAATTTGCCCCGCCTGAAACCATGCCCGGCTGGAACTCTGCCTCGGCTGGAACTCTGACCCGGCTGGAAATCTACCCCGCATGGAACTCTGCCCTATTTGGAACTCTAACCTGCATGGATCTTTGTCCCGACTAGAACTTTGCCTTGCATGGAACTCTGTCCTAGCTGGAACTCTGCCCTGGCTGGAACTCTGCCTCGCCGGAACTCTACCGCGCCTAGAAATTTGCCCCGACTGGAAGTTTTCCCCTAGCTGGAACTCTGCCCCGGCTGATTCCTCTTATTTTTATTCTAAATGTATATAAAATGCATAAAAGGAATATAGTCCACATTGTCAAAGATGGAATATTGATGGTCTGGACTCCACCGAAGGTCTCCTTTACACCATTGAATAATATTACCTGACAGGGACTATTAACAATTTGAATGAAACCCAGGGCCTACCCTCTGCCAAAGGTCTGCTTTGCCATTGAATGGCATACCCTTTAACAATTTAATATCATAACAAAAAGTAGATTGACATTAGCAATGTTTTCTTCAATTTTTTTCTTTTTTTCTCTTTCAGGGGATCAACCTCCACAATTGCTTTGGTCTGACCCTTGGACAGTCATAAATAACCTATAGGTTGCTGCAACTTGAGGACTATTACTTTTTCACCTCACTTAAGTTTGAGTTGGTCTCCTTCATTGTGTGGATTCTGTATAGTACGCACTGGATGGTGAAGCCATGTGCAATTGAGCCATCAAATGAATTTGAAGTATGTTTTCCCCATAGAGGAATGGACTAGCTGGAAGTTTGTGGTAATTAATTTGAATATATTTGTTGTTTTAGATATGCTGGTTTGCATCTTTGAAGTAAAGTTGATATTTGATGGTGAAACTCATGGTTCCTATAACATGGTGCATTCAGAACTCTCCCATTAAATATTGGTGGCAGCCCCATTCAGCATGGTGTATAGATCAAAGCCTAAGTATTTTTACAATGTTTTTCTAGCAGCAGATAAAGGAAACCTTCTATGGGATGAAATTAATATTGTTGTCACCATTTTTTATGCTTATGAGAATCTTGAGAGACACTTATAGCATAAAAATGGAAATGGCCACAAATAGCATAAAAATGGGAATACAAAGCACTTCAACCTTAATCAACTAAACTTAATTTGTCCAAGAAATCTAAAACACAGACAGTCATAAATCTCAGCCAACGACTTTTTTACAGGTCACATAATTTTATTTGTGCTCAAAATATTTTTGGAAGTCAAGACATTTTTTCTTGTGCAACAACTACCCTCATATCTTAACGAACCTATCTGTAAGAATCTGTCCAATAATTAATTTTGTAGAATGCAGCTCCCCTACTGAGCTGTAGAATGCACCTCTTCTTCGGTGCAATAAAAGTGATATGCCATGCATTGGATATATGCATTTTGCATCATATCAAATTGGGAACGGTACCAAAACTTCGAGCCTTATTTGAAATTTCATATTGACACATCTTTACTGTAAATCTGAAATTCTTACCTAAAAAATTCTCTCGTTCTCATTGAGAATAAGCTCGGAAGGGTCTCTACCCTAGCCCTAACAAGGTGGAAGAAATATCTCAATTTTTTTAACATTGTGGAAGAAATATCTCCATCAATTGATATAATGGTTGATCATGTTTGAATTGATACAATGGTTGATCCAAATAGGAGACTCGTCTTTGGTGGATCACTCTTGGGACTCAACCTAGAGTTGAGTGACCATTCTGTTGAATGGTAGACATCTGATTCGAGACCAAGATCTGGACCCAGTCCAACACTGGGAGGACTCAACATAGAGTTGAGTGATCATTCTGTTGAATGATGATATCTGGTTAAGGACCATGATATAGACCCAACTTAGTACTGGGGGGACTCAACCCTGTGTTGAGTGACCATGATATAGACCCAACTTAGTACTGGGGGGACTCAACCCTGTGTTGAGTGACCATTCTATTGAATGGTAAATATCTGGTCCAAGACCACAATGTGGACCAGTCTAGTACCGGTAGACTCAACTTAGTTCTAAGTAGCCGTTCTTTTGAATGGAGGCACCTGGTCAATTACCAGGGCTTAGCTCGGGGTTGAGGGGCCATTCTCTTGGAGAATGGAGGCGCTTGGTCTGTTACCAATTATTTGACCTAGTGTCAAATTATGCAGCCTATGGCTGAGGTACCTGGTCTGTTACCAAGAAGGCACTGTAAGCCCTAGACTTTCTCTAGGCATGTGTGACACTCTGACCCTCGATCAATGGGATTCGTGGTTTTCTCCAAAGCTTAGCTACCCTAGTACCTAATCTTGGTGTCACACAGAGTGTGAGATAAAAAGCATTAGTAATTCTCTTGGTTTATGATGATGTACTTTGAATGGGATAAAAGACCACCTTGACCACAAATGATGACCACAGGGGGCACTTAAAGAAGACTAAAGCAAAAGTCAAAATTACATGAAGACCATTAGTACCACTAAGGCGTAAAAGTGAAAGTGAAAAAAGACCTTTAACACCACTAAAGGCACAAGTGAAAATTAGAAAAGATTAAAATATTATTATTTTGAGATTTCTGATTTTGGCCCACTTCAGGTGACCCAAAGGAGCAGGTTTCTAGTTGGGGAAAAGTTCCACCAAGGCAGAGTTCTAGTCGGAGCAGAGTTCCAGGGGGGGAAAGTTCTAGCCGGGGTAGAGTTCCCTGCCGGGTCAAAGTTCCAACTGGGCAGAGTTCCAATCGGGGCAGAGTTCCAGCTAGGGCAGAGTTCCAACAAGGGCAGGGTTCCAACAAGCGAGGCAGAGTTCCAGCTGGGAGAGTTCCATCTCAGGCAGAGATCCAGCTGGGGCAGAGTTCCAGCCAAGGCAAAGTTCCAATCGGGGCAGAGTTCCAACCAGGGCAAAGTTCTAGCCAGGGCAGAGTTCCAATTGGGGAGGAGTTCCAACTGGGGCAGAGAATGGACACCTCAAACCAGGAACCCTACATGCATCAACTTGCTTGGTCCCAGACCAAGAATGCAAGGAGACAACTAGGGGCCCTAGGGTGTTTTATAGGGTCTTACAGTTAAATTTTATTCATACCAGCCAACTTTCCAACTAGATCAGCTAGCTACACCATTAATTGGCATCATATAAAACTAGAATATCATATCATCCTCTAGTAACAACGCAATGTGCAATGGAATATAAGTAAAATATAGTGAAACCAGGAACCATACATGCATCAACCTGCTTGGTCCCAGACCAAGAATGCCAAGAGACAACTAGGGGCCCTAGGGTACCTTATAGGGTCTAACTCCACCCTAGTTAACTGGATATGGTACCATCCTACTTGATAATGGGTCTCACATCTACACGAACTCTAACAGTTGTTAGCCCTAATGTTGTCACATACAATGTACTTAGTTCCAGAGCAGAGCAGGGTTCTAGCAGGGAAAAGTTCCATCCAGGGCAGATTTCCAGCCAGGTCAAAGTTTCGAGCTGGGCAGAGTTCCAACCAGGGCAAAGTTCCAGCCAAGGTAGGGTTCCAACCTTCAGGGTTCTCCTTTGACTGGGTTTTACCTTCTTGGACAGAATGGTTTTGTATAGGTTGGGCATCACCTTTCTAGATAGGGTTCCAACAATCGGGGCAAGGTTCCAACAAGCGAGGCAAAGTTCCAAGCGGGGCAGAGTTCCAACCCGGGCAGAGTTCCAGACCGGGAAGAGTTCCAGACCAGGCAGAGTTCCGACCTGGGCAGAGTTCCAGCCTGGGCAAAGTTCCATCCGGGGCATAGTTCTAGCCGGGGCAGTGGGGATTGTTTCAAAAATTTCACAATCTCATATGACAATGTTGTTCAAGAATGTGGTCATTTGACAATCACTTGCTTGTTCAAGTATTGGATAGATGTTAGTTACTTCAGTTGTTGTGACGAAAAACACATTTTCCTAGAATTTCACAATTTCCTAGAATTTGTGTATGCCAGGTAGTTTTTTTTTTGCCGCAGGCCACATGTGACAAATAGCAAGGCTCATGCTTTGTTTATGTTGTTGCCTATATCTGGCAACATAATTGTGGTATTCATGTTTCCTTCAAGTAGATTTTCAATGTTTCCATACTTGGCAGCTCTTCTAATTCAGAGCACCCATTGACATTGAGCAGTGGAAGTTTTGTCAGCTACGCCAAAACCCCGTATGCTCTTCAGCTTCACACATCCGTCTGTGCTCAACACCTCCAAAGTTACCAATGTTTCCATACCTGGCAACTCTTCTAACTCAGAGCATCCTAACAAGTTCTTCGATGGTGAGTTCCATGCATGCATGCCAGGCAGAGTTCCAAGCATGCATGTCGGGCAGAGTTCCAGCCAGGGAAAAGTCACAGCTCCCTCTAGCAAACGTAACACCACCATTGACCTATAATATAGGGTTTAACGAGAAAAGTTCCAGTTGGAGCAAAGTTCCAACTGCGTAGATTTCTAGTCGGAGCAGAGTTTGAGCGGGGCAATGTTCCAGCTTGGGCAGAGTTCCAGCCAGGTCAAAGTTCCATCCAGGGCAGAGTTCCAGCTGGGGCAGAGTTCTAGCCAGAGCAAAGTTCCAACAAGGCAGAGTTCGAACAAGAGGAAGGGTTCCAACAAGCGGGGCAGAGATCCAGACGGGGCAGAGTTCCAACTCGAGCAGAGTTCCAACCGGGGCAGAGTTCCAACCGGGGAACAGTTCCAGCCAAGGCATAGTTCCAGCCGGGGTAGAGTTCCATCCGAGGGCATAGTTTCTCGACGAACTGCTTCAATTGTTTTGGAATCAACAGTATTTCCTGCTGCATCAGTAACATAAAATGCGTTGGTTTCCTTTTCTTCACGGGTGGTGACTTCTGCTAAAACTTTTCCCCGGTTGGAAATCTGCCCTGACTGGAACTTTGCCCTGGCTGGAACTCTACCCCGGCTGGATCTTTGCTCAGGCTGGAACTCTGCCCTGCTGGAACTCTGCCTCGCTTGTTGGAACTCTACCCTGGCTGGAACTCTGCCCTGGCTGGAATTCTACCTCGGTTGGAACTCTGCCCAGTTGGAACTTTGCCCCGGCTGGAACTTTGCCCCCTTGGAACTCTGCTCTAACTAGAACTCTGCCTTGGTGAAACTTTCCCCCGACTGGAAACCTGCCCTTGAACTTGCATGTTTGCATTGTTGAACTTGCCTTCTTTGCAAAGGCCATCTATAAGTACACTTTATGTGACAACATTAGGGCTAACAACTGTTAAAGTTCGTGTAGATGTGAGACCCATTCTCAAGCAGGATGGTACCATATTCAGTTAACTAGGGTGGAGTAAGACCCTATAAGGTACCCTAGGGCCCTTAGTTGTCTCCTGGCATTCTTGGTTTGGGACCAAGCAGGTTGATGCATGTAGGGTTCCTGGGTTGGTGTGTCCATTCTCTGCCTCGGCTGGAAATCCTCCCCAATTGGAACTCTGCCCTGGCCAGGTGTTGGAGCAGGGTCCCGCAGCTACAGAAGAAGCTTCTAGTTTTGGAGGAACGATAAGTTTTGGCGGAAATAAGTTAAGACAGAGCTACGACGCCGTAGCACATTTCCAGCTGGAGAGCAGAGCCGGAAACCATGACTTTTAAGATAGAAAAGTCAAGAAGGCAATGGTACCAGAACGACCAAGAAGAGAGAGCTCAACCACTGCATTGAAGGCAGCGGCGGAAAACAGGAGGGTTCAGCGACCCTCATAAAGGAGAAGGAGCAACGAGGCTAAAGCATTGAAGACGAAGGACAAAAGAGAGAAGCGGTGCATAGTACCCATGATCAGTGTCGGGAAGCATGGAAGACTGCAGGAAGCTGTGGTGTGACGGAAAGCGGCTACCTCAAGTACAGAAATGGTTGACTGTCACTAATTAGGGTTTTGGTTTACTGCTGGGACAGGCCCACAGTGTTGTAATGGCTAGACCCTTGGGCTGCCTATAAAAGGATATATTTTGTATTGTAAAAGGGTTGGTTGGGTTATTGAGGATTTTTGGGCACTTAAACTGTTAGCTAGTCACTCTATAGATTATTAGACTGTTGTAAAGTCCAGCTCTGGTTCTGTTATTAGCGGTAGCAATCTTATTGTAACCAGTAGCTGGCTCATAAAGCATGCATGTAACGATCCACAGGGATCGACAGAAAGGGAAGAGTATATTGTAGGAAAGCAATATAGAGAGAAAGAGATCTAAGAGAGAAGATCTTGAGCTACATATGCGGTGCAGCAGAACTGTGTTTTACCTTCCCTTGAGCTATAATAGAAAACACAGTTCTGTGGACGTAACTTCCATCCTGGAGGTGAACCACGTTAAAATCAAGTGTCATGCGATTGGTTTATGCGTTATGTTTACTTATGCACTTCTCAATTATTTCATGGACTTTGTTTGCAGCTTAATGAATGAATGTGTTAATCAGTTTACGACAGCATAGAAGGATAAACATAGGTTAAAAGCCTTTGGCAAGTTGTATGTGGTTCATTTATGCTTTGCATGAAATGGTCACTGGTTGCAGTATCGATTAGCTTTGTATGTTAAGTCTTGCACGTCGGCACGAGCAATGCTAAGTGCACTAAACCGCGGAGGTAGGATATCACAGAGAGGTGATACCGCACCGGCAGAGAAGCCGCGGTGTGCGATACCGCAGGTTGAGGGCTTCGCGTTGGGCAGGAGCTGCGTGTCGCACGGTGCGCGGCGATGCGGTAAGGCTGGAGATATCGCGAGTCAGGGAAAGTGCGTGTCATAGGGAAGGACCACACGGTGGTGTAAAGGAACATCTCGCGGCTAGAAGAGCTGCGAGACGTGGGGATCGCGTGATGCGAGCAGGAGATCGCGCGATGCACAGACACAAAGAGAGAGATCTTGCAGCTAGAGGAGCTGCGAGCTGCTAGTAGGATCGCCACAGGACCTGGCCCAAGACACTTGAGTCCTTGGCCAAACCATTAGAGTCACTTCGGGTGAGACTTCAGGCCGCTTCGCGGTCTGTCGCTGAAAGGGCCAGTGATCTAGGGGTGTTGTTGGTTGATTATAGTAAACCCGGGTCTGCCCATAGCAGCCAACAAATGGTTCCGTTGCTGGTTTTGAACAACTGAGCGCTAATGTTCTATTGGCATCCTACTAGATAAGAGTTTCACCAGTGGCTGGATTCAAACCTAAGGGATTTTGCCAAAAAAGAAAATCGGAGCCCTAAACTGAGCACAGAGGACTGGTTACAAAAGCATATCGCTTCAGACATACACGCCATATTTTTTGCAACCTATGGAAACAAAATTTTCGACTGGTTATCCAAGTTGACAGATAGGGATATATTCAAAAAGAAAAGAAACATTATCTGGACACCGGAGCTGATTCAGACCGTCCAAAGTCTCGGCAATTCCTTAACGAGAGCAGTGGACTTCTGGCTTGTGATTGTGCTAGGAGGCTTCATTACAAAATTTGCAGTTGACCAGAGAAAGAGCTTCAGCGAGGCTGAGCGGTACTTCTTCAATGGATATCGTGGTAAGTACCTAAAATCTCTAAACTTGTCCATTAAGATGCTGCTATATGAAAAAGGAGTAATGGACATGATTTCAGATGAATAAGTAAACATAGTAATTTCACAAGAGTTCGAAAGTGATTTCGATGACATTGGACGAACACGTAGTGGCAAGAAATATAAAGTAACTTTCAGCTCTCCTGTATTTGGAGATAGTTCAGACAATATTAGGCAACCGAGTCCTAGTACCACAGAAGAGCCAGAGGGGGGTATCCCTTACCAGCCCTATACCCCACAGAAACAAACAGGGACTCAGAGTAATCCCGTAGGTACTCCATCCAGTAGCTCACAGATAGTACCTACTACCGCTACATCACCTCTACCTACACCGCTGAGTGGTAGTAATCCAGTCAATCAGAACCCACCGCAGAGAAATAGAATGGGAGATGATATGAGGCTACCTACCTTTAAGGGTACAGGAGCAGAGGACCCAGAACAGCATTGGTTCCTATGTGAAGCCATGTGGACCATTAAAACAATCAACGACGATAACCTTAAACTTGTACAGTTGGTCACTACACTCAGAGATCGATCTTTAACATGGTACATAAAGTATACCACAGTACCCAAGACACTTGCCCAGGTCAAGAACGCCATGATTAAAGAATTTAAGAAACCTAAGTTTGAGTCTCAGTGCATAACAGAGCTCAAGGATATTAAGCAGCTACCATCAGAGTCAGTATGGGACTTTGACCAGAAATTCAAAGCTCTTATAGACCAAGTAAGCTTTGAGTTTGCGCCGGAACAGCATAAGGAATGGTTTATTGCAGTGCTGCTCCCTCACATTAGAGTGCCACTAATGCAGCGGAAATTCCAGACGTAGGATGACGCGTTGGAGATGGCAATGAATCTAGAAGCTTCACCTTTAGCAGAAACTAGTACAGGCATGACAACTCTACAGAACCAGTTGGCCAACCTCACGTTACAAATACATGAACTTAAGAAAGGCAAAGAGGTTATGCAAGACATATGGTGCTTACGATGTAGAGCACAGGGTCATACCAAAGACAACTGTCCAGTCTTTGCAGAATATTTAGCGTCAGGGGCTCCTAGCCCCTTGCCACGAACGCAAGGGTCGTGGTGTGAAATATGTAAAACACAAGGACACCCACCTCAGCAATGCCCTTTACTTCAGAAGTATGTACAGACACCTAAGAACCTATACTGTGTCTTCTGCAGTTCTGTCGGACATGATGAACAGAATTGCCGAGCCTATGATCACATGTTGGATAGAAAACATCACGTATACTGAGTCCACGCAGAAACACCGGGTCCAGTAGCAGGACCACAGCCTGATCCAGCTTATGGTGGATGTGGAGGAGGATTCAGAGGATGAGGCCGTGGAGGAGGCTTTGCCAGAGGAGAAGGATTTGGCAGAGGAGAAGGTTTTGGCCGTGGTCGTGGACCAATGACTTGCTATAACTGCGGAGTTGTAGGACACTATGATAGGGACTGTCAGAGCCCCACTACCACTTGTAACTACTGCAAATCTTATGATCATACTATAGAGGAGTGTCCTATCTTGATAGCTAAGATCAAAGACCCTAATCCAACAGTACACCAGAACATCCAGCTTATTGTTGCTGAGTAGGAAGAACCAGAACCAAGAGTTAACATTGTGACTCGTAGCGGTGCTTCCACCAGCGGGACATCGCAGGATGTTGAAAAAAACACAAGTCAGCAATGGGTGCGCAGAGCTCCTAGTAAAGCAACAGCACTTGACCTACAGAAGAATAAAGAGACATTTCATGAAGCCAAGGCTTCCTTTGATGAACCTACACTATCAGGATCGCAGGTACCGCCATCTAGGGGTGTACCGCAGCAAGCACCTTGTGGCGATAACCCTGAGCAGATACCGCAGGCTACCACATCGGGAAGATGCGACGAGGATGAATCAACAGGAAGTGTACAATCCTTCCTGCACAGTTGCTTGAAACTCCTAAGAAATGAAAAAGCTGTTGGCGAGCTACAGCGCATTATAGATCAGTGTCAGCAACCTTCTCTCTCGGGCAATGCACACCGCACTGTCCATAATATTACAGGACATACAAGGACCGGAAGAGAGATGAAATTCACAGCGCAGATTGGTGAGTTTGAAATGGATGAGGTTGTCTTAGATCTAGGATCAGAGGTGAATGTCCTGACTAAGCAAATATGGGAACAGATGGGTAGCCCTCAGTTAGTCAGATCCCCTATCCACCTGAGATTAGCCAACCAGCAGCGAGTATCACCATTGGGTCGACTACCACAGGTGCCAGTTGAAATTGATGGAGTTCGTACTTTTGTGGACTTCGAGGTTATAGAAATCATTGGTGACAGTCGACCGTATCCAGCATTATTAAGTATTGATTGGGCGATCGGTAGCAAGGCTGTCATTGACCTAAAAAGGAGACAAATGACCTTTGAGGATGCGCAGATTCGGGTCATCGTGCCATTAGATCCTCACCAGGGTCCTAGATACATCGAACCTATCCGAGCAGAGGAGGAGGCACATAACATAGATAGTCTCTACCAGATGACTGCGAATTAGAACGACTACATCAATCCAACCGCGGAAGGGAACATTAGTTGGCAATGCGACAGCTCATGCGCATCGGATTCCGATGTTGGTCTAGAGAACTGGCAGAACAAACTTTATGAAGTCTCAGCGCGCAGATGTGCGTTTATCAGTAAGTCACTGCGATGGATTGGCGCAAAGATCGCTGAGATTCCATCATATCATGCCCTAACAGATATCCAGGACTTCTTTGAACAGTTTGAGCAACAGATTCTTTATGAGCAGAGGATCGCATCTATGGACCTTGCAGTTCAAGCCACACCTGCAAGATGGTGGTATGCGCATAAAGAGAATATCGCATCATGGGATGATATAAAAAGACTGATGGCGATCAGATTTTCTGAGGATAGAGAGTACGTCCAGCAAAAATACACTGAAGAAACTGATCCCAGGACACACATTCAGGCATGTGAACAGAATTGGTCGGACATTCCTGAGGATGAATGGGTCCACAGATTCATTCACACATTGGACACAATTCCAAGGAACTGGTACACAGAGACCGAGTTGCGCAAGGGAATGACCACATGGTCACTTATGACAGACAGCTTCCTACTCACCTTTGCGTTTGAATCAGAACATCCAAGTGTTTCTCAGGCCCTAGACATAATCAAGATCAAGATATTTGAGGACCGTACCATCTCAGTGCAGGCTCAACCTGAGTGGGCCATCCAGTTGCAAGACACGCTAGAATGCTATAACTTCACAACAAAGCCAGACAATGAAGACGAGGATGAGGATCCGTGCAACACCAACATTCCGGAGTCAGAAGGAACTCGCGATGTTGGGGGACCACAGTTAGAGATTCCAGCAATCACTGAGCCCATCAAGATTAAAAAGATCAATATTGGCACAGACGCAGAACCTAAGTTTGCCTCTATTGAAGACTACTGGAATGATGAAACAGTCGAACAGATTGCAGACTTGTTACATGACTATCAGGACCTATTTCCACCAAGTTCACAGAGATGAAGGGAATAGTTGGAGACCTGGGAGTCATGAGGATACCATTGAAGGAGGATGCTAGACCAGTCAAGCAGCGTCCATATAGATTAAATCCGCGCTACAAAGAAAAAGTAAAGGATGAAATTGATAAGATGCTAGCAGCAGGCATCATTGATCCGGTAGAAGAAATCGAATGGGTTAGCCCTATGGTTGTACAAGAAAAGAAAACAAAAGGAGACATCGAGATCTGTGTCGATCTGCGCAAGCTCAACGATGCATCGCTTCATGACCCATTTTCGACACCATTCACTGATGAGGTATTAGACAACGTGGGAGGACAAGAGGTCTACTCCTTCACTGATGGATTTTCAGGTTACCATCAGATTAGAATACATCCAGAAGATCGATCCAAGACCACCTTTGCAACAGAATGGGGCTCGTTCCAGTATACGGTAATGCCCTTTGGCCTTAAGAATGCACCAGCTATATTTTCTAGAGTAGTAGTTGCTGTATTTAAAGAATGCATCCATAAGTTCTTAGAAGTATACTTTGATGATTGGACTGTATTTGGACTTGTTGAAAAGCACGTAGCAGATCTAAGATTAATGTTAGAGAAATGTAGGTAGTACCAGATTTCTCTAAACTTGAAGAAATGTATATTTTGTGCACCATTTGGTATTTTGTTGGGTCACATTGTTTGCAGACAAGGCTTGATGGTAGATCTCACAAAGATCGCTATCATTGTAAACCTTCCAGCACCCAACTCAGTCAAGCAACTGAGGATAGCACTTGGTCATACCGAGTACTACAGAAATTTCATCAAGGGCTATGCAAAGATTACAGCACCGATGGAGAAATTGCTAAAGAAAGATGTAAAATTCCTATGGAATGAGGAATGTCAGTAGAGTCTAGACACACTTAAGGAGAAGATGGTCACAGCACCCATCCTAGTATTTCCTGACTGGACTAAGCCATTTCATGTACATGTGGATGCGTCTGGCATAGCACTAGGGGTTGTTCTCACACAACCAGGAGAAGGAGATATTGACCATCCTATCGCATATTCCAGCAGAGAGCTCTTGACGGCAGAAAAGAACTACACCACAATAGAAAGAGAAGGCCTAGCTATGGTGTACGCGCTGCAAAAGTTCAGGCACTACCTGTTGGGTGCCCCGTTTAAGATGTTCACTGACCATTCCGCGCTAAAATACTTGGTCAATAAGCTAGTGTTAGGGGGGAGAATCTGCAGATGGTTACTCCTCTTTCAGGAGTGTGATTTCGAAATCATTGTGAAACCAGGAAGACTCAATGCCGGGCCTGATCATCTATCGCGGATAGACTCAGGAGAAGAGCCAAGTAACTTAGATGACAATCTACCAGATGCGCCACTGTTTTCCATACAGATCGCAGATGAGTACTATGCCGACATTATTCAATTCCTCACTACAGGAGCAGCACCTGATGAGTTTACTAAGCAACAAAAGAAGCAGTTGGTTGTTAAAGCAGCAAACTTCACCCTCATCACAGGACACCTATACAAGTTAGGTCCAGACAAAGTTCTGCACAGATGTGTGATGCCGCATGAAAAAGACGCTATTATCAGAGAGGCACATTCAGAAACCGCAGGAGGTCATTTCGCAGGAAAGCCGACTGCGCAGAAAATCTTGGAGGCAGGATTATGGTGGCCTACATTACATAAGGACACCAAGGAATTTTGCAGATGCTGCGATATCTGCCAAAGGGTAGGAAAACCCTCGCGATGTGATGAAATGCCGCTGCAACCGCAGGTCACGTTGCGTGCATTTGACAAATGGGCTATAGACTTTGTGGGTCCTATCAACCCACCAAGGAAGCACACTGGTGCGAGATATATTATCACTGGAACAAAGTACCTCATCAGATGGGCAGAAGCCAAAGCAGTAAGAAATTGTGATGCTGCTACAGCCGCACAGTTCCTTTTTGAAAACATCATCAGTAGATTTGGATGCCCAGTAATTTTGATGAGTGATCAAGGCACACATTTTTTGAACAGCACTATTGAAGCATTGACAGAAGAATTCCATATTCAACACCATAAGAGCACTCCCTACCACCCACAGGCTAATGGTACGGTGGAGGCCTTCAATAAGATTTTAGAGAATGCTCTTACTAAGATCTGCAATAACCAGAGGAATGATTGGGACCTCAGAGTTAACCCTGTATTATGGGCGTACAGGACCACATGTAAGAAACTTACAGGATACACACCTTTCAGCTTGGTGTATGGGCAGGAGGCTATTATGCCTATGGAGTATATTCTTCCCAGTTTAAGAATCGCTCAGATTACTGGGATGACTGATACAGACACAGTCAAAGAAAGGCTAGCACAGCTGCTTGCCTTAGAAGAAGACAGATTTATCATCGGATTCCATCAGAAAGTGCAGAAGGCACGAGAACAAGCTTGGCATGACAAACACATTAAGAATAAGAATTTCCAGATCGGAGACCTAGTGCTCCTCTATGACAGCAAATTCATTAAGTTTCCAGGGAATTTCAAGACACATTGGCTGGGGCCATATCAGATACAGCAAGTCACAGAGGGAGGTTCCGTTCAACTCAGCCAGCTGAATGGGGAGCTTTTGCCCACATGGATTAATGGCAGTAGGCTTAAGCTCTATAGTGATAGCCACCCCACCTCTCAGCCATAGCTTAACCAGTCTAAACGGTGCAGATGTCCAGTGTAGTTGAAAGGAGGCATCGCACCAGGAACTAGCCTACACCGGCAGGTATTTAAAATATATATATAATAATATTGTTTTATGCAGGTGATGCAGAGTCGCATCGCAGCAGTGCGATGTTTATCCGTGCCACGTAGTCAGTTTTACAACCGACAGAGAGCCAGTGCACGTCCGCCATTGTGTACTGAGTGGGTTATGTCCAAGGACGAGCCGATAGCAAACATTTTGAGAATATTTCAACGTCATGGCCTTGCCGGAGCTATGACAACGCCACCAAAGAGTGCTCTGCCAAGTTCGTCACAGACCAGACAGCAACCACAAACGAGGAGCCAATCTCAGGTCAATGATGAATCCGGTTCAGAGCATGAGGAAGAAGTTCACAGCGGAACATACTACATGATACCACAAGTTGAAGGCGCACCAGAACTAAGAATGTCTAAGAATGCTAAGTATACTGTTCCCATCCCACCCATTGATTCTCGAGTAAAGGAAAATGGAGATCTGGTAGGATATGTTGTTGTTGTTAAATTTGTAGATTATAACCTGGGGGAGGGTAAGACATATCCTCAGTTCAAACCGGATAGCTATATGAATATTGAGAAGAACATAAGGACAGGGAGAGATGAATGTGTTCCCCTGCCACATGTCCAGATTCTTGAGTGGTCAGGACTGCTCAACTTGCTGAGATTACCTCATTTTGGACGGGGTCTAGAGGTTAACGCCGTGGTGCGCATTTTACTCTCTTGCGTAAACGGAGGGTACCTCTGGCTAGGCAACAAGGTAGACCTGAACATTGATTTGATACATCGTATCACTGGCCTGTCCAAGACAGGTAGACACCCTGATATACAGACAGCAGGAAAAATCAAGGACTCCAAGTTACCACAAACCCTAGTAACTAAGTATCAGCTACAGAGAGGAGGATGGGGTTATGAAATTTCAAGCATACCAAATGAGACACTTAGATTCACCGCCAGTCTACTCACGGAAGACTGCTAACCAAGGTTCGACCAAAGGAAGTTACAGGATCCGTAATCCACCTGGCCATACAGGTCACGGAGGGGGAACAGTTCAATTGGTCTCTGTTCTTATTAAATATGCTGCAAGCAGATTGCTTGGCAGCTCAGGATGAAGCCAACCACCCTTTCCATTTTTCATGGTTGCTCATACTTTGTGCATTTTCCGGATGGAAGGAGCCGCCCCATACCCAGTTTCCACAGATAGCAGGTGGCGCACCCAAAGGAGTGCGCTATGCCAGCTTATGGGAGACCAACCGCCCAGCCAAGAAAGCAATCAATGCGATGGTATTCCATGACTACTATAAGCTATTGATGAAGGTCATTCAAGAGACACCACGGCTCAGCATGGAGATTGTGGACATGTATGATAGTCGGCTTAATTTTATGGCAGATAGCCATTTAATCTATCTGCGACCGAAAAAGACTAAGCGGGATGATTGGGATACTGGCTCGTTTAGGATGACAGCCCGGGACATCGAAGGAGTCATAAGAGACTTCAATGACCAATGGAAGTAGGAATATGAAGATACCTCACCACTATCGTCAAACAATGCAGAGACAGAACACCAGGGAAAGGACAAAGATAACGCAGACACCCAGACGCAATCTTCAACAGAGGAACCACCACCAAGGGAAAAGAAGAGACCTTCACAGCAAGGGCCACCAGGGACGTAGCAAAATAAAAAACAGAAAACCTCAAAACCAACTCTGAAGACCGCATTGACAGACGATGACTATGAACTCATCGCAACAAGGACATGTGACATATTGAAGGACTCACTTGATGCGATGAAAGTGTCGCAGGAAAAGAGCCAGAGCGCAGTCAAAAAACAACTTCTAGACTTAAGAATGATTACAGAGAAGACTGCCATGAGGTACATTCCACCTGAAAAGACGAACACCGAAGAAACCTCGGCACCGCCGATGTCCTTCCAGGAAAGCTTAGCAAAAGATCGCCTCAATACTGTGTTAATTCCACCAGGGAGTATCCGATTCCCTGCCGCAATGAAGGACCCACCAGTTCATTTTAGACAATCCATTGAAGTTAACCTTGCAGAGTTTCATATTGACCAGTTGTATATGATCCAATAGCAGTTAGGTGCCGAACTCAAGAGTAGAGAGCTCGAGAATTATCAGCAGAACATGCAGCTGAAGCAACAGAATGCAGCACTTGCTATCAGTGTTCAGAAAAGGGCAGACGAAGTACGAACATATGAGGAAAGAGAGCAAGATATTTCTCAAATTTTGTAGAGCATTGCATTGGAACTGCCCCAATGTAACATTGAGTTTTCCTTACCAGTTCCGCAGAAGCTAAGAAGAGTAGCAGACATAGCAAAGGCTCTGGAAGAAACTGTGACTAGGATGGACGTAGAAGTGGCCAAGATGAAGGCAGATCATGAGGTGCAGATCGCTAAGCTTGAGGCTCACATACGAGACACCTCCCAGGTAGACCAGAAAGCGCGAGTAGAAACCCTTCGACTCACTTCTGCGTAGATGCAATCTCGCATTGACGAAGCACGGTTAGTACTAACCGATGCGACGAACACATGGGCCGAGTTAGATGAGACGCTAGAGAAAGTAGAAATCCAGCAAAGTATTCAACAGATAGAGAATACTGCTGTGGCAATGAAAGAAGAAATTAAGGGCTTGGCAGCTCTTCAAAAGATGAGGAAGACAAAGGAGATGAACTATTTGTAGCAGGAAGCGCAGCAATTAAGAACCAAGGAGATGTACATTAATGACCTGCTTCAACCGTATCAAGAGAAAATCGTAGAGATAGTTGATACGGTTGAACAAAAAATGAAGGAGTTCACTACCACCAGGGAGAAAACTGACGCCATAGAAGATGCCAGTATTAGTCAAGCTTTGCTTGAATCGGCATAAGAGAGTGTCAAACTGATGCAGAAGGAAGTCACAGGACTTCGTGGTAGGTTGCAGAGGGCTTCGCAGGAAGCCAAGGCAAAGCTACAGCAGGAGAAGCCCGCTGTAGGTGGCTCGAGGACGAGCCATAAGTAAGTGTTAGGGGACTGTTGGAGCAGGGTCCCGCAGCTACAGAAGAAGCTGCTAGTTTTGGTGGA
This sequence comes from Pseudotsuga menziesii, assembly GCA_001517045.1. Taxonomy (NCBI): domain Eukaryota; kingdom Viridiplantae; phylum Streptophyta; class Pinopsida; order Pinales; family Pinaceae; genus Pseudotsuga; species Pseudotsuga menziesii. The sequence goes on from LPNX010276378.1 coordinate 172,787, forward strand.
ACGATAAGTTTTGGCGGAACGATAAGTTTTGGCAGAAAGAAGTTAAGATAGAGCTACAACACCGTAACATGTTTCCAGTTGGAGAGCAGAGCCAGAAACCATGACTTTTAAGATAGAAAAGTCAAGAAGGCAACGGTACCAAAACGGCCGAGAAGAGAGAGCTCAACCACTGCATTGAAGGCAGCGGCAGAAAATAGGAGGGTTCAGCGACCCTCATAAAGGAGAAGGAGCAACGAGGCTAAAGCATTGAAGATGAAGGACAGAAAAGAGAAGCGGTGCATAGTACCCATGATCAGTGCCGGGAAGCATGGAAGACTGCAGCAAGCTGTGGTGTGACGAAAAGCGGCTACCTCAAGTACAAAAAGGACCGACTGTCACTAATTAGGGTTTTGGGTTACTGCTGGGACAAGCCCACAGTGTTGTAATGGCTAGACCCTCGGGCTGCCTATAAAAGGATATATTTTGTATTGTAAAAGGGTTGGTTGGGTTATTGAGGATTTTTGGGCACTTAGACTATTAGCTAGTCGCTCTGTAGATTATTAGACTGTTGTAAAGTCCAGCTCTGGTTCTGTTATTAGTGGTAGCAATCTTATTGTAACCAGTAGCTGGCTCATAGAGCATGCATGTAACGATCCACAGGGATCGACAGAAAGGGAAGAGTATATTGTAGGAAAGCAATATAGAGAGAAAGAGATCTAAGAGAGAATATCTTGAGCTGCATATGCAGTGCAGCAGAACTGTGTTTTACCTTCCCTTGAGCTATAATAGAAAACACAGTTCTGTGGACGTAACTTCCATCCTGGAGGTGAACCACGTTAAAATCAAGTGTCATGCGATTGGTTTATGCGTTATGTTTACTTATGCACTTCTCAGTTATTTCATGGACTTTGTTTGCAGCTTAATGAATGAATGTGTTAATCAGTTTATGACAGCATAGAAGGATAAACATAGGTTAAAATCCTTTGGTAAGTTGTATGTGGTTCATTTATGCTTTGCGTGAAACGGTCACTGGTTGTAGTATCGATTAGCTTTGTATGTTAAGTCTTACACGTTGGCACGAGCAACGCTAAGTGCGCTAAACCGCGGAGGTAGGATATCACAGAGAGGTGATACCGCACCGGCAGAGAAGCTGCGGTGCGCGATACCGCAGGTTGAGGGCTTCGCGTTGGGCAGGAGCTGCGTGTCGCACGGTGCGCGACGATGCGGTAAGGCTGGAGATATCGCGAGTCAGGGAAAGTGCGCGTCATAGGGAAGGACCGCACAGTGGTGTAAAGGAACATATCGCAGCTAGAAGAGCTGCGAGACGTGGGGATCGCGCGATGCGAGCAGGAGATCACGCGATGCGCAGACACAAAGAGAGATATCTTGTAGCTAGAGGAGCTGCGAGCCGCTAGTAGGATCGCCACAGGACCTGGCCCAAGACACTTAATTCCTTGGCCAACCCATTAGAGTCACTTTGGGTGAGACTTCAGGCCGCTTCGCGGTCTGTCGCCGAAAGGGCCAGTGATCTAGGGGTGTTGTTGGTTGATTATAGTAAACCCGGGTCTGCCCATAGCAGCCAACACCAGGGCATAGTTCCAGCCGGGGCATGCATGCCGAGGCAGAGCTCCAGTCAGGGAAAAGTGGGAATTTTATAGGAAATGACCAAAAAATTAATTCCTCCCCTATAGCAATTTTCTACGATAACAACCACAATCATGGTGCTGACCAACAGATTCTTATTTCTACATCTGTTTTTGCAAAATCATTGTGATTGGAAACAAAACAATAATTGTGACATTCAAGCCAATCCAAATAATATTGAAAGTGTCTAACAAACAATACGCATGAAGTCAATATACTGAGTCCCAATGTGAAAGAGCAACTAATAAATTTTTTAATATTAGCCAATTATACAAATCTGAAAAAGCTTCTGAACATCTTAGAGCTTCTCATCTAGTGAAAATGTACACATCTCTGTCAAACTCCTGCTTGTTGCTCCAAAACTGATGAACGTGACATTATATCAGATAGAAATCTCCCCCATGACTTATCCAATATTATATTATTGGATCATGCCTCTATGCTCTTCCCTAAAAAATGCCAGAAAACAATGTAGGTAGTCTTGATCCCACTGATTGACTCCCATGACCATGAGCCTAAGTATTTTAACAATGTTTTTCTAGCAGCAGATAAAGGAAACCTTCTATGGGATGAAATTAATACTGTTGTCACCATATTTTATGCTTATGAGAATCTTGAGAGACACTTATAGCATAAAAATGGAAATGGCCACAAATAGCATAAAAATGGGGATACAAAGCACTTCAACCTTAATCAACTAAACTTAATTTGTCCAAGAAATCTAAAACATAGACAGTCATAAATCTCATCCAACGAATTTTTTACAGGTCACATAAATCTATTTGTGCTCAAAATATTTTTGGAAGTCAAGACATTTTTTTCCTGTGCAACAACTACCCTCATATCTTAACGACCCTATTTGTAAGAATCTGTCCAATAATTAATTTTGTAGAATGCAGCTCCCCTACTGAGCTGTAGAATGCACCTCTTCTTCGGTGCAATAAAAGTGATATGCCATGCATTGGATATATGCATTTTGCATCATATCAAATTGGGAACGGTACCAAAACTTCGAGCCCTATTTGAAATTTCATATTGACACATCTTTATTGTAAATCTGAAATTCTTACCTAAAATAATCTCTCATTCTCATTGAGAATAAGCTCAGAAGGGTCCACGGGGTCTTCACTTAGTGAAACTATGCCATAGCACGTTCGTTCGTGGCATATGAAACAATACCCCTATTTTCAAAAAATATTGGAAAATACCTCCAAAAATCATTTTTTTAACCCCCTCCCAATATGCCTTGTCGATTTTAAAAAACCCCTATTTTCCCTATATATTGCATGTATCCATTTTTTCATTTACATTTTTTATACCCCTTTATATTTCTACCTAAGGGAAAAAAAACTAAACACAAGAAACGGCGACACTTGATAGGCGCCCTTAGGCAAGTCACTTTATTAGGAATTAAAATGTATCACATGATGTCAAAACAAATAAGAGAGGGTTTATTTGTACCAATCTCAAACAGTAGTGTGTAACTGCTTCAGTAATTGCTTCAAGATGTGGACACTGGATATATATCCAACTCCAGAGGTTGAGAGGCCTTTTCAGTTGTAGTAGACTTTTAAATGCTTTCATCGACAATCACGCATATTTTAGTGCTCCTTTGTTTCAGAGCTTCAACAAATTTTCTCAAAATAGCTTTAAAAATCTAGTTTGTATACATAATACTCTCATAGATTTCTTAGTACTTTGACTAGCATTAGCTGAACATTTATATTACATAGAGAGACAATCTTAAGTGGAGAGCCAAGCTCTACTTCTTTCACAGTTGAACCAAAGCTTCCTCACTTTGCAAGTAATTTTAAGACAACTTTCAATATTCCAAGGGCTCATAAACTCCACAAGTAGAGAACAACTGCAAATTTTTAGGAAAGAATAACACACCCAAAAAGCTTCATTCAAAATGCTCTCAAAACTACCACATCTCTACCCTCGTAAAAACTTCACTGCGTGCATTCAAGTTCTCTCTCACAAAGGCCAACAATCCTCACAACCTAACAAACATCTCAATCCTACATAATCATTCTTCAAAACTTAGTTCTTATGCAAACAGAACATCATTCAAGCAGACTCCATATACAGGGTTTTATAAGTAAAGAGAGCTTAAATCGACTCACCCCTTAGGCTAACATGATTAATAGGTACACTTTACTTAATGCAATGAACTGTAAGCATGCAATTTAAAACCATAACAAAGAAACATCAATTCATTAAAATAAATGTACTCACCTGTTTAAGAAGACACTCATTAAACCATATTGTGGCAGCCCACCCCTTAGCAGAATCTAACACATCTGCATAGCTAAACCCTCCAACAAAGACTATGCCCCTAAAGTCTTGTAGAGTTATTCTTTCATTCAAAAGATCTGACATTGTCACATCCCATGGTTCAAAGCCTGCAACATAAACCATAGCTGACATTTCCCTGTCACCATTACTACCTTCTTCTCTAATAACAGCCACCTTTGGCTTTGACTTCAAATCCATGAATTTCTCATTTGTAAATCTGGGCACAAATGACAATGCCCATGCAGGTGCATGCCTATTTTTTCAGTCCTTCTTGTTCACTTTGTACACATGACTCTAGCCTCTGGCATCTTTCCAGCAAAAAACTTGTCTCTTCCCACAAATCCCTAAGATATGATGTTTTTTCATTAAGATGTAGTGTGTTATTAACAGACACCTCTATAGAAGGAGATGAAGTGACTTGTCCAATAACCTCGAACAGAACACCTGCAGTATTGAGTTTCTTTGCAATGACATCAAGATTGCCACTGCTAACCTGTACATAACAATAAAAAATGGGATAAGGTCTAAAGCCTTATTGAAATGATAGAAAAAATATAACTATCCAGATGTATTGCACTCTATTCTCACTCACCTCAAGGACAAGGCCAAGTTCTTCTGCAAACAGTACTTCAAATATGCCAGTGTTTTTAGAGCTTAGGTTAACTTTTATCCCACAGTTTCCTGCAAAAGCCATCTCCAACAAAGTAACGACTATACCACCATCACTAATGTCATGACCAGCCGAAATGAGATTTTCTCCAAGCAGTTCCTAGAGACGTGATCCAACAAGCATTAGTTAAGTACCATTCTTGCATCATTGAATTTATTCAGTTGATAATCACAAAGGC